>ML777124.1:254442-413267 GCA_009831015.1 Picea engelmannii
TCCATATTTACTTCTTATCAACCATGAAAAAACAATAATGAGTCATATTTACATCAAACAATCTTGGGTCCATTACCCAAACCTTTGTGCTATGGGGCTTTCTTCAAGGGTTGACATCAATGACAACCAACCTTAATCAACAACATGAATGGATTGAGCACCAGGGAAGATTTGAGTATCATAACTTTGGGATCATATGATTTTCTAATTGGTATGGATTTTTTAGACAAGTATCGTGTTATCCTAGACTATTATAATAAGGCATTTGCTTGCTTGGATGAGGAAGGGAATTTGAGGACAATTGAAGGTATTCCTAAGGAAGTCACTACCAGAGAAGTTTCAGCTTTGCAACTAAAAGGAAGCTTCAGGAAAGGATGTCAAATATTTGCAACACATATGGAAGAGACACCTAAGGATAAACTGCCAAGCATTGAAGAATAGGATGTCCTATAAGAGTTTGAAGATGTATATAGAGAAATATCGGGGTTGCCACCCAAGAGAAATATTGATTTATCTATCAATCTTATGCCTAGAGTGGCCCCAGTTGTTAGACAGTTGTCTTAGGTTGATGGATAGTTGGGCTGTATTGTTGGTTGTCATTGATGACAACCCTTGGACAGTGATATTGTATATTGATTTCAACCCCTAGTGATTGATGTCAACTTTTGGAGAAGTTTGGTAGCGAATTTTGGTAGCACAAAGGCATGGGTAAGTGACCCGAGTCTGTTTGAGGTATAAAGGCATGAAGATTAGTGAATTTATAGGTAAGACTATTCTAGATGGATAGTATATGTCATGTCATTTTCAGTAATATGTGGATCGTCACATAACTCCTCACGGTTAGAGATTTATGGCCATATGAAGTTGGAGAGCCCTCATGAGTTATCTAGAATCCCCTATAAGGTCAAAGAAGTCAATTATTCTAGAAGCTCCTAGAAGAAGTGTACTAGTCAAATTGATGGTAACTAGGAGTTAATCATGGGTATAGTTGTTGCATTAAGAAAATAATAATAAAAAAAAAAGTAGTTGCAACAAGAAGTTGTGAGTTTGGTAATATGGTAAAGTAGTTGTGATGAGAAGATTGAATAGTCAAAGTGGTTTACCAATAAATAAATTAAATAATAAAGTGGTTGCAACAAGAAATTAGTTAAGGGAAACTAAGTTATGAATTGACTAATTATAGAAAAGTTAGTTGCAACAATAAGTTGTGAATAAAGATAAATTATTTAAATAATAAAGTAGTCAAAGTGGTTGCAAAGAGAAATTATTTAAATAATAAAATGGATGCAACAAGAAGTGGTGAGTTTACTATTTATGGATAAGTCAAAGTGGTTGCAAAATAAATTAATTAAATAATAAAGTTAATTGCAACCAAAAGTGGAGAAATTAATATTTGTGGTAAAGTGGTTAAGTTAAGTGGACAAAGGTTGAATAGTCAAAGTGGACAAAGCGGTTAAGTGGACAAAATTGGGTTAATGGGTTAACCCTAGAAGATGGAGAAAGGGGTAAAGTTGTTGCAAGGAAACTTCTAGAGGGAAACATGAAGAGTATAAAGGAAAGGAAAAGCCTCTCTCGTTTATCTCTATTGAACTTCATTGAATATCATTTGTGAAAGGTTATTTGGCAGGTATTATTGATAGATCAAATTTTCGGCAGAAAAAGTGCGGCAGAAAAATTGTTGCAGAAAAATCATGGCAGAAAAATCGCAATAGAAAAAGTGCACCAAAAAACCACGACAAGAAAAGTGTGGCAAAAAAGGCAGGAAAATCGCAACAGAAAAAGTGCGGCAGAAAAATCGCAGCACCAAAACCGCAGCACTAGAATTATGTCAGCAAAATCACAGCAGTAGAACGCTACAATAAGAAAAATGTATGGTTTTCATATGTGCAGTGTTGAATCTATGAATCTAGTTGAGGGTTTGCCTTGTAAATCTATTGGATTCCCTCTTGAAAATTTAGGGCTTGCTATAGAGTTGATCTGAGGCAGATGTTTTAAAGTTTAGTATTGGTTCATGTTTGAGGGATTTTGGTTGAGGTATGTTGCTGAAGTTATTGGTACAGATAGAGGTTGTATAACAGTGAGGTTGTGGCACATGGTTGATGTGAGGGTTTATGGTATTTGATTTATGGAGAGTGTGGTGTATTGCTAGAGGTATGTTTTTGGTTATCCTTGTGTATGTTATTGGTATATGGTAAAGGTATATGATTGGGTACATGGATGAGATACATACTTGAAGTACATGGTAATCTTGATACATCTTGTCGAGGCATAGTTTGGTTTGTTGTTGATACATGATTGGTACATGTTGTTGGTTATCTTTGTATAGTGTTGATGTACAAGGTTGATGTACATGATTGATGTACATTATTGGCACGTGGTTTGAGTGATATTATTGGGATTTTGGGTATGATATCTATGTTATCAGATATGATATATTGAGGAGAGTATTGGTACATGTTGTTGGTGTATTTCAATTTTTTGGTACATGTAAGGCACAGGTACAGGTTGGTTACATGACAGTGGCACATGTTGATTACAATCAATGGCATATATTGGTACAGGTTTACAACAATATATCTCATGGTAACATTATGACAGTGGTTCCATCATTCTACTTATATTACAGGGCGGTTGGACTAGGCAAGGATAGGTGGTTGTATCCACCTTCTGATTTTAATCAGAGAACATAGGGGATTGTAGCCTCCTTCTAGTTGTAGCCAGAGAATTGGGGAGTTGGAGCTTCCCTCGGATTGTAGCCTGAGAAGTTAGGGGTTCAATGTTGGACACACCGACCACACTTAGAGGGGGGGGTGAATGAGTGTGGTGCTCTTTCTCAAAATTTTCCTCTTCACAAAATTTATTAGTTAGCAATCACCATTTACTCATTACTTATTGTTGTCATTTATAACCAGTTAAATGTGAACATGCATCAGCAACATATATCATCAATAACTCATCATCACAAGGAACATAAAGAACACAAGATGTGTGTACAATTTTATTTTTCTTACGAACTACAATCCTTGGGTTATCAGCAACAACTGAATAGAGTTACAACTCTACAAGAGCACTAGCTCTATAATGCAAGACTCAACTTACACAACTCAGCACCAACTAAGAAGAGGAATCAATCCTCAACAGATACCAATCTGTCAACAGGTATGCGACATGTCAGTAGTTCAGCACGTGTATGTACTACAACCTGTGTATGCCTTCTGAGTATTTAGGGTTTTCTCTTCATGAAAACTCAGATCCTCTACATCCCTCAGTAACATCCACTTATGTCATTCATTGTCTGATCTGAACCAGAAATAATCACAACATATCCATTCTCTCCAACATCTTATACTCATGCTCCTCAACCATACAATATGAATGCTACTTAAACATAAGTAACCAATTAACTATGGCAACTATATCAGTACTGAAACATAAGAGTGTTGCTCACTCCATCAACCAACACAAACCAAATCACAATAGCCATACCAACAATGCCTTAAGCATTCACCATACAATATGCAAGAGTATCCATCAAGACAACTATGTAACCATACCAGAGTTTCTATGGCATATCTGAGCCCATATAATGCAGATCTGAAACTTGCTTCAGCCATCAAGAACTTGGCACCAACTCACACTCAAGTCTTCATGACTTCATTAACTATATGCACTTTGTCTTCCTTCAGTCCATGTGTGTACACGCTCTGGCTCACCGCAGCCCGCGTATGTACACTCTTTGCCCCACTGTTTCTTGCATACTCCTTCAGAAACTAGGGTTTCTGAACTTATAAAGCTTCTGTCGTCAAGATCTCAGACTTACGGAAACTTTGATGCATCCATGAGATCCTCCAGTCACTCTTTCTCTCAGAATAGATCTTCACTATATGCTCAAGAGATGTTTTCACAAGAGACCCTTGCCTCTTATTTATACTTTCCAAGTAGCTTCCTTAGAAGCCTTTTCTAGGTCACTTTGTCCACATAGCCACTTTGTCCACATAGTCACTTTGTCCAACTTTTCCCAATTTTCCACCTGTCCATGTATCCAATAGCCACTTGACCACTTAACCCATTTTCTTCTTTTTAGGGTTAACCACTTTCCATAATTAGAAAGTTCTCCATTTACTTTATTAAATAATCTTCCTTGACTTTGTCACTTCACTTTATCATTTAAATTATCCTCCTTCTTTGCAAGCACTTTGACTTGTTTGACCTTTTTTGGGCCTCAAGCCAACATGTGAGGGTCCTTCAACTTCGTAAGGCCATAACTTTCAAACCGTGAGGAGTTATGTGACATTCCACATACCACCAGAAATGGCATGACGAGCACTATCCATCTAGGATAGTTTCACTAAAAAATTCATTGATATTCATCTCATTATTTGACAATTAAGCATGGGTTCCCTAACCATACTTCTAGGATAACTCGTCCACAAAGAGTCTTCACGTGAGGGATTTCACCATAAGGGGACCAATTTGGAGTTCATCCATTTGTACTTCTGGTCAAGATAATAATGAGTCATCTTTACATCAATATATCATTATGACAATATATCAATATGACATTGCCCCTTTGTCATTGATTCCATGCATGATCACATGATCCAACAATAAATACATGAATGCTTCAAACCATCAATGATAACACATCAATCCATCTTCATCTATGCAACATATATCAATGACAACCCATTGATCCATCTTCATATATGCATCATATATCAATGACAACTCATTGATCCATCTTCATCTATGCATGACATCATATGACTATGATTCCACTTGACATCATTCCATTCACATCAAAGATAATACATATTACATCACTATGCTATGACAAGACATTGTTCCTTTGACATCAATCATCAATCAATCAATCAATCAATTCTTTGACATCAACCCTTTTACTTCAATCATTTGAAATCAATGACAACATGATCCAACAATATCCCCCTTTCGCATTGATGGCAATACCAACATTGATGTCAACACCAATTATTGATGGAAACATGTAGACAAGGCATTTCTCTACATCAATAGTCATCTCAATCACATCAATGTGACTATCTATCCCCCTTTGACATCAATGGAAAAGGGTAGTTCTCTCCTTGGGATGCTCCCCCTGCCTGAACTCTCCTTGGAGATGCTTTGGATGCCTTGATATTCCTCTAAATAATCTCTCTCTTTTTGAACAAGGGATATCACTTTGATGTAATGTTGAAAACATATATCTCATGCTTCCCTTGGAACCATGCATGCATCTTTGTTATCAACGCTCCCCCTAGAACCATGCTTATGTGATCTTTCTCCAAGTATATGGCTCTTTTTCCAAGTATTTATCTTTGCATCTGATAAATCTCTCCTCCTAGAATCATGGGAAGAAGAATGACTCCCCCTATGGGTATGTCTCCCTCTATCTTTTCTGCAATATGAACAATATGCTACCACTGAAATATGCTTATGTTGCTCAACTGGAACATAGATCAACCACTCTTTCTATGATGATCCTTGGACCTGTCCATGCATCAAACTCGTGCCATACCATACATCATGAATCAAAATATATGTCAATAACAAAACATCAACCGAGTATATCATGTACCAAATTGTGTGTCAACCATGCACAACACTTATGTACACCAACACCATACAATGTGCCAACGATGCACAATACCTATGTACATCAACCGTGTACATCAATACCATAGAATCTGCTATAAGATATCATCAATGGAGTGTATCAACCATATGCCTCTACCAACGTGCCAACCATGTGTCAGAAACAAGTGGCATATGCTTCTACCATGAATCAATTGTCGCAACCATTATCTCAATCAATCAAGTGTCTCAACTATATCATCCCATATATCATGTACCAAAGTATATGCTAAACAAGTAATACCAATGGTGTTCTTTAGCCAAGTACTATCATCCACATACATATGCTATCTATGAGTGCACCAATCATTACACTAATCATGTATCACCACCTGTACCAAGAAAGTGCATCAACCATGCACCAATACTACAACAAAATGAACCACAATAAAGATGTGTCCTCATACATGTATTTCATATCCACCATAAAACATGTGCCAATCATACTTCTAGTAGGTGCCTCTAACAATGTACCAAAAGTGTACCAAACATGCATCAAATATAGATCAATCTATGACTCATCAATGGTGTACAACATGACCACTTCATCAACTCATCAACTACATGTCCCAATATGTAGCTCATCCATATGCCAAATGAATGTACCAAGATATCCAACAAATGTGATTCCAATAATACATCACAAGATATATCAATGAAACTCAAATATGTACTCACCATGTACCTCAACAGATCAGCTTCAATTTCCATTCACTACAGCAAATACTAAGCATCCAAAAAGTACTATAAGTGTGCCTCAATAGATCAATGACATCTATAACTAGCATCATCATCATAGATCTCATAACCAAAGTGCCATTTCTTCATTGTCACAACTAGCATTGTTCTTCAACAGAAAAATGTCTCAATCCACACTCTAGGGTTAGTACCATGCATCCAATATATTCTTTCAATACTCAACCATATGTCACCACCATACATACATCAATCATGTATGCTAATATGTAATCATGAAAACCTACAGCAAACAATGTCAAACCCTGCAACAAACCATGTCAAACCCTGCAACACAGAGTTATACCACCATACCATGTTGCAACTTTATGCATAGCCTTTTTCCCAAGGCTTTACCACAGATACGCGGCCTTTCGCACAGACAGGTCGCGTATCCACGTGACCTATTCCTAGGTCATCTCGCGTATGTACGCGGTTGTTACCATTGTAACCTGTGTATACTTCTGAAGATGACAAACTTGAGATTCCCTTAAGGCTGTCATTCTACTTTGATTATTCAGTCTTCTTTACCCACTTCTGAAGGTGCCCCTACTTCTCAGAACTTGAGCTATGAGCTTCCATCTTTTCAAAAATTTCTTCCTTCCTAACTTCATTCCTTCTTCTATTCATGCTATATTAAGTCCTCATCATGGACTTTCTTCTTGTGTTCCAGCAATCCTGGGATTTGTGACCAAATCCACTACATCTGTAGCATCTCATGATGTGACAGTGAGTAGCAATGTGTCCTACTTGATTACATCTCCAACGTCTTAAGGTGTTATGAAACATTTCATTATCTCTCCTTGCATACAATCTGCACTCCAAAGCTTTGTGACCATATTCATTACATGAGTAACAGTGACCATGAAAAACATTTTCATACTTTTGCTTTAGTGTCCATATTGAAGATGTCTTGAATTTGCTTTGAGATGTAAAGATGGCTTGTTGATGTCCTCCTTGATTTGTCCTTTCCTTCCCTTGTGTAGATGGTTGACTTGCAACATTATTTCCATCCTTTGAGAGTGAGGGACTTACCACATGCTTCTTTGAGGTGCTTGCTTCAACATGTGTAGCTTCTTTCTTGTATCCAAGACCTGATTTAGCATTTGGTGATCTTTGACTATCCAAGATCTCATTCAATATTGTTGATCTATTCAATAATTTGTTTGAATTCTCTACTTTCTTTCTAAGATCAACAACTTCAACTTCCAACTTATGACATGACTCTTTCTTTTCAATTACTTGATTCTTTAATAGTTCCTCTATTATTTTGGCTTCTTCAATTTGGGTCTTGAGATGGATATTAACTTCAAGACTTTTGCCAATTTCATCATCTACCTTCTTATTTATTCTATTTCATTCTTTAGTCTTTTGATCTCTTCTTTTTTTTCTTCTAATAGAGTCTTTTTACTTTCTTCTTGTTCCTTGAGAATTTCCTTTAACTTCAAGATATGCCTTTGATTCTTTCTAAGAAACTTTTTAGTGTTATCAGAAAGATAGTTATATTCTATGTAGAAATGGTCATAGTTGTATTCATATAGACCCCATTCAACTTTCCTTTTAAGATATGATAGTTCTTATTCTACCTTTTCCATGGGATAACCATTATCTAACTCACACATACTATCTCTAGGTTTTCTTCTTCACTTGTAGAGAAATATTCAACATCATCACATTTTGAAATATTGTAATCGGGGGTTTTTGGAGATTCTTTACCTTCGATGATCTTGATGGAATTGTCTTCAAGGTATTCCTTTTTGCCAACATCATCATATTTAAAATCATTGCAAATAGAGGATTTTGGAGATTCTTTACCTTCATTGTTCTTGATGGAGTTGTCTTCAAGATCTTCCTCATTGCTTTGGTATGTCTCCTCTAGCTTTAGCCATATATCCTTGGCGGTAGTGCATTGTCCCATGCTCTCTTTGATAGAACTTAAGAGTCCACTAAGAATGGTCTTGAGAGAAAATACATCATTCTTATTTTCTTGCCTTTGAGATGCAAACTTTGACTTGTTCTTCAAAGGAACTGATCCACCAATAGTTGCCTTCCAATACTCGCTCTTATTTACTTCAAGTGCACATTCATTTGTATTCTCCATGTAGAATAATTTTCCTCATCAAGGATTGGAACTTCATCATCCATTTGTGTGTCCATGGATCTCCTCCAAGCTTGTCAAGGCTTATAGTGAAGGCTTTCTCTGATACCAATTGTTGGACACACCGACCACACTTAGAGGGGGGGGGGGATGAGTGTGGTACTCTTTCTCAAACTTTTCCCCTTCACAAATTTATTAGTTACCAATAACCATTTACTCATTACTTAGTGTTGTCATTTATAACCAGTTAAATGTGAGCATGCATCATCAACATATATCAGCAATAATTCATCATCACAAGGAACACAAAGAACACAATATGTATGTACAATTTTCTTTTTATTGCGGACTACAATCCTTGGGTTATCAGCAACAATTGAATAGAGTTACAACTCTACAAGAGCACCAACTCTATAATGCAAGACTCAACTTACACAACTCAGTACCAACTGAGAAGAGGAATCAATCCTCAATAGATACCAATATGTCAACAGGTACGTGACTTGTCAGTAGTGCATCACGCGTATGTATGCGCCCTACCAATAGTACAGCTCATGTATGTATGTGGCATGTCTGTACTACATCCTGCGTATGCCTTCTGAGTATTTAGGTTTTTCTCTTCATGAAAACTCAGATCCTCTACAGCCCTCAGTCACATCTGCTTCTATCATTCATTGTCTGATCTAAATCAGAACTAATCACAACATATCCATGCTCTCCAATAGATTATACTCATGCTCCTAAACCATACAATATGAATGCTACTTAAACATAAGTAACCAATATACTATGGAAACCATATCAGTACTAAAACATAAAAGTGTTTCTCACTCCATCAACCAACAAAAAAAAAATCACAACAGCCATACCAACAATGCCTTAAGCATTCACCATACAATATGAAAGAGTATCCATCAAGACAACTATGTAACCATACTAGAGTTTCTATGGTAGATCTGAGCCCATAGAATGCATATCTGAAACTTGCTTCAGCCGTCAAGAACTTGGCACCAGCTCACACTCAAGTTTTCATGACTTCATTAACTGTATGCACTCTGTCTTCCTTCAGCTCGCGTGTGTATGTGATTTGGCTCACTGTCGCCCGCGTATGTATGCTCTCTGCCCCAATGTTGCTCGTGTACTCCTTCAGAAACTAGGGTTTTTGAACTTCTGAAAATTTCACCGTCAAGATCTCAGACTTAAAGAAACTTTGATGTGTCCATGAGATCCTCCAACCACTCTTTCTTTCAGAATAGATCTTCACTATATGTTCAAGAGATGTTTTCACAAGAGACCCTTGCCTCTTATTTATACTTTCCAAGTACCTTCCTTAGAAGCCTTTTCTAGGTCACTTTGTCCACATAGCCACTTTGTCCACATAGTCACTTTGTCCAACTTTTCCCAATTTGTCACTTTTCCATGTATCCAATAGCCACTTGACCACTTAACCCATTTTCTTCTTTTTAGGGTTAACCACTTTCCATAATTAGAAAGTTCTCCATTTACTTTATTAAATAATATTCCTTGACTTTGTAACTTCACTTTATCATTTAAATAATCCTCCTTCTTTGCAAGAACTTTGACTTATTTGACCTTTTTGGGGCTTCAAGCCAACATGTGAGGTTCCTTCAACTTCGTAAGGCCATAACTCTCAAACCGTGAGGAGTTATGTGACATTCCACATACCACCAGAAATGGCCTGACAAGCACTATCCATCTAGGATAGTTTCACTAGAAAATTAAATGATCTTCATCTCATTATTCCACAATTAAGCACGGGTTCCCTAACAATACTTCTAGGATAACTCATCCACAAAGCGTCTTCCCATGAGGAATTTCACCGTAAGAGGACAACTTTGGAGTTCATCCATTTGTACTTCATGTCAAGATAATAATGAGTCATCTTTACATCAATATATCATTATGACATTGTCCCTTTGTCATTAATTCCATGCATGATCACATGATCCAACAATCAATACATGAATGCATCAAACCATCAATGATAACACATCAATTCATCTTCATCTACGCAACATATATCAATGACAACTCATTGATCCATCTTCATATATGCATCATATATCAATGACAACTCATTGATCCATCTTCATCTATGCATCATATATCAATGACAACTCATTGATCCATCTTCATATATGCATGACATCATATGACTATGATTCCACTTGACATCATTCCATTCACATCAAGGCTAATACATATTACATCAATATGCTATGACAAGACATTTCTCCTTTGACATAAATCATCAATCAATCCTTTGACATCAATGACAACATGATCCAATATTCGGAGCCTCCTTCTAGTTGTAGCTGGAGAATTAGAAGTCGGTGCTTCCTTGAATGTAATTCTTGACACATAAGAAAATCATTTTGTGGTTTTATCCTGCATTGGGTTTCCACGTAAATATTGGTGTATTGTGCATTGTGGGGATGTGTTTTTTATTGTTTATTATGCATTGATGAATGTTAATGTTTATGATACAGTAATATTTTGATGATGAATGGATGAACATTGTTGAATAAGTAAAAGAATATGCATTGTGGTTTAAAGGATTAATAATTGGTACAATTTCTCATTATTGATTCACCCTCCCTCTCAGTAATCCAACAATTGGTATCACAACAAATCCTTCAAGAAAAAAGTTTAACCACTGGAAGGAAGCTCATGGAGAGAAACAATTTGTATAGAAATGGAATACCACAATTCGATGGTCAGAATGGTATGAAGTATGAGATGTGGAGAAACAGAATGAAAACATTTTTACAGGAATAGGGGTATGATGTTTGTCACTCGGTTGTTACAGGATACAATGCTACAAAGAAACCAAAAACTGCAACCAAGAAGGAATTTAAAAGGAACAACAAAATAGCATTGGATTTTATCTTGGAAGGATTACCTGATTCAGTAAAGGACAAAGTGGGACAGTGTTCATCAGCTAAAGAAATTTGGGATACGCTACATAATATCTATTTTTCTCCCATTATAGAGTTAGAGAATTCCAAAGAAGATGTAGGTACAGAACAAGAAGAAAGATGTTCATCATGTCAGACATATTCAGAAGAGGAAGAGTATGAAGAAGCAGAAGTTGATTACACAGAACAATTGATCATTGCAATTGAATATCTAAAGAAAGAAAGAGAAGAAAACAAGTCACTCAAGAAATAATTGATGAAGAAAAAGGAAAGTGTTCAAGCTTCCGAAGAAGCTTAGCAGGTCATCAAGAATTTAAGAGATCAGCTAGAAGAGGCCAGAAGAATTGAAGAAACTCTAGAATATCAAAAGAAATGTTTAGAATCCAACATAGCAGCACAAAAGGAATAAGTAGAAAAGAGAGAAAATATACTGACAGATCATCTCAAGGAAAGAAACGATGACTTAAACCAACTTGAGGAAGAATTTGTTCAAGAAGAGAGAAGACTTGAAGAAGAAATAATTACATTGAAAATCCAACTTGAAGAAGCAAAGAGAACAGAAGAAGTCATGAAGTCCCAAATAATGAAGAAATAAGAAGAGGTTGAGAAGCTTGAAGAAGAAGTTGTCACACTAAGATTCAAAGTCGTCAAACTCAACAATAACATTGAAGAGACAGAAACATTTACATCAACAGTAGAGAATTAAGAGAAGCACTCTAGGTTGCTAGAAAAGAAGAATGAGGAAAAGAGAAAGAGTTATGCAGAAGTACTCAAAGGAAGGAATCATGGTCAACTAGAATCTAAGAAAACTAATAAAGATACATATTCAAGAATACCATCCATGTTCAAGCCACAAAGAAGCTTCAATCATGATAATGATCAGTGAAGGCAGAAATTCAGAAGGACTACACCACAAAGAATATCATTCACTCCCAGGTATGTAAATTTATTTTATGTTCATTGTTTTTATTGTACTAACTTTGGACATAAGGTTGCATATTGCAGGGATTATAAATGAAATGTTAAAGCAATAAATGATTTTATGTGGTCCCGCGTAACATTGAATGTTACAAATGTCATAACTATGGACACATAGCTCGTGATTGTAGAAGCATGATCGATACTTCCATGAAAGAGAACACTAATATCATATATAAGAAAGTATGAATAAGAAAACAGGAAGAACATGTGAACAAAGACCAGGTCCTAGAGATCGCAAGATTAGAAATAAAATGAGATGAAGACAAATATACAAAGAAAAAGGAAGATGTCATATACATAAAAGTTTGGAAAATAAATGAAATAAAAGGAGGACAGGTAAATAAAGAGCAGGTTCAAGAGATTGTACTTTCAGGTATTGTAGTGAAAGATGAATCCACAGACATAAACAAAGAAGTCAGAGTTTAGAGAGATGATGAATCTACCGATGAATATGATGATGAATCCACATCAAAGCAGGAATTTTTTTGATCCATTTAACTTAGAGACTCCCAGGTATTATGAATATTATATAGGAGGAGTCTATGCAGTAGTTGAGACAAACCAGAGAACCATCCTTCGAGCAACTTGCAAAGTTTTAGTAGATAGATTCAGAGCAGTTAGTTAGAAGAAGTACATTATGATAGACTAATAAGTTGTAGTAGTGAATATTTCATGATAGTACAGTGACAGATGGGTCAGCATTATGGACAGTTGTGTAGAAGAGTCTTGGACAGTGTTGGAGCCACCTTTTTCAACAAGTTTAAATTTTTTTTTTTAAATCAAATGTTGGTTTTTGAGTTCTTTTTCACTTCGTGACATTTACATATTGAAAATCTCAATAGTCTCGACATACGAAATAGCGAAGGATGTTATGTTTTATAAGTTACCACTTTTTATCGTTAAACAAAAGTTTTTACTCTTTGTACCTCGGAATATCGCTCTTCGAGAGTTACAAGTCACAAGATTTACAAGCCCTGATGTGCGAGGTCGCAAAAATTTTAAAAAAAAATCCTACCTCAGGTGAAAGCCGAGAGTAAAATTCTTTAAACCCCAAACAAGTGTTGTTGGTATTTCGCATCTCGGCGTTCACTCTCTCCCAAAACATTACCGTCATAACTCCGAAAGACGAAGCCACAAGACTTTCACATAAGTAACTCGGGTTAGTGTCCAGGGTGATTAGTTTTGACCATGGTTAAAGTCTCTTGGTATTTCGTGACTCGGCATACATTCCTCCCGGAAACTATACCTTCGAAACCCCGAGTGGCGAAGTCGCGATGTTTCTCAAACATAATTAATTAAAACACTTAATCCAGTTTACCTTCTGGTTTAAATAAATCACATCATAGTGATCTCGGGATTTCACGACTCGGCTAGCGCTCCTCCCAGAAACTATACACTCGACGCCCCGAGTCGCGAAGTCGCGATATATATTAAAACATGATTAATTAAACACTTAATCTTGGTTACATCCTTGCTTAACTAAATCTAATCATCACGATCTCGGGTTTTAGAGTCTCGAAAGGTTAGAGTGAAAACTCTCGATACGGCGAACGTCGAAAGGTTGATTAAAGTGTAAGTAAGCTAAATCAAAAAAGCTAAGCCATCTTAATCAGTGTTCAATACAAATAATAATATGCACAGTCTACAAGGTAATTTTAAATTTCCTTGCGCCAACTCGTGTCACGAACCGTCGAAATTTATGGCATTAATTGGAAATGAGGCAAAACGGCAAGTAAGAATAGGGTCTTTATTGCTAAATCTCTCTAAATATGATTTGACCATTTTGTTCATAAAGACACCAAGATTTTAAATGATCGAAGATATAGATCTTTTTCCTTTTTGTTCTATTCATAAAGCTCATTTCTATCCCGCGCAGATAAGTTTTTCTCAGCAAACTGATCTATGTATGTATATGCATTTTTATTACAGGAGAGCTAAGTCACAATCTTCTGTCATGGCCCCATGAAAAGCGTCCAAGACAAGTGTTGAGATTTCGGGACAAGGCTCCGATAATGTTTTGGATAATTCACCTCGAAACGTTGATTCCGTACGAACCTGGTCATACATCTCAGAGGTTTTGCAATCAGATTTGGTCAACTGTTCGGACGATTCCAGTGACAATGAGAAAGACGACATGACTACCAAATACAAGATCGTCATCCAGGTAGAGATGCACAAAGTAGCGGCCAGGCCACGTCTTCTGCCTTACTATGACATGATCCGATGGGCGCTAAATCATGTAGATATCCCTACCAGAACCATCATCAGCGAGCAGAAGGTCACTGTTGGGACCTTTAGACCAGAAAACTTACAAGCGATGTACAAGTTACCACCCACGTTGAACTTCACATACAATGCAGAGTTTCTAGAGGATTTTAAACATAAGGAGTGCGAGCTATACGAGAAAAGCTTATCTGATTTGATCAAGGATTGGGTCTCACACCCAGCGAAGTTCAGGGCAGATAGAAATGGAATTTATTCCATATCTTCTTTGGAACCACAGTTCAAATACATAGCGATTATGACCTGTAGATTGTACGGGAGGGAAGACACCATGCATTTTTTCCTCCCATGGGTGCCTTTGATGCATACAGTAGTAGAAGGCTATTCTTTCGACTTGGCCAAACTTTTATCAGATAGTCTGACCATTCAGATTACAGAATATCAGATGCAGAGGGCAAGTGGGAAAGTAGCCTCATTTTTTATGTCTGCATACATAATGGACGCCATGTGTTCCATGACACCTTTTCCCTTAATCAGTTGGAGTTGGGCTCCATCGGAGACTGAGCCTATCCATGTCTATCATTCTAAGCTTTGGGAGGATAAGGCCTCAGATTTTATATATGAAATCTTCAATTGGGTAATGGTACCGATGCATGTCGCCATCTTGGGTAATCCACCACCCCGGATATCTGATAGCATTGCGGCCAATTTGAGCAGGGTGGCCGCTTGGTACGTGGAGGAAGAGTTTTCAAACATCAGGGTTTTTGGCGCTTCTGTCCCTCCACACGCTCTACCATTATTTATACCCGATAGGTTGGCCTGTCGTGAGATCGCCATGCAAACTGTGATTGGTGGCATAAGTAAAGAGCTAAAGGGGTTTTCAAAGAAGGTATGGCCACCTTTCCCCATTCATTTAAACACCTATTCTTTATTATATTTTGGGCATGCAAAGGCCAAGGTAGTAGCCTTAGAAGATATAAAATTAGTCCATATTGAATTCAAGAAACACGACCCACACAAGGTCGTGAGTAATCACTTGGCTAGTTGTGGCCTTAAAAGGTTTGAGCATGAGAATTCGCCTCATGTTGATATTTTCCGAGGCATGAGATCGTATGTCGAGGTTTTGGCTCAGATACAAGCCTTGTCACCCGAAGAGAGGGCCGATGTTTTCAAATTCCAAGAACATAGGCGGAGCTGCCTTCCCCCAGTATTACGGGGCGAGAATCCAATGACCGTAGAGGTGCAAAAAACAAAAGCCGAAGGCTCCAAAGATTCAGCACATGGTTGAGAAGAACAACAAGATAAAGAAGAGAAAACTAGGGGCCCGAAATAGGAAGTCGAGGCTTCCGATCCTCCAAGCGAGCCAACTTCGGTCATTACTCCAGAGAAATCATCTAAACAGGTCAGTAATCCCATTGTTTCTGTTACTCCCCTGTAGTCGACAAAGAGAATACCAGACACGGGTTGGATTTTTGGTGAAGAATTAACACCCATATCAGTGGAAGAGCTACCTCTAAATGAATTCTTCTTTGATAAAAAGAGAAAGGTTGTCGTGAGACAAGAACTCTACCAAGAGGCAGGTACTATATCCAAGAAATTTAAAATTTTAACCGATGGAAGAAATATGAAGAAAGAAGAATTTGCAATGCAAATAGCAGGAACATTGGGTGCTTTCGCTACGGCAAACCAATATTCATTCGGGACCCTAAAAGATCAGCTGAAGAGAAAAAAATTTCTAATCAAGACATTAGAGGCTAAACTAGCTACGGCAGAGGCTGCTGCCAAAGATCAAGCAAATGCAACTTTGGAGCAAGCTAGAATAGATGATCTAAATGAAATTGAGCGGCTCAAAGCTGATCTCGAACAGACACAGTTGATGGTTCAGACAAGTCAAATATAGATAGTCCAGCAAGGAGAATTGATAGAGCAGCTTTGGGACAAATTAGAGTTAGCCGAAAGCCAAGTAATCGATATCGGGATATTTCAATCCCAAGCAATAGAAATCAGAAAAAGGTTATCGGTGGCACAGCAAGGTCTACTTGTTAAAGTAGAAATGATTCAAAGTAGTTTCCAACTCATTGATCAGAGATTGGAGAACCTCTCTCTTAGAGAAATGGAAGTCGGAGCGCCTCGGGTTACGATCCAGGAGGCTATTATAGCCACAACAAGAAAGTAAATAAGCAGTAGTTCTAGTTTTCCCATCTCAGAGCAGACCAGGGGCAATATCTTGTTGAAAGAATGGGAGCGAAATATATCTGAAGGAAGACAAAAAGCTAAGGAGATAAGAAAATCTTGTGAAGAAACTTTCAGTTTGTTAAATGGGATGTGGTTGGGTTCTGATGGTGAAAGTAGCATTGAGATACTGGGTCAGATCAATACAGCCAAATATCTGCTAAATATCAAGGAAAATGAAGAAAGAGAATTAGCCGAAATTTCACAAATAACACAGACAGACATAGTTCAAATAGACAAATGACTAATTAAACCAAGCATATTATTATGTTCTATCAGCGCCAAAGACCAGCAGGTGGAAGGAAAGTTGTCATGATTGGTGAAAGATTGTTATGTTTTTTAGGCCAATAACCAAGCAGAACCTTCTAAGTTGATATCACAGTTGGTGGAGAAGTGCGTTATTTTCACGGAGCAAGCAAAAAGGTAGGTTTCCGGTACCAAATGAGGACAGAGATAAAGAAACGAAACGTTTAACTCCTTTGATTGTAATCGAAAACCTCTGGAACAATTGAGATTCCAGCATATAAAAATCTGTATAAATATACATTTTGTAGAAAGAAAAAAGGGATGGACCTTTTTGGTCGATTGTAAGAGAGGCTATCTTCTTTTTGAGAATTAATACAAAGAAATCTGGAGAATCCTGATTCCGTCAAGACTGTGTTATGAGTTTGTTCTCTTTGTTATTCATATTCAATTTTATTTCACTTATATACATCTAATGAATGTTGCACTGCAATTTAGTAAAACTTCTACTGTGGTGGTTAAATTGTATTCATCTATATCGTTTACAGTTTTTCCTCTGTATCGGCTAACAACAGATACAAGACCTGTGAACCTTCAAGTTGTCATATTTTATGCTTCGTCGGATTCCTTCTTAGTCTATTTTCTTCCTCTGTTTAAGGAGTGAGATTCTCCCTTGATAGGAGCCTTACTTTATAAACAGCTAAATGTTTTTCTCATATTTCACACACTATTTATTTCAAATATAACACAGTTACGGAAAAAGGCCTTTGGTTTGCATTTTGTCCTTAACATAAATTTCAAAGTTCTCTTTATAAGATCAAATTGATACAGCATAAAAACTTTCAGATTTCTTTTAAAAAAAATTGTTCCTCTATGACTGTCCCCGTTGTAAGACAACCTAATATTGCACCCGGTTTATCGGACCAAACCCATATCACTTTAAATCTCTTTGATACTATACTTAAAACAGCCACCACCCGGGTAGAACTTGAACGTTCATGGGATGCAATTGAACAGGATATAAACATCCAGGAACAGTTGGAAGCTAGACAGCGACAACCTAGAAATCAACCCTAGCTTCCTTTCTCGAAGTTATACTCTCCTCCCTTTTTACACCTTACTAACTTTCGGATGCCTAGACACTGTACTTTTTAAAGCCTTAAGTACAGACTCTAGAACAACAGATAGTATGGACAGAGATGGATTCATAAGAACACTTAGCAGTTTTGGACATATATATGATAGTGGACGAGAGCATGGATTCATAGATTGGTTCAGAGAGTGGTTCAGATAAAAAGGAACATTATCATAATGAGATGATAATTACACAGAAATATTTGAATGTTTTTCATATATGTCATTTGATTACACAAGGAAGCACCAATGGACAATAACTCCAAAAGGTAGCAGGTACAGGAAGACTTATATTTTTTCTACACAACATCTTGCAGAGAAGTCATGAGAGAGAAACATAACCAAAAAGATAGGTAGAAATATAATTCAAAGAAGTTTTCAAACATAAAGGTAAGAATAGAGGTATGATTCCAAGGGAAGAGATTCATCAGATGCAGGATAGAGAGTTAGATGCTTGGAGAGAGAGCATAGAGGCATGTCTCCAGGGGGAGCGATTGTCACAAGGGAAGAATGAGTGATATGAATTCAGTGTTGCATCAGAGTGATACCCTTTGTCAAAGGGGGAGATATTATTCATATGAAGGGAGAGAGAGTAATCAGAGGCTTAGAAACACAGAGAAAGATCAAAGGCATTTAGATAGGGGGAGTAGTCCCAAGTAGAGTTCAGTCCGGGGAAGAAACCCCAAAGGGAGATACCTTTTCCATTGATATCAAAGGGGGAGATATAGAAGCATTGATGAGGATTATAAGCATGAATATTATCATGACTAAGTGTTGTCATGAATGTTGGTGTTGCCATCAATACCAAAGGGGGAGATTGTTAGACAATTGGCTTAGGTTGATGGACAATTGGTCTAGATTGTTGGTTGGCATTGATGTCAACCCTTGGAGAGTGATATTGTACATTGATTTCAACCCCTAGTGATTGATGTCAACCTTTGGAGAAGTCTGGTAGAGAATTTTGGTAGCAAAAAGCATGGGTAAGTGACCTGAGTCTGTTTGAGGTATAAAGGCATGAATATTAGTGAATTTATAGGTAAGACTATTCTAGATGGATAGTATATTGCATGTCATTTTTGTTGATATTTGGATCGTCACAAAACTCCTCACGGTTAGAGAGTTATGGCCATATGAATTTGGAGAGCCCTCGTGAGTTATCTAGAAGCCCCTAGAAGGTCAAAGAAGTCAATTATTCTAGAAGCTCCTAGAAGAAGTCTACTAGTCAAATTGATGGTAACTAGGAGTTAATCATGGGTATAGTTGTTGCATTAAGAAAATAATAAAAAAAGAAATTAGTTGCAATAAGAAGTTGTGAGTTTGGTAATATGGTAAAGTAGTTGTGATGAGAAGATTGAATAGTCAAAGTGGTTGACCAAGAAATAAATTAAATAATAAAGTGGTTGCAACAAGAAGTTAGTTAAGGGAAAAGAAGTTATGAATTGACTAATTATAGAAAATTTAGTTGCAACAATAAGTTGTGAATAAAGAGAAATTATTTAAATAATAAAGTAGTCAAAGTGGTTGCAAAGAGAAATTATTTAAATAATAAAATGGATGCAACAAGAAGTGGTGAGTTTACTATTTATGGATAATTCAAAGTGGTTGCAAAAGAAATTAATTAAATAATAAAGTTAGTTGCAACTAAAAGTGGAGAAATTACTATTTGTGGTAAAGTGGTTAAGTTAAGTGGACAAAGGTTGAATAGTCAAAGTGGAAAAAGCGGTTAAGTGGACAAAAGTGGGTTAATAGGTTAACCCTAGAAGATGGACAAAGGGGTAAAGTTGTTGCAAGGAAACTTCTAGAGGAAGACATGAAGAGTATAAAGGAAAGGACAAGCCTCTCTCATTTTTCTCTATTGAACTTCATTGAATATCATTTGTGAAAAGTTATCTGGCAGGGTATTATTGATAGATCAAATTTCCGGCAGAAAAATTGTGGTAGAAAAATCGTGGAAGAAAAATCGCAGCAGAAAAAGTGTGGCAGAAAAAGTGTGGCAGAAAAATCACAGTAGAAAAAGTTCGGCAAAAAAATTGTGGCAAAAAAAGTGCAGTGCGACAGAAAAATCGCAGCAGGAAAAGTGCGGCAGAAAAATTGTGGCAGGAAAAGTGCGGCAGAAAAATCGTAGCAGGAAAAGTGCGGCAGCAAAATCGCGGTAGAAAATTCACGGCAGAAATATCGCAGCAGCAAAATTGTGGCACCAGAACCGCAGCACCATAACACTACAAGAATAAAAATGTATGGTTTTCATATGTGCAGTGTTGAATCTATGAATCTGGTTGAGGATTTTCCTTATAAATCTGTTGGATGCCCTCTTGGAAGTTTAGGGCTTGTTGTAGATTTGATCTTAGGTAGATATTTTAAAGTTTAGTATTGGTTCATGTTTAAGGGATTTTGGTTGAGGTATGTCGTTGAAGTTATTGATATAGATAGAGGTTGTATAACAGTGAGGTTGTGGCACTTGGTTGATGTGAGGGTTTATGGTATTTGATTTATGGAGAGTGTGGTGTATTGTTAGAGGTATATTGTTGGTTATCTTGGTGTATGTTATTGGTATATGGTAGAGGTATATTATTGGGTACATGGATGAGATACATACTTGAAGTACATGGTGATCTTGATACATCTGTTCGAGGCATAGTTTGGTTTGTTGTTGATACATGATTGGTACATGGTGTTGGTTATCTTTGTATAGTGTTGATGTACATGGTTGATGTACATGAATGATGTGCATTGTTGGTGTTGTTCTTGAGAGTACACTTAAGGCTCAAAGAGTAATGTCAAGGCATCAGGAATATAAAGGGATGTTTTTAAAGATGTTTTTTCTACCGATATTATATGAGCATAAATACTTAAATGAAAATAATGGCAGAACAGAACAGAGGTTGTCTTTTATCTGTCGAGTTGATTTATAAAATCAAATGATATGGGAGAAAATTAAAAAACTATTAAACAAATTTAGTCATCAATATATGATGAATCTTAACTTGTTCAAAGTAGAAGAAAATAGAGAATGTACTCCTGAAAGGATATAAGATACAATAGTCCAAGTAGCTCGCAGGTCTTGTGTTCACTCATAGTAAACACAGAGGAAAAATTGTTTACTTATCAAACACTGTTAAAATATGACTACAGTAGTAGTAGTACTAAATTGCAATCAATCACTCATCAAGGAATGACAAAAATAAATGCTAGAATTATGAAATACAGGAGAGAAACATAACTCAAACTTCACAAAGGTTGGAATCTCAGTCTGCACTTGAATTAATTCTCACAAAAGGAGATTTTCTCAGTTACATTCGACAAGAAGAAGCCTGTGTTCAATCTTTGAAATCTATATTTATACAAAAAGTTCACAACTCTTAGCGGTTGGAATCCTCCTTATTTCTAAAATAGTAAAATTACAAAATACAAAATTTGAAACGCTTTGCTTGCATATTTCCTGTCTCTACGCCTACTAGCAGAGACGTTTCCTCTTCACGTATTCCAACTCAGAAGACAATTGATCTCTAATCATGACCTGTGTGTCAATTGTTACCAAACGTGTTGGCTTTCCCTTGCTTGATGCATTGAACACATCTGCCCATAAATTGTACCACCAGCTTGGAGGGCTTTGTTGCATCATTTTCCTCAAAGGTATAAAACTTCCTTTCTATATGAGGCAGTTTATCTTTTGTCCTCCTAGCTTCTAGAGATAGAGATTGTAGTCTTAAGCTAGGGTTAACTATCCATTTATTTATCAGAGTAAGTTCAGCCTATTTTAATTGTAAAATTTTGGCTCGGTCTTCTTCCATGCTGGCTTTGAAATCAGATTGATTTTTTACCATATCGATATGCCCCAGGGCTTCAGAGATATTATCTCTTCCCATGTACAATGATTCTTTGTCAAGAGCATAGAATGCTTCCTCGCAAGATTTTTTCACCTCTCCAGCCAATCTTTTACCTTCAACTATATTTGTCTCCCAGGTCTTAAGTATTATATCTCCTTGGATTTGTTCTGAGAGGGACAATCTGTTGACCCTGGAAACTTCCTCCTTTGATGCTGACACGACAGCCTCCTAGAATGTAACTCTAGATACAGTGGCTTCTTTCTCTTTTGTGAAAATATTATCTAAAGAGTGTTCTGACGAATGATAATAGTCTTGAATGCCTTCTATTTTGGTCAAAAGGCATTGTTGGGTTGACCCCAGTTTCTCGTGTACCTCTAAATATTGGGCTTGGAAATCTGATATATCCACCGTTGCTTTTTCGGTCAAGCTTATTTTCACCTGCAACTATCTGACCAATTCCCTGTCTGTCAGTGAACTTTTCTGCATCTCGTCAAGGATGATCTTGAGTTGTTGAATTTCTTGCCTGTCATGATCTATAACCTGCTCAAAGATTTTATTCATCTTGTTCCTGACTCCTTGCTCCACAGTCTTTATTTCATCCTGTAACTAGCTCACTGGTAGATCTTTCTTCTTCAACTTCTCCTTCAGGCCACCCACCGAAAAATGCTTTGCACTGGCAAAGGCTCCTACTGAATCTTCCACATCCATAGTGAAGTCTATTTATTATTTGGATTGTCCATCATACATTACTCTATGCCTCTTGACAGGTACACCGTCCCTCAGATGTATTTCTCTTTTTACCACAGCCTTTATTTTCTTACTGAAGAAGATGTCGGAAGGGGCATCTCTTCTACCGCAATAGGCATGAGGTCTTCTATGAATACCACCTCAGCACTAGGGTTTCCCTCTACTGAACTGTATCAGCGTGATAGATTGAATGGGGTTGTCGATCTCGGTGGAAGGTTGTTGCCTGGTCGTATCAGTAGCAGATTTACTTGGTGTGAATGGTGGTTTTTCTTCTCCCTTTTTCATCGAGGCTTTAGCCTGAGATTTATATCAATCACTTGTTGGACCCGTCAATACGGTCTCCCCCACATGAATCAAAACCTTGGTTATCTTCAGATGTTCTTGAGTATCCGGTCCATTGGAGCTCCCTGCTTCTGTACTCTGGGTCTCAATTCTCTGAGAAGATAGAGGCGTTGGGATTTCTCCCTGCAATACTCTGGGAAGGTTATTTCTTCGATGTTTATAGAAGCTATAAAACTCAACCAATTTATCTGGAGCCAGAGTTTGAACTTGACTCAAAATATCCTGATAGGACCTTACTCCTTGGAATATTTCGTCTTGAGGAGAATCTTCATGTTCATATTTTTTTAAATTGCAGAGAGCCCTGTGATTACCTATGATATTATGTGGATTGTGCTTCTTGAATTTGATATTGACCAACTTGATTTCTTCCAAGGCCACGGCCTCTACTTTCACATGACCAAAGTCCATCATAGAAGACATACCAATTTGAATGGGAAAAACGGGCCATACCCTTTTCTGCGTTGATTTTAGCTGCCTATTGATCCCTCCATGCACAGTTTGATGTGTCACTTCGCGACACACCAATATATCTGGTAAAAATTCAGGCAGAGCATGTGGAGGAACTAAACAACCAAAAACCATGATATAGGAGAAATTCTCTTCAATATACCAGTCTGCTATCTTACCCAGATTTGTAACTATTTTGTCAGAAATCCTAGGAGGTGGGTAACCATATATAGCAGTGTGCATCGGCACCACCACCCAGTTAAATATTTCGTAAAATAAATCTTTCACGTTATCCTCCCAAAGTTTCAAATGATAAACATGTATGGGTTCATCACAATATGGAGTCCAGTTCCATCCCATCAAGGGAAAAGGTTTCATAAAATAGACGACGTCCATGATGTAGGCCGACATGAAAAATGAGGCAGGTTGCCCCTTATATTTTTGTGACTGATATTCCATAATCTCCTTAACCAGATTATCGAACAACATCTTGGCCCAATCAAAAGAATATCCATCTTCTACTATTTTCATAATAGGCACCCATGGTAACAAGAAATGGTCTGTGTTTTCCCTCCCGTGGAGTCTACACATCATCATTTATATATACATCATGTGAGGTTCTAGTGAGGAAACTATCTATATGCCATGGGAGTCGGCCCTGAACTTCTCGGGGCGATATAACCAATCCTTAATTAAGTCGGGTGTTGGCACCAGGTCGAAGTAGAAGGAAGGATGATCGAGGGAAATAAAGCGTGCAGAAACTGAAGTAACAACTGGAGAAAGAACAGCACGCGCGCATGCAAGAAAGCGTGCACAAGGAAAGCGACAGTTGGAGGAAGAAAATCACACGCATGGGAGGAAGAGCTAACGTCGGTAGGGTTAGGGTTTTGGTAATACATTGTAAATGGTTGAAGATCCTGATAGATATAAATATAGATACGCAGGTATCAGAAAAGGGTTGGCGTTTTCATAGTAAGTTTATTGTTGTTTTTGTAGAGGTTCGGGTTCTTGTAACATTCCATTAGAGTGATGTATGAATGGATGTGTTATGAAATACTGTTATGTACCATTTTTGTAAGTCGTTGAGCTAAGAACATAAGGGAGAAGGTATATCTGAGGATTAGATCGCATGTTTTAGAGCCTGGTGCGATCTAGTTCGCCTCATATAGATCTTACCCATTAGAAGAGAATTGTAAGCGCACAGCACCGGAAATACAAAACTACCATAATAAGAGAGCCGAGAGCCAAATATTTGTGGACATAGCCTAGAAGGGGGTGAATCATGGTAATATCTATTTAATGTGATGAATACATGCATATCTTTACTTTCTTTCAGCAGTTAATGGTTATGCTTGATGAATGAGTTAATACATTGTTATGGAATATGTTTATGTTGTTTGGGAAATAATCGTGAAATGTACATATGCACCCGTGAGGAATAAGTAGATTACACTTACAACTTGTAGAACATGGCTTTGGTTAATAAACCCCTATCTCATACTCAATCCTAGGCTGTAAACAGTTGAGTCTTACAGCCACCCATTTAAAGCTATCTCGGGTGAGACTGCGCAGTGCATTCTATGTATCTTGTTGCCTTCTGGTTTACCAGGAGGGCCGATAGTTTTAGAGGCTTGGTTGGAAACCCGAATGACATGAAACATGGGTCAATAACTCATATGGTCAAGAGAGAAGAGTAAGAAAATGATAATCAACCAGTCAACAATGGTTATGTTGTCATGTTAAGAGGAACAAGATAGGACTGAGTAGACGAGATAGAGTGAACGAGAAATGAATGAGTGAAACAAAAGAGAAATGAGCAATTAGAAGGGAATGTTGAGACCTTGGAACCCCATGAAAGAGGAAATCGAAGGCTAGTTGAGAACCAAAGAACCAGAGTTTTCATAGAAAGACAATAGAAACCCTAGAATTACACCATGTAAATATCTGGATAAATACATATTTACTGATTTACACAAAGTCTTTTTTTGTGATTTTCCGCATCTACTACAGGAGTGGATCCTAAGGTTGAAGGATAACCACGTGATGAACTGGATTTGACAGCTAGATTGGACCCCAGTACAGATTGAGTATTTACAGCAGGTGAACAACAAATTCACCTGCGCAGTAGACTTTTGACTTGATAGTATCGTGGAAGGCTTTATCACAAAGTTTGCAGTTGACACAGCGAAGTCATACAATGCAGCCGAGTAAGAATTTCTACGCGGAACCAGAGGAAGGTACATTCGATCATTGTATACTTATATTAAGATACTTCTATATAACAAAGGTGTAATGACAATGGAATCAGACAGCTAGACTTCCCTGCGTGCATGGGGGAAAGGGGGAAACACTGACAGAGAAAGGATAAATGGAAGGAGGTCAGGATAAAGGCAAGAGGGAGGAGGAACCCTTGGACCCAATCATGATGGATAACGACCAAATAAAGTGGATATTGGCGTCATTAGGAATGACACTTAGCGGAGTACACTACCAATATAAGGTGAATACCAAGAAGAGATTTGTAGCCGCGAGGGAAGGCCTGGCTAGAAATGAGGAAGAGGTAGAAGATCTCCGAGCTGTGGAGAATATTGAGGAAATCCAACGCACAACATACGAGAGGAAGATGAGAGGCCCAAGAACAGGAGGAGAAGGCAACCATCCTATCCATATTAATGTCAATGTGTAACCCATAAACCCATGTGCGACCAATACACCAAAGAGAACACCATCGTTTAGACAACCGAAGTTTGGAGGAAGTATGACAGCAGAAAGTACATCTACATAAGGAGCAACAACTGGAGGAGCCAGTTCAGGCAACCCTAGTCAAGTATCTACACCACGTGGAGGAGGTAGTAGTTCAGTATTCAGAATGGCAGGACACGATCCCCCTATAAAATTACCAGAGTTTCGAGGAGAAGCAGCAGAAGACCCTGAGAAGCATTTTTTCATTTGTGCAAAAATTTGGGAAGCAAAGCAGATCACCAATGAAGATACCAAACTTGCACAGCTAGTGATCATGCTAAGATACCGCGCATTAGACTGGTACATGAGTCTAGACACAAACAGTGCCCCTGGGACGACAAGGACATTGGCCGACATTAAGAAATTATTTTCAAATGAGTTCCATAAACCGAGCTCAAAGGATCAGTACATGAACGAGATGATTGAATTAAGATAGAAACCAGGAGAATCTGTATGGGAGATTGATCAGGTATTTGAGCGATTAAAAGGAAAGTTAAAATACCTTATGACCGATATACAGCATCGACACATGTTTGTCAACTCACTACTCCCACACTTAAAATATCCCTTATGACAAAAGAAGTTTCAGATGCAGGCAGACGCTCTGTAGGTAGCCTTACAAATGGAAGAGAGCTAGTACCAGCAGACGGACCCATATATTGAAGAGTTGAAGGGGGATTTGAAGAATTTAACATTTCAGTTGAACCAGAATAAGAACAAGGAAAAATGAGAAGTCGTTTGGTGCACCACATGTAGGATGAAAGGACACCACAAGAATGAATGTCCAACATTCGCGCAATATATGGAAACAGGTATGCCAAACCGGCTACCACAGGGAGGATTATGGTGCGAAATATGCAAGAAACTGGGTCATGACCCTTATCACTGCACGATGATGCAGAAATACCAGACAGTTCCAAAGAATTCATATTGAACATTTTGTAAGTCAGTGGGTCACGACGAAAAATATTGCAGAATTATGGAGTTGATGCAGGAAAGAACATTAGACGCATACAGGGTACAGGCCGAAATGATGACTGGGCAAGCAGTGCCACAGTTCAATCAAGCCCCATCCCCATACAACATTGTGCAACAACCCTACAATAACGCACATCCACAGTACAACCTGGCACAGCCCCAGTACAATACCATGCAGTATAATCAGGCACCACAGTATAACACGTCGAGAGGTGGTCGCACAGGCTACAGAGGAACAGGATGAGCCAAAGGAGGTTTCAGATGCGGTAGAGCACTAGTCACATGTCACAATTGCCAGCAACCAAGACATTATGCACAGAAATGTCCACTGTCGCCAGCAATTTGTATGTATTGTCATGCATCGGACCAAGATACAGAAGAATGTCCAACATTACTATTAAAGATTCAGGAAAAAAGGAACCAAAACAATCAGAATGTTCAGTGGATTTCAGCCGAAGGAAGGGACGATGGATGGAACATCAACATAGTGACTCGTGGAGGAACGAAAACAGGAAATGACGCAGTTCGAAAGGAACCAGTGCAGAACCAATGGGTAAAGAAGAACACTGACAACAAGAAGCAGTTCGACACACAAAAGGAAAAGGAGATATTTAAAGAAGCCCAACAAGAGTTTCAGAAGGAGGACATAGCATCGACTGCACATCAAAGCAAGGAAGCTTCGGAATATGAGATGCCACCATCACTGGACCATACCAACAGAATGCAACGCAAGGGACAAGTAAGTACCATCAAAGACTTTTTGCAATCATGCGTAAAAGTGTTAAGTGATCCTTCATCTATGAAAATATTGCAAAACATCCTAGATAAATGTAGCAGTGAGATGGAACAAAAGCTAGAATCGAAAACCGTCAATCATCTACACACAAGAACAAGAACAAGTAGGGAATTTATACTAAATGCTAACATTGGGGATTTCAATATGGGAGATATTATACTAGACCTAGGATCCAAAGTGAATGTGCTACCAAAGACCACATGGTAATGCATGGGAGAATCAACATTGGGATACTCAATCGTTCAATTAAAACTAGCAAATCAACATAGAGTCCTACCAATAGGTAGACTGAAAGGAGTGACAGTAGATCTGGATGGAGTGCGCACTAAAGTAGACTTTTAAGTCATCGAAATAATAGATGGCACAACACATTACCCGACACTACTTGGTATGGATTGGGTGTTCGAAAACCAGGCCATAATTAACTTGAAAACTAGGAAAATAGCATTTGAGTCTAGAGACTACAGGGTCATAGCACCACTAGACCCATCAGAAGGGGAGAAGTTTGTATAACCCACTTGCTTATAATTAGAAGAGATCGGCCAGTTGTACAGAAAAACTGCACACGATGAGGATTATGTAAACCCAACTATAGACGGGGTACTCAGTTGGAGGAACATTATTTCATGTGCAACAGACTCAGACACCAGGTTAGAAAACTGGTAGCAGAGACTACATGAAGTATCCACAAGAAGATGTGCAAGAATAGACCGCGCAGTAAGGTGGGCAGGCATAGAAATCAGAGAACCACCCAGTTTCCACGGACTAAATGATTTGGAAACCTTCTTGACACAATATGAAGATGAAGTATTAGAGAACCAGAGACTACTGGCATTGGATTTAGCACTAAAGGCCACACCCGCAAGATGGTGGGGTGCACACAAGGACACCATCACATACTGGTATCAATGTAAGTGATTACTGCACATAAGGTTCGGCACAGAACAAGCATATAACAAACAGCAGAAATATGAAGGACTAGGGACACCAATGGAACACTTGGAGGAGTGTAAAACGCTGTGGAAAATGACACCACCAGAGAAATAGCCTCATCACTTCATACATACTTTAGAGGTCATACCAGTGAACTGGTATACAAACCAAGAATTGCGTAAAGGAACTACGACATGGACGATATTGCAACAGAAATTTACCATAAATTTCTCATTCGAGCATGAGAACCCCAACATAGATGCGGCCCTGAAATGGATCAAAGGTGTCATATTCATTAAAGAACTGGAAATAGCACTTATCACAGAAGAACAGAAATGGAATAAACAGACAGTCAAGGAATTGTTGTCATGTTACCATATATAGGAGGAAGCACCAGATGAAGATGATCCACGCGATATCCAGATCAAAGAAGTCGAAGGCGAAAGATATGTGGAAGGACCACCCATAGAATCTGAAGTCATTTATGTGCCAATCACGATAAATAAAGTAAACATCGGGACCGCCGAGCAACCCAAAATGGCCAGCATTGGAGATTAATGGGATGAGAAGATAGTAGAAAGCATCACAGAATTATTGTGTGAATATAGTGACCTTTTTCCCACAACATTTGCAGAGATGAAGGGTATAGCCGGAGAATTAGGAGAAATGAAAATACCACTCAGATCTAACGCGAGACCTATTAAACAACAACCTTACAGACTGAAACCCATATACAAATAGAAATTTAAAGATGAGATCGACAGGATGCTCGAAGTCGACATCATCGAACTAGTCGAAGAATTAGAATGGATAAGCCCGATGGTAGTACAAGACAAGAAACAAGGAAGAGGGATCATAATATGTGTCGACTTGAGGAATTTGAACGATGCATGCCTACACAACCCATTCCCTACATTTTTCACGGATGAAGTGTTAGAGAATGTAGGGGGCCACAAAGCTTACTCATTCACCGATGGATTCTGAGGTTACCATCAGATTAAGATAGCACAGGAGGATAGACACAAGACCACGTTTGCGATGGAATGGGGATCTTATCAGTACACAGTCATGTCGTTCGGATGGAAGAATGCACCTACAATATTCTCCAGAGTGGTCATCACAGCATTTAAGGAGTTCATCCACCAATTTCTCGAAGTGTACCTGGATGATTGGATAGTCTATAGTTTGTTGAAAAACCATGTGGAAGTTTTACGACTGATGCTAGAGAGATGTAGACAGTGCCAGATATCATTGAATATCAAGAAATGCATATTTGGAACACCGTTTGGGATATTATTGGGCCACATAGTATGCAAACAAGGCTTGCTAGTGGATTTGGCAAAGATCGCAGTCATTGTTAACTTACCAGCACCAAAAACAGTCTTCCAACTAAGAGAAACATTAGGACACACATGATACTACAGGAAATTCATCAAAGGATATGCGCAAATCATAGCACCAATGGAAAAATTGTTAAGGAAGGATACAAAGTATCAATGGAACGACAAGTGTCAACACGGTCTAGATACCCTAAAGGACAAGATGGTTACTGCATCAATATTAGTATTTCTAGACTGGGAAAAGACATTCCATGTGCATGTAGATGCATCAGCGATAGCACTTGGAGCTATCTTACCGCAGCCAGGAGCGGGAGACTTGGATCACCCGATAGTGTTCGCAAGCAGAAAATTATCAGACTCAAAACAGAATTATAACACGACAGAAAGAGAAGGCATAGCCATGGTTTACGCACTACAGAATTTCAGACATTACCTATTGGGGAAACACTTCAAGATGTTTACAGATCACTCAGCTTTGAAATACCTAGTCAACAAGCCAGTGTTGGGGGGGAGAATCTGTCGATGGTTATTGTTATTTCAAGAATTTGACTTTGAAGTAATAGTTAAACCAAGAAAACTAAATGCAGGACCTGACCACCTGTCAAGGATCACAAATGGAGAAGAACCGATGAACTTAGAAGACAACTTCTCGGATGCACAGTTGTTCTCAATACAGATTGTTGATGACTACTTTGCAGAGATCATCCAATACTTGAGCACAGGTACCGTGCCACAAGAATATACCACTGCACAAAAGAAGAACCTGGTAGTCTGTGTAGCCAACTATCAATTGATCGCAGGACATCTATACAAGATGGGCGCAGATAGCATTTTACGAAGATACGTATTAGAGCATGAACGACCAAGAATTCTAGCAAAATCCCACGATGGAATGGCAGGAGGGAATTATGCAGGAAAATTTATTGTGCAGAAGGTACTACACGCAGGATTATGGTGGCCAACAATCCAGAGAGACTCAAAACAGTATTGTCAGAGATGCGATGTCTGTCAAAGGGTAGGCAAACCCAACAGAAGGGACGAGATTCCACTACAACCGTAAGTGATATTATAGGAATTTAATAAATGGGCAATAGACTTTGTGGGACCAATTAACCCACCAGCCAAAAGGACAAAGGCAAGATACATTATCACTGCAATGGAATACCTAACAAGATGGGCGGAAGCCGCACCCGTAAAACATTGCAGTGCAGAGACAGTTACACACTTCTTTTTTGAACAAGTAATCACTATATTTGGGTGCCCAAGAGTTTTGATGAGCAACCAAGGCACGCAATTCATAAACAACACCATTCGCGCGATGCTTGAGGAGTTTGAAATTCATCACCAGAAAAGCACAATGTATCATCCACAGGCAAATGGTACAGTAGAAGCCTTTAACAAAATTCTAGAGAACGCGCTGACAAATATTTGTAACGTCAACAAAGACGATTGGGACCTCAAAGTACCAGCAGTATTATGGGTGTATAGGAATACATGCTAAAATTTGACAAGGCACACATCATTCAAACAATTCTATGGCCAAGAAGCAGTAGTGCCATTAGAATTTTTAATACCCAGCTTATGCGTAGCAGCTATCACACAAATGACGGAACGAGGCGCAGTACAGGAAAGACTGAATCAATTACTATGAATGGAGGAATATTGAATCTTGGCAGGATTCCACCAACAAGTTCATAAAGCAAGAGACAAAGCTTGGCACGATCAACACATCAAGAAAAAAACGTTTAAGGAAGGAGATCTAGTATTGCTTTACGATAGCAAATCGTTTCAGCACCCGGGGAAGCTGAGAATGCATTGGCTAGGGCCCTATGAGGTAAACTATGTCACAGATGGAGGATTTGTACATTTAAGAGATTTAACAGACGCGGACCTTGGAGAAATGATCAATGGGAGCCAACCGAAGTTGTACAAGGATAGTCGACCACCCACCGCGCAGTAAAAAAAAAAAGAGAGAGAACAAGAAGGAAACAAGACTAAAAAGTGTGCAGCACGCCAGAGACAGAAATCCCACATACCATTCAAAAACACGAAGTTAGCAAAGGTAAGGACAATGGTCATATCAAAAAGAGAAACAAGCAGGAAAAAGAAAGTCGGCGAAAGCAAGCTGACAGGACAGCACAAGGCAGAATTAAATCATGGCAAGGGCTGATGGGACATCACATTAAACGCGCCAACTGGAGATGGAAAAGCAAGAGTAATGGAAAGTACAAAACCACCACAAATCCATTGAACCCATAGTTATGGTGCATTAATCGCATAATGGAGGAAGAGTCCTCGACAAGTTTCATGAGAAGCCCATACAACACGCGAGCACGGGAGCATCTAGTCTATTCGCGAAAGGAGAACAGAGAAATAGAAGCTAGAACAAATAGAGAGAGACCGCAGAACTCACCAAAGTCATTCGAACCCAACAAATGTTCAACAGTCACCACTATGGCACCACCGAAGCCAGCAGATCTAGGCCAGACAGCCAGATCGACCAGGGTTCAAACTAGGTCACGAGGACCACTGGAAGAAAATGAGCAGCAGCAGCCAGAGATAGTCGATATTGACGAGATCCCATCTCCAAAGGTGATACCAGTAAACCCTACACCAATACTGGAATAGATTCAGCAGCCACAAGCAGAGGCTATGAAAGAGGATACGCCATCATTGGCGCAGGAGCCTCAGAACGAGGAAGTGGGAACCCAATAGGAAGTGCAACCAGAAAAAACTAAAGAAGTCATGGAAGTTAACGGAATGGTATAGAATCTGGGAGCAGTGGTGCAACCAGACGAGTCGCAAGCACCCAACCTAGGTCAACCAGCAGAGGAGACTGCTAGAACTACCTCGGCTTGGCCAGCATGGCTTACGGGGGAGCAACCGGAAGTTGTTGGAACTTCAAACCAGCCACCACAGCAGGAAGACAGAGTTCAGATACCGAGCTCACCTCTCAAGAAACCTGCAGCAAAAATTGTGCTACCATGCATTCCAGATGGAGTACAGGTAGAACCACAGCTACTGGGTCACGTCAGGAAGCTCAAGTATTCTGACCATGACGTATCAGACCAAACCAAGTACCTGAAACTTTCGTCGAGGGTCTTTATGCATACCATAATCGTAAACCAACTTGAGGATTAGATCGTAGGTTGTAGAGCCTGGTGCGATCTAGTTTGCCTCATATAGATCTTACCCATTAGAGGAGAATTGTAAGTGCGCAGCGCCAAAAATACAAAACTACCACAATAAAAGAGCCGAGAGACAAATATTTGTAGACGTAGCCCAGGAGGGGGTGAACCATGGTAATATTTGTGTAATGTGATGAATACATGCATATATTTACTTTCTTTCAACAATTAATGGTTATGCTTGATGAATGAGTTAATACATTGTTATGGAATATGTTTATGTTGTTTGGGAAATAACCGTGAAATGTACATATGCACCCGTGAGGAATAAGTAGATTACACTTACAACCCATAGGACATGGATTTGGTTAATAAACCCCTATCTCATACTCAATCCTAGGTTGTAAACACATGAGTCTTACAGCCACCCATTTAAATCTATCTTGGGTGAGACTGCGCAGTGCATTATGTGTATTGTGTTTCCTTCTAGTTTACCAGGAGGGTCGATAGTTTTAGAGCCTTGGTTGGAAACTCGAATGACATGAACCCTGGGTCAATAACTCAGATGGTCAAGAGAGAAGAGTAAGCAAATGATAACCAACCAGTCAACATCGAGCATGTTTTTTCCATATTGGGCACATTCCTTATGGTCAAATTCCAATAGGAAGTTGTCATTGTAAATGAAATTGGGTGTTGGAGACAATTGGTACATTACCTGTAAATGTTCTGGACAAAAGACCCAATTGCGGCCTTGTGTGAATTGAAGATGGTTCTGGTCGGGATATCGACGTTTTCCAACGCCCAAACGATCATATCATTGTAAGGCAGGGGCCTAGGCCTTGTTGCTATCTTATGTAACTCTGATTGAGCAACAGTTTTGTATTTGGAAGCCAGGGTCTCTATCTCCTTGTCACTTGAATTGTCTAGGCAGTTTACCAATTCATGTTGTAGAATATTTAATATCTACGTCCAGGATTTAATAGTGTATATGCTTCTGGGCAAAGTGTATATGTGTTCTGGCTTGAACTTTCACTAGGCGCTTTAGTTGCTTTTCATGGAGCCATGGTATCAGGCTTCGAAACTCTGTTATCTGTCACGGGAAAGGCACAAAGTTCTTTATCTTGAAAACTTGTTGCTCAGTAAAAATACACAATGAAATTTGAAATTCAACATCCTTTTCCTTTAATTGCATCGATTCAACAATACCTCTTTTGACGAAGCATTTGCTTTCCTTAATGAATAAGATTTAGGCGGTGGTCCAGAATCTCATTTGGAATGATTGTCGTAAATAAATTATTAATGTCATTAATTTTCGGGAAAAGGATGGATGAAATTTTAATTTATCCGAGTCATTATTCAGTGAAGGATTAATTACGTGATAATCGTCGTTAATGCATCAGTTAATTGCACTTACCGTTAAGTAAATTTAGGAATTTCAGATCTCGGGATATCCTATAAAATTTCAAAGTATGACTTCTGAAACACGAAAGAGCGATGTGATTAATTAATTTTAATCATGTTTAACCCTTTTAAATAATCGTGATTAACCTCAAAAATTTCAGTATTTCGGGACTTCGATAGTCTCTCGAGGCAAGATCCCTGAAACGCGAAGTCGTGATATGATTAATTAACCGTTAATCTTTTTAATCCTTAATTAATCTTTTTTAATGCTTAAGAAAGTTTCACGATTTCGAATATCGGGACTTTGGAGTTACTACATGTTGAAATGCTTGTCTCGTGAAACTCTGAAACCCGACATTTGAATGCAGTCTTTAGTGATTTGACTTTTTAAAGAGTAGGCGGCTCCATAATTTTCAAGAGATTGGGATCGTTTGATTAAATGGGAGACCTCATCAATGATGAGAATCAAGCGTGCATTGTTTTTATTTAAACGAGAATGAAATCTATTTAAAGTCTAAAGTTTAGAAATATATATGTGTTCCAACAGCTGGCACATGATTTGAGTGATATTCTTGTGATTTTGGGTATGAGATCTATGTTATCAGATCTGATATATTGAGGAGAGTATCAGTACATGTTGTTGGTGTATTTTTTTTTTTGGTAAAGGCAAGGCACATGTACAAGTTGGTTATAGGACAGTGGCATCGGTTGATTACAATCAGTGGCACATATTGGTACAGGTTTATAGCAGTAAATTTCATAGTGACAGTGTGACAGTGGTTCCATCATTCTATTTATATATCATGGTGGTTGGACGGGGAAAGGATAGGTGGTTGTAGCCACCTTATGATTGTAGCCGGATAACATAGGGGGTTGTAGCCTCCTTCTGGTTGTAGCCAGAGAATTGGGGAGTTGGAGCTTCCCTCAAGTTGTAGCCTGAGAAACTAGGGGGTTGGAGCCTCCTTCTAGATGTAGCTAGAGAATTAGAAGTTGGTGCTTCCTTGAATGTAATTCTTGAAATATAAGAAAATAATTTCGTGCTTTTCTCCCACATTGGGTTTCCACGTAAATATTGGTGTACTTTGCATTGTGTGGATGTGTTTGTTATTGTTTATTATGCATTGATGAATGTTAATGTTTATGATACAGTAATATTTTGATGATGAACATATGAACATGGTTGAATAAGTAAAATAATATGTATTGTGGTTTAAAGGATTAATAATTGGTATAATTTCTCATTATTGATTCACCCCACCTCTCATTAATCCAACACCAGTGTCCAAGACTCCTTATAAGATGAGCACACCAGAGCTGAAGGAATTACAAATGTAGCTTGAAGAAATTTTGAAGAAGGGGTATATACTCCCAAGTGTCTCACCTTGGGGTGCCCCAGTGTTATTTGTGAAAAAGAATGATGGTACCTTGAGGCTTTGCATTGACTTCTGGCAACTAAATAAGGTGAATGTGAAGAACAAGTATCATTTACCAAAGATAGATGACACTTTTTATTAGCTGAAAGATGCAAATATATTCTCCAAGATTGACCTCGAGTTAAGCTATCATCGGGTGAGGATTAAAGAATAACATATCAACAAGACTGCCTTAAGAACAAGGTATGGCCATTATGAATTTACGGTGGTGTTATTTGGGTTGTCAAATGTACTAATTGTCTTTATGTGTTTGATAAATGGTATATGAGGTTGTCAAATGCACTAATTGTCTTTATGTGTTTGTCAAAGGCAAGTAACCTAAATAGGGTTTGAATATGAGGTGTATAAATCCTCTTACTTCCTCAACTAAACCCTTGCAAAAACAATTTTAAAAGCTTAACAATTATGGTTGAAACTAGGATAGGGGTGTATGCCCTTATACTTCATATCTAGCCTTGGCCAAAACCACATTATCTTGAATCATAAATGATAATAAAAAAGTAGAGATACCATACCATTCAAGAAAAATCATTTAGGTGCCAAAGTAAACCTCCATAAAAGCAAGAGAATGACCTCTTAGAGATAGTGCACCATCATCATCATCACACCATAACCAAAAAGCATTATTTCATAGCACAAGAAGCAAAATACTCCAAGTGTACTGAAAAGTTCAGACCAATACTTCTAACAAGAGGGAGAGTTATGTTAAAATGAGATCTTATGATATCTTATTTATACAAAATGTAACCAACACAACTTGTCCACATATTTATGGGTAAACCACAAGACTAGGGATCAAAACCCTAATCTTGCCCCTTTTAACAAAGTAATATTAAACAATTCATTTAAAGTTTCACTTTTGCACAAATAAACCGTAATTTTACATGGACGTGTCCCCTTTAGGGGACATTTTTCCACTTAGAAGAAATCCTTGGTGTTGCAGAAGCATGGGTAGGCCTCCTAAGGCCACATGTCAAGCATCTAGGAAATCTTCTCATGGTGAAGACCTCCTCCTCCTCAAAATTTCGACGTGCCAATGAGTGGATACATCACCACCAAGCCCTAGCCCCCAAAAGTGACGTCATACCCTAGGAGGTGACATTTTTCCTCTCCTAGGCAAGTCATTTGGCATGTGAAGCATGGGCTAGGTCCATCCAGCTATCCTATAGGTCTTCATTATTTCATCTCTGTCATCCGGCATGTGGACCCTTGGAATCCAACCTATGGGCTTGTAGCCCCATGGAAGCCCAAGTTAGGCTTGTTCTCCCAAAACTATCCACCAACTAGGTCCTAAAAAGACAAATGAGCACACCTTCTAAGGATATCAAGTCATAAAAGCATGATAAGTGAACCCAATCAATAAATGAGACACATAAGCATGTGCATCAAAGATCACTATATCAAAAAATTAATTGCTCAAAGACATTATGTGACTTTTCAATATTTAATGTGGGAGGGTTGACGAGGTGTCCTATTGTGTATATCTTTCCCTAGGTCAAGGAAAGTTTCCAAGAGATCCATCTCTAAGCCATGTAAAGTGGATGAAGTGGTTGAGGTCAATACTCAATGGGCATAAGGCTCATGACATATAAGTGGTCGTAGTGTCTCATTCATGGGTTCCTTTGTAGAGGGTGAGTGGTACCTTCATCCAAAATGCACTTTTTCCAAGCCCATTAATTACCATTCTTTTATTCTTTCATAATTTTAAGGAGAGTTTGAAGGTCACTGCCCTGACATGGTGACCAGATAATGTCAATGTCACCCACAAACACCTAGTGGAAATGAGAATTTTGGCTCGTGATGAGACCCCCTTTCTCTCATCAATGCAACTGAGAGCCATTACCCTGGTTTGGTGACCAGATGATGGAAATTTCATACCACTATATATTCATGGACGTGATAGGTCAGCCTGTGATGAGACCTCCTATCCTTCAACTAACCTTTCAAACATTCTTTATTATATTGTGGGTCCCCTTTACTCAAAGATAAGTGCTTCACTACTTTCTTGGGTGATCCCTGGGTGAAGCATCTAGAAGGTTCATACAAGGTTTTTATCTTTTACCCCTTCTTGGGTCAATACACCCTAAAATACCAACCCCTTCCTAGGTCAATACAACCCCTTCTTGGGCCAATACACCCTAAAATCCCAAGAGATAAAAAAATGGAAGGGAATAATGATGGAAAGTGGTAAGTATGGTCGGGAATGATACAATGGCTCGTTAAGGGAGTTCCTTGTAGCAAACCCATCCCCAAGGAAGGCCACTTACTAGGGAATAATTTCAACTACCAAGGTGAAGCAGGGCAAAAGGCATAATGTCCAAGCATATATCATGAAATATAGAGAAATCAAAGATACAACATACTCAATTGGCTTAAATATTGAAATGATGCTCAACATAATACCAACTTGTACCTCATGGAGCAAGGCCCACTGCCTTGCGGAAGCCAGTTGATGTGGTGGATGCCATATGGAAATCTATGACCATCTGTGGTGGTGAGAGGGGTTTCCATCTATGAAAAAGGGTACTACTGGTCATGTAGTCTCTCGGTACTCCATATCTACAACTTGAGGGCCTCAAGACATAATCTCCTTGGTTATCCACAAAATGGGGATAACATCTAGCTCCTACTTGCGGACATGTGCTCGTCGTGGAGTGCATGAGAACCGTAGCATCTCCTGGTAGACTTGTGCCTGCAAGGGAACATCAAACTGCCAAGTGTAGGATAGCCTACTCATCATTGTTCTCATATGATCATAATCAAAACCAACTAATCTAGAAAAAAAAATGACATTTTTTCAAAAAAATCTAAGCTAAGCATGAAATCACTATGCAAGTAGAGAAAAATGAAAATGAAATGCATCTAAACTAATATGAGCAGTCAAGATTCAAATGTAGGGAATCAAAATGAATTACCTACTTACCTAGGGAATGGGCCCTGAAGAAGTCATGTGACCTGGATGTGAGGTTGGAGAAGAGATCCATCTACAGGTAGTGGCATCTTCCTCCCGTCTAATGTTGTTAGATAGTACCTTTCTTTGTCAGACTTCTTCCTAATGACATAAGGGCCAAGCCATGAATTTTTTTATTTTTGTTCATATCTGGGCTTGCCCTTTCTTTTGTCCCACATGAGCACAAGACTTCCTTCATTGAAATCAATGAAATTTGTATTCTCATCATATGGAGGCTCTGTGTGGACTGTCTCTTTGAGAATTTCTTCATGTTTCTCATCTTCTTCTTGCATAATTTAGATAGACCCCGGTTCTTTCCCATGGTACTTTGCAATCTTTTTATTATCTATCCATCGGAGAAACATCTCTAAGGAATCTTCCTACATGAAGGGTAAATCGGATGGATCATACTCAATAAATTTTGGAGCCATATCATAGTAGTGTTCACTGATATAATTAGGGCCCCTCAGATCCATCACATGTGTATCTTTCTTTTCCATGTTATGTAAGATCCCATACATGCCATCACCCATGGGAATATATGCATGTGTAAGGTTCATGCTAAGGAACCCTCCAAGGGTTGAGGACCAAGTCCCTGACAATATAATCCCCCAGGTATCTAGAACATCGATCACCAATATGTCCATGAGGACGTTGATATGTGGAAAATCTATCAAAAATACTTCAACGTCTTCACACACCCCCAAGACCTCGACTCTTCTTGAATCAATACCACAAACATTTCCATAAGTTCGGGTTGTCTTCAAACCAAGTTGTTTCATCACCTTCAATGACATGACATTTGTTGAGGCCCTTGAATGAAGCATGAAGTTATTCAAGTGGAGGCCATTCATGCCTAATGAAAGATAGAAAGGATGGTTCTTGTCCTTTGGCCAATCGAGATACATAGTGTTGAAAATGATGGGAGGATCCTCCTTCTCGGATGACACCTGTAATATTTTCAAAATTTCCCTTTTGACAAAAGGGATGTTACACATCTCTGTCACTAGGACTGTCATATTCAGTTTTCAAAACATGCTTTCAACATCTATATTATATTGAATGTCATCTGTAGGAGTTGGCTTAGGAAGCAACTCACATACCAGCGGTGGAGGTGGTGGAGACACCTTTTCTGTTGATGGAAGAGGATTATCAAGTTGTGACGGAGGGGCAGAAGTATTTTTTCTTCGGTGGGTTAGAATTTCCTTCCTCCTTAATTCCTTCTTATGATCATCTGTCAATTTATTTAAGGCTTGGAGTCTCCCCTCTCTTTCTTCTATTCTTTTGGCTTCATTGATATGTTCTTGGGTAACATGTTCATCGTCGAAATTACAAATCATGAAGTTTATATCTTCAAGATAATCTTCGTCTCATTGGGGGCACTCATATTCCTTGTGGGGTTCTTGGCATGGGAGACACCAAGATTTTATATCAATTGTCCCAATAGGTTTCAAAGTATCTGGGCCTTTGCCTCTTGTTGAGGCCTGGTTTCCAACCAGTGGCATCTCTTTATTGTCTGATAGACTGAGGTCTGGGAGAAGATTAATTACTTTCCAATGTAGTCATATGGTTCATAAGTTGATTATGCACCTGAACAAACTGAGTATTCATTTGTTCTATCTTCTGAGCCAGGAGAGCAATCGAATCAGGAACATTGTTGTTGGAAACCTTCGTCCTTGCTTCTATCTTGGTATGAGGCTACTGAAAAGGTTATATTTTTAGATTAGGAGATTCTCTTCAATGTCAATATTGAACTCTTTATCCTCTCTCAATGATGTGGGATTTTTATCTTTGAGAATGTATAGGAACTTCCCTTCAAAAGAATTCATGTAAAGAATATGAATTGATGAAGTTGTAGGACGGTAATCTGTTGGAACTTGATTGTACAACCTGTCAAATCTGGAAATGAATTACTTTTCTGTTTTATTCTCCTTTTTCTTTATTTGATTGAACTCAGTCCCAAGTGTCTCACCATCTATCTTTTTAGACCATCTACTCTTGAATAAGTTGGAAAAAGCATGATAGGACGTGATATGATTATCAGGGAGTCCTTTGAACCAATAAAGGGCTTCTTCAATCAATGATGAAGAAAATAACCTCATGGCCACATCTTCATGATCAATACTTGCATTGTCCATGTCTCGGCCCATGACATAAATGTGGTCTTCAGTAGTTATCACATTGTTTGTTGGGAACTTTGGCAACCACTTGTTGACTTTTGTTGGCATTGTATTTGGGTAACCCTTGATATTGGCCATGTTAAGGGGTTTGTAGAGGTCTATTTCCCCAAGGGTGAGCCATTGGAACAAGAGGAAGGGTGTTATGGAAAAGGGTTTTAGCAACAGAAAACTTGAGAGGAGGCCTTCTTTGGTAAACCTTAGAAGTCTTGAACCTCCCAGGGGGAAAAGGTTTGGGGAAATAAGGATTATGGGAAGGTGGAGTCGCTAGATGAGTTTCAAGATGAGCTCATCAAGGAAAAGGGAAAGGGAACGTCCCTTAGGTGGAGTCGCCATGCAAGATAAGAAAAAGGCTTTGGGATAGCTTACCAAAGTGTCGTTAGGGTACGTAGAAGATTCAAAATCTTCCCCGAAAACGGCGCCAAAATATTATAGAACAAGTTGTAGGTTTGTAAAATCCCGACCCAATCACAAAAGAAAGTGCTACAACTTGGGAATACTACACCCAATGTCACCTCGATGTAGGTCTTGCACTTCAAGGGTGACTAGGTCATTCTAGGGAGGCGATCTCAATGACCCTAGGGGGAATGAGATGGATATGGATAGAGATGGAAGTGGAGCCCCTAGAGGTGAAGTATAAGTAGAGTGAAATTTCTGGAATGAAGTATTGGGAAGGTCCAAGGGTTGCCAAGTATGTTGAGTAACTTGTAAATGGTGAAATACCTGCCCGAGACACAAGAAAAAACACTTTGCAATAATGTATGTTAGTTGGATCAACAAGTTAAGCTTGTTATCCCTAATTTTCAGGAATAGATAAAAATATATATCAGCAATCATATGGTACTATAATCTACTCAATAAATTCTATAGATCAAGTAGAAAATATAAGAGAAAGACTAGTTAATGACTAGCTAAACTCAAGATGAAAAACCAATATTGTAGCATAAAAAGATAAGGTTGTTGTAAACACTTGTCTACAGAAAATTATATCATCCATATGGCTGTAAAATTTAATGTATTACAGCAAGAAAATCCGCCACTAAAAAACCCCTCAAACTTTTCCAAAAAGTGCGCTAGACCAATAAGAATAAGTGTGCAAACTTTGAGCAAAATCCAATGGTTGATAAGAGAGTTATTCAAGCAAATGAGTTAGGGTTTCTGCAGCCCTAATAGCTGAAGATGTAATTTTATAATAGCAACAAGAATTAGCCCCTTGATGGGGACGCCCTAGTGACTGTGAGGTTCCCAAGGCACAAGGAATACAATCCACTTTGGAAGAAGTAAAAATGACCAAAAATCATGTTTCCCAATGCAATATTTTATTTCTCCAATGCAAGATTAGTGCCTTTAGTTATTGGTTAATGGGGTCAAGAAGAAAGATCTAGGGTTACTAAATACTTGGGGGTGTAAACCCTCATACTTCCCAAGGTAAGTAACCTAGATAGGGTTTGAAGATGAGGGGTCTAAATCCTCTTACTTCCTCAACTAAACCCTTGAAAAAACAATTTTAAAAGCTCAACAAATATGGTGGAAACTAGGATAGGGGTGTATTCCCTTATACTTCATATCTAGCCTTGGTCAAAACCACCTTATCTTTAATCATAAATGATAATAAAAAATTAGAGAGACCATACCATTCAAGAAAAATCATTTAGGTGCCAAAGTAAACCTCCATAAAAGCAAGAGAATGGCCTCCTAGAGATAGTGCACCATCATCATCATCACACCATAACCAAAAAGAATTATTCTATAGAACAAGAGTAAAAATACTCCAAGTGTGAAAAAAATGTCATACCAGTACTTTTAACAAGAGGGCGAGTTATGTTAAAATGATATCTTATGATCTCTTATTTATACAAAATGTCACCAAGGTGACTTGTCCACGTATTTAGGGGTAAACCATAAGACTAGGGGTCAACAAGCCTAATCTTTCCCACTTTAAAAAATTAATATTAAACAATTCATTTAAAGTTTCACTTTTTCTCAAATAAACCCTAATTTTACATGGATGTCTCCCCTTTAGAGGACGTTTTGCAACTTATAAGAAGTCGTTGGTGTTGGAGAAGCATGGGTAGGCCTCCAAAGGCCACATGTCAAGCATCTAGGAAATATCCTCATGGTGAAGACCTCCTCCTCCTCCTCAAAACATCCATGTTTCAATGAGTGGCTACATCACCACCAATCGCTAGCCCCCAAAAGTGACATCGTTCCCTAGGAGGTAAAGTTTTTCCTCTCCTAGGCAAGTTGTTTGACATGTGAAGCATGGGCTAGGTCCACCCAGTTGTCCTTTAGGTCTTCAATATTTCATCTTTGTGATCTAGCATGTGGACCCTTGGTATCCAACCTGTGGGCTTGTAGCCCCATGGAAGCCCAAGCTAGGCTTGTTCCCCAAAACTATCCACCAACTAGGTCCTACAAAGACAAATGAGCATGCCCTCCAAGGATCTCAAGTCATAACATCATGACAAGTGAATCCAATCAATAAATGAGCCACCTAAGCATGTGCACCAAAGATCACTATATCAAACAATTAATTTCTCAAGGACAATATGCGACTTGTCAAGCTTGAATATGGGAGGGTTGACGAGGTGTCCTATTGGGTAGATCTTTCCCAAGGTCAAGGAAAGTTTCCAAGAGATCCCTCTCTAACCCATGTAAAGTGGATGAAGTGTTTGGGGTCAAGATTCAATGGGCATAGGGATCATGACATACAAGGGTTTGTAGTGTCTCATTCATGGGTGCCTTTGTAGAGGGTGTGTGGCACCTTCATCCGTAATACACTTTTTCCAATCCCATTAATTGCCATTCTTTTATTCTTTCATAATTTTAAGAAGAATTTAAAGGTCACTTCCCTGGCATGGTGACCAGATAATGGCAATGTCACCCACAAACACCTAGTGGAAATGAGAAGGTTGGATCATGATGAGGCCCCATTTCTATCATCCATGCAACTGAGAGCCATTAACCTATCTTGGTGACCAGATGATGGCAATGTCACACCACTAGATATTCATGAATGTGATAGGTCAACTCGTGATGAGAACTCATATCCTTCAACTAACGTTTCAAGCATTCTTTGTTATAGTGTGGTTCCCCTTTACTCAAAGATAAGTGTTTCATTGCTTTCTTGGGTAATCCTTGGGCGAAGCATTTGGAAGGTTCATACAAGGCTTTTATCTTTTACCCAACATCAATCCCTCCGGGCCTTCAACCCCTTATTCCCATAGAATGAGGTACAACCCCTTCTTAGGTCAATGCACCCTAAAATCCTAAGAGATAAGGAAATGGAGGGGAATAATTATGGAAAGTGGTAAGTATGGTTGGGAATGGTATGATGGCTCGTTAAGGGAGTTCCTAGTAGAAAACCCATCCCTAAGGAAGACGACTTACTAGGGCACAATGTCAACCACCAAGGTGAAGCAGGGAAAAGGCATAATGTCCAAGCATATATCATGAAATCTAGAGCAATCTAAGATAAAACATACCCAATCAACTTAAATATTTAAATGATGCTCACCATAATACTGACTTGTACCTCATGGAGCAAGGCCCACTGCCTTCCAGAAGCCATTTGAATTGGTGGATGTCATCTGGAAATATGTGACCATCTGTGGTGGTGAGAGGGGTTTCCATCTGTGCAAAAGGGTATTGATGGCCATGTAGTCTCTCGATAATCCATATCTACAACCTCAAGGCCTCGAGACATAATCTCCTTAGTTATCCACAAAATGGGGATAACAGGGACCAATATAAACTTTAGTACAACATATCATGCCGAGTCATATGGGAAAATAAAAGGGTCAATCAAGTGATTGAAGATATGTTGAGGATGTATGTGATGGATAAACCTTCAAAATGGAAGATTATTTTTACTTGGTGGGATTTGCTTATAATAATGGGTATCATGCATCTTTAAATATGAGCCCAATTGAAGCACTATATGGCAGAAAGTGAAATACACCAATGAGTTGGGACAACCTAGTATACAAAGCAATGGTTGGACTAGAATTTCTCAGGGAAATGGAAGAATAGATGATGAAAATTAAGAAAAAATTGAAGGCTACTCAAAATAGGCAGAAAAGTTATGCAGATAAGGGAAAAACTCACAGGGAGCTTAAAGTGGGTGACCATGTGTTCTTAAAAGTGAAGGCCAAGAGAATTTCCTTAAAGTTGCGGAACTGTTCAAAGTTGGCAGTGAGATATTATGGACCCTTTGAAATCCTTGAAAGGATTGCTCATGTTTCATACATGCTTGCACTACTTGCATCCATGTGTATTCATAATGTATTCCACGTGTCTTTTCAGTATGTACCTGATGTTAATCATGTGATTGATTGGAATGTGATTCAGTTGGAGCAAGACAGAGACTTCCAAGTATAGTTGTTGTGCACATTGGATCAGAATGTCAAGTTGCTCTGAAATTGAGCAATAGGGCTAGTAAAGGTCCACTGGACCTGTTACAATCCTGAAGATTCAACCTGGGAGCATGAGGATGCCATGCGAGAAGAGTACCCACATCTTTTTGAATATTTTTGAAATTTTTTATTATACATGTGTATATAATGCACTCAGGACAGTGTATAACTAAGGGGGAGGGGAATGTAATACCCGTACGCCAAACCCTAATTGTAATGTACATATAAGTTGGTGAGCTAGTATATTTTGTGCCAAAGCGCCTTTGTAGATGTATTTTGAGGCCAAAGTGCCTATGTGGTTATTAGACTGGAGATCCAAATGAAAAAATTCTAGTGAGCCTATCTTTGTAATGTGTAATCACACTCAATGTTATTAATAAAATACATCATTATTGCAGACCAACCAGACAAAAGAATATGGGAAAATAGAACTCCACTAGAAGGGAAAGGGGGCTAAGGGTCTAGGAAGAGGGGATAAGCCAAGGAAACATTATAATAATATTTCCTAAAAACTATAATTATGTGATACTTTATTCCTAAGTCCCTAAGTTCCTAAGAAGGAGGAACATATCACCAAGTGGGGCAAGTGGGGACATGGTAGTTCCCAACATGACAAGTGTCAAGTTGGGAACATGCATATATAAAGGAGGGAAATAGTGTATTTTCCCATCCTTCTTCCATTATTCTTCTCATCATTCTTAGTATTCTTGGGGCCATATGTACTCTCCCTATCGTCACCATTGTACTTGTACTAAGAGAACTTTGGAGTTATTTTTAACCAGTAAACTTGGGAAATCTGAGTTGAAGAAGCAGGTTGTCAGGCCCATGTGCAATTTGAAGAAGTGGGTTGTCAAGCCTGTAAGCATTCTCTCCGGGTGAGAGAACTACTGGAAATTGTTTTCCTTGGATTCCAAGCTGCTACTACAGGGTTCTAATACTTTTTGTTCAATTTTTTGTTGAAGCCCCGAAAGGGAAGTGGGACAACTGAAGGATTGTTGAGCAAAGAAGCGGTACGCTTTCTGGTGTGGGACAGGCTATGAAGAATGAAAGGTTATGGGTTGATAGTTCAAGTTTGAACATTATTATAAGAATATATGTTGTTGACATACCTTAGTCTGGCTTAGGAAGCCTTCCCTGGTGGAGTATCTAGCCCCAACTCGGGGGTGACCTATTGCTTAGAGTTTATGAGCAGAAGAGCCTATGGTTGGGAGAAAAGTTTGAGGTTTGCATGCAGTTGATGACTTATTCATAAGATAAGTGTATTCTATATATTTGTTTTAAATGTTGTGTTATTATTTATGATATTCTTGTCATTGGTTTTTTGTTATAATTATGTTTGTGAATTATTTTTGTTAGAAACGCATGTTTGTTCATATGAAAAGCATTATATTTAAATTAAATGTGTATCAGAGAGGAAACAAATTTGTGTATCATGGCCCAGCTTGGAGTTGGGTATGTCACATTGTGTGTGTACATACATACGATAAAGCTTTGACAAGGTCGAGGGAGCATGTCGATTAGGGTTTAGGGTTTAGATAGAGTGTAAGATGGGTGTAGCATCGGCCTGTTAGTCTGCAAATGGAGGATCCACCGTAGTTGGTGGATTACTTTAACGATGTGTTTATGGAGGATGAGATATTTTTGAATCCACCTATAAACCATGACCTTGATATGTATTTCAGTTGCATCAGATCGTGGGGAGGTATCAAGGTTTCGAGCGCTTTTCCATTATATCCTCGTCCAAATATGTACAGAATAATATGTTCGACGGATATTCATGGGTCTTGTTAGATCTTATGCCCTCTTCTAGTGTATCCTCAGGACGACAGATCTCATGAGGTATTGTGCAAGGCCAGGAAGCAATTTTCCTCATCTTCTTAGCTCATTGATGATTCGACGATTCTTGATGCACCTTCTCTCGACCTTTATGATTTGGAAGGACTTGGGGATTCAAGATTCATTGGTAGCAATATTTTTGTCGAGGATATTCAAAGGAAATCATCTTGGTTTAAAGGGGAACAGTCTGAGAGAAAGGGGAGAAATGTCATTAAGTCTCGAGTGGGCGAAATCTCTCTAGTGGTAGGTAAGGATCTACAAGTTATCCAAATTTCAGACATGGAAGGAAAGGAGATAGTGGGTAAATTCAATGGGTGTAGGCTCTTAGCGATTAATCTTAAATGGTGGATGGAGGGTCAGTGGACTTTGTTCTTTGGGTATGTTCCAATTTTTCAACTCTTGTTATGAGGATGGATCAGCTTTGTATTTCACTGTAAGGAATATTCCAACAAAATCTTGTGGACCTGTTAGTTTTGGGATAGACATATTATATGTACCAAGTTCGATGCTTGGGGGGAGGCATTGTCTAACATGCCCATATGGATAAAATTTCCCATTCTCCCATTGGAATTTTGGTTGGATTCTGGGCTCAAGGATATTGGGGAATCATTAGGGAAGTTTACCTCCATTGATTCCACCTATAATTCTAGAACATTCAGTACTATGGATCGAATCCTGGTGTATTTGGACTCAAGACAGGGTCTTTTTGAATCTCTGAACATTTTGGTGGGGGAACAGACCTACATTCAACTACTGAATTATTTAAGTGTCCCATTTAACTATTCATGTTGTCATCAAGATGGTCATGTGTTGGTTGAATGCAGTAGGAAGTTTTCAAAAACAATTTGTGGATTTATTCAGGGGTTAGATAAAGAATATTCCATCCCATATTCATGAAATTACCCTAGGGATCCCATGGAATAGGTCTATTCTCCTCAAACTAGTGATGGGTTGGGATTCGAGCAGGATTTTGGATATTTGCAGTCAAATAAGGCAGTTTTTTTGTGGGGGATATGTCCATTCCCGTGAATGAGGTTGATTCCAGTAATGAGGTACAGTGTTTTTCGAAGGATTTTCTAGGAGGTGATTAGGATTTGTATTCTTCACAATGGAGAGAAATCAAATCCATTTTGTTCGACAATGTGTCAAAGCAACAAGATCAGGGTAAGTTCGCTCCATCCTTCTCTCCTTATTTCGTCTCCTCCACTTCTCCTTTAAGCTTATGGCCTCTTGGTGAGGGGAAAGGGTCGGGACCGGGTGGTTCTTGTGGGGTTGGTTTGGAAAAATTTTCTTTGGAAGGTCAAATTAATTCTGATCTTGTTGTCGATTTATCAAAGGACTCAAATCCGATTACTTCAAATTCCCAAGAGTCATAGTGTGATTTTTCGTGTAGCTCGCTCTCTACCTCCTTTGGTCGTGATCCCTACCTATTGCATCCATGAGCCTCGGCCTAGGAGTTAACCCCCTCTAGGGGTTTAATTTTTTTACGAGCAAAATGCCCCTGATGATCAAAAGTGGGTAGGAAGTTTACATTAAAGCATGCTTAGGAAAAGGATTTTGGGGAAGTGACCCAATGTCGATAGTGACTCATCTATGGGGTTATTAGAGTAGGAACAACCCTAAATAAGGTTCCCCAATGAAGATAATGACTGTCAATATGAGGGGCATGGGGGGCAGGCCCAAAAAACTATTCTTAAGGGGATTTGTTCAGCATGACCATCCAAACATTGTATTTATTCAGGAGACCATGGGAAAGTGTGAACCCATCATTTATGAGCTAAACAAATTAATGAAGGGATGGATTTTCTATGGATTTGAATCAAATGGTTAATAGAGTGGGAAATTCAAATTTCTTAAAGGGACGCTTATTCATGAAGCTATTAGTTCGGCCTACGAAGGTCTCTACTCTATTAAATCCCAAAAGAAACTTGTGTATGTTATTAAATATATCTTTCAAAATATTATGACCGAGTTTTGCAGTTGTATCTTCGATTGTTGTTGTTACATATTTGTGTTATGGTTTGTTGTTCTTAGTGCTTATATTATGTTCTACATTCTTTATGATGGATGCAACATTCTTTCATTAAATATTCTTCTTCTCTTCAATTTCTCAATGGTAAATCAACTCATGCATAAACGTAACCATATTATTTAAAAGATCATTTTCAAATCAAGTGGTATCAGAGGAGGTTGACATTTGGTTGTTTGAGTTTGCATGATTACCAGGGAAAAGCTAAGTCGTGGTGAAGGAGATCTTGTAGAAGGAGATTCTGAGATTGGATCAAGAAAGAGGACATCTCAAAGTGAGAAGACGGCATCGGAAGAAGGACTTTCTCAAAATGAAAGAGAGTTTCAAAGAACTTTCTTTGCCATGTCGGAGATGGTAAAAGTGTTGTATGATGATTACTTGGAACGGAAGAGACCGGTTCAAGGGGAATCTTCAAAGAAATCCAAAAGTGAAGAAGGAGAGGACCCTCCAAAATCTCCTCCTTCACCTCCTTCATCTCCATATTCCTCTTCTTCAAGTACAAGTTCAAATTCTACTTCAGTAAGAAAACATTCTCATAAACATAAGCATGATATGCCATTACTTAAACTTGATGTAAAATTTGTTTTGCCTATGTATGATGGCGAAGTTAATGTTGAGAAAATTGATAATTGGGTTAGACAGATGGAGGTATATTGTAATATGTAGAAAATCAAAGATGAGGCAACCAAAATTAGATTGGCATCGCTTTGTCTTGAAGGCATAGCTCTCATCTGGTGGCAAAGTAAGATGCAACATGGAACTCGGAAAATTGGTAAGATTTTTCCATCATGGCATGATTTTATTTCTGCACATAGAAAACAGTTATATCCATTGGGATATAAGAAAAAGGATTTAATTGAATTGCAAAGTCTTAAGTTGAGAAAACGACAATCGGTGCAGAAATATACAGATGAATTTCGTAAAATGGATTTGATGTTAGATGTTCCATTAACTACACAAAAAACTCTACTAAGTATATAGGAGTTTTACCTGCTTATATTCATAATATTGTATTCATGTTTGGACCTAATAATCTTGATAAGGTTTATGTTCAAGCAACATATATTGAAACAGGAAAAACTTGAGTTGGTGTATCAGGGGAATCATATTCAAAGAAATAAGGCAAAGGCAAAGGGAATGGGAAGAAAGAAAATTCAGTGACAATGAAGGAAGAGAATATCTCTTGCAAGCATTGCAAGAAAGAAGGGCATGATGATGAACATTGTTATCAATTGCACCGAGAGAAGAGACCAAAGTGGTTCAAAGAGAGAAAAGGGAGGCAAAAACTTGCAACAGCAACACAACCAACAAACTTGGGGTCAGATTCAAGTGATGAGTCTAAGGTTACAATAATTGGTTTGTCAGGTAAAATTGGTGATGGTTTTAATTCTAGAAGTAAAGTGTTCCATATAAGTGATCCAGGTGGATATTGGTGGCCACCCACCTATTCCAACTGGCTCCTCGTGTCCATTTTTTGTTCAACACGTTCTTCTGTATTGCTTTGTAATTGTGGGTTCTACACTTTTGGGGCCGTATGAAGCCCCACACATCCTCCAACTGGATACGGATGGCCTCTCACCTAATCCAACTAGCTTATTTTGTATGTTTTCATGTCATCACATATTGTTGTACTTTCGGGGTCGTTTTGGGGCCCTAAACGTTGTTTTTTTGGCTCGCCATAGTCAAACTATAGACAAAGTCAGAGTTTGATCATGGAATGTGTAGCTCTCTAAAATACTTTTCCAATGGGCTATCACGTGCTTAAAACGGAGGTCGTATGCAAAAGTTACGACCCTAGGAAGTTGAGGTACCAAATTACACCAACTTACCCATAGGGCCCACATGACTTTTGGTGTTTCACCTTCTGGGGTTAGGTTTTTGGATGTCTAGGGTTTTTTCATTCATGAGTAATATCAAAAAGGTCTCTGGAGCCTCATTTTAATCCATTCTTCTCAAACGTACGCACGTAGCAGCCACATCTCTTCTCAGAGATAGCTACCACCATTCGAGCAAGTTTTCAGTTCTGCAGTTTTACTGTTTCAACCTATTTCATTATTCAATAGAAGATATTGTTCACTGGATATTTATGTTATTCTTCATATCTCTGTGTTTATTGTATTCATTCTATTAATTAGTTCATTTCACTCCTAAATCTGGATCAATGGTATCAGAGCGGTCTGCTCTTCATTTATTTTTCTTCGTGCATATCCCCGACAAGGTCTGGGTACAAGAAGTTGGGACTCAAACAAATCGAGCCATTACAAGATCGGTCGCGCCGAGCCCGACAACAACCCATGGGGGATGAAAAGAAAGATGATAGAGCAAGGGATCCTATTAAAATGTTGCTTGAGGAAGCCCTCACGTGACAAAGGAACAAAATGATGGACAGCTTCGCACAGATCCTTCGACGGTTTCCCACGAGAGAAGCATCTTCATCAAGCATCCATGCAACCCCCTTCAAGGTATAGGTAAATTTTGATATTCCATTATTTGAAGGACTAATAGATGTGGTTGTTGTATATGAATGGTTGAATCTGCTCGAAGGATATTTTTCAGTCCACAATTTTTCCAATAGGGAAAAGATCACTTTTGCACTCCTCAAGGTCGTTCCCCATGTTAAAGACTGGTGGGATACTTACTCTGAGAAAAGGGTCATGGAGGAATCTGTAATGTTTGTGGTGGCCTCTACATGGGATTCCTTTTTGGATATCATTAAAGAAAAGTACTACCCTGTTGGAAGCTACGAGGACCAGTACACCATATGGACCACCCTACATCAAGAAAGGGACCAGACAGTACCAGATTTCACCAATATTTTCCATACCCTACGCACCAAATTGGGTATCAAAGACTCTGAGCATCATCTGGTGCTCAAATACCGCGGTTGTTTGCATAGATACATTCAAACAGAAATGGATTTCATGGACATCGCCTCATTGGGCATGGCTTATAGATACACTGTCAAGATCGAGAAAAATTTTAAGAAGAAAAGGTGAGAGTTTGGATCTACAAACCCCTCACAGTCGAAGCAAGGCAAAGGTATCCCCAACCCACACAGCAAGGGACCAAGTTGGATGGATGCCCTCGGGAAAACCAGTCCAAGTGGCAACACAAGAAGGGAAATGAGAAGACAAAGAAGGACATGGGAAAATGGTGTGAGTACCATAAAAGTCCTTGGCACAACACCGGAGAATGTCGTTCCAAGCAGTCCCTCGTGATCGAGCTGAAGGCTTTCGAGTCAGAGGCCGATTCTGATTTCAAGTCAAATGTTGAAGGAGGGAAGCGAATTATCAATGTTGAACCCAGTGCCACTATCGCTACCACCAAAGTTCGTCCAAACGAACCAGAAGAACCAGAGGAATGGGAACGCCTATTTCACTCGCAGATGTGGGTCAAGGGGGCTCCGCTTCATTTCATTGTTGATAGCAGTAGTCAGAAGAACCTGATTTCAGTAGAGGTCGTTAAGCAGTTGGACCTGCCAACGACACCGTACCTGCAGCTCTACACCATCGGTTGGCTTCGCCAAGGAAGAGATCTATGTGCCAGCCAACAATGTAGTCTTCCCTACGGCATCAAGCCTTTCAAAGATGAGGTAATGTGTGATATTTCTCCCCTTGAAGTTTGTGATGCTCTTTTAGGACAACCATATTTGTGGAAGCATCATGTTGTGTATGAGTCTAGACCCCGCAGTGTTATTATTACTTTGGGTAGACAATTGTATAGGATCTCATAGGTATTTATTTAATCTCTGCTAAGCAATGCAGTAAGGTCATTTCACAGACCGGGAAGTTCATCTTCTTTGTGATCCATGCTCATAGTAAGCAGAAGGTCACCGCCACATTTTTGGCCAATACACATCGCCTCTCTTTGCAGTAGCATCAATTGGATGGGATCGTGGAATAATAAAGAGACATATTCTCCTCACCTACAGGGGTACCGACACACTGCCAAGTCAAGAATCCAATTGATATGACCCCAGGAGCACCTCTACCCAATGGACCAGTCTATTGGTGCACACTGATGGAGAATGACGAAATTAGGCATCATATCCGAGAGCTTATTCAAAATGGGCACATCAAACTCAGATCCTCCCCTTGCGGAAGCCCGATTGTACTGGTGTAGAAGAAGGATGGGACATGGCGACTCTACATTGATTACATATCCTTAAACAAAATCACAGTCAGGAACCGCTACCCCATTCCCAGGATTGACAACCTTCTTGACCAACTCAAGGGGGGAAAGTTCTTCAACAATATTGACCTAAAGTCTAGCTACCACCATGTTCCCATTGAACCAACTGATGTATACAAGGCAGCCTTCAAGTCTAAATAAGGTCTCTACAAATGTCTAGTCATGCCCTTTGGCTTAACAAATGCACCAGCCACTTTCATGAGATTGATGGATGATGTATTGAGACCCTTAACCAACTCCTTTTTGGTAGTATATTTGGATGACATCCTCATCTTCATCAAAATGTGGGAGGAGCACATGCAGCATATTCAACAAGTTTTGAGCACTCTGCGGCAGCACAAGCTTTATGCCAACTTGGAAAAATGATCTTTTGGCATGAACAGGGTCCAACACTTGAGCTACATTGTTGATGAGCATGGGGTACATGTTGATCCAGCTAAGATCCAAGTCATCCGTGAATGGCCAGCCCCGACCGCACTGACCGAGCTTCGTAGGTTTTTGGGACTATTCAACTTCTACCGATGGTTCGTGTTGGGATTATCCCATATTGCATGGGCCCTCAGCCATGTAACCAAGGGTGGTGGTAGGGCCAAGTTCATGTGGGGGAAGGAGAAACAATGAGAATTTGATGATCTGAAGGATCACTTGTGCTTAGCTCAAGTACTCTCCTTTCCTGATCTGCAGCAACCATTCGAGATTGAGACTGATGCATCTGACTATGTTGTGGGTGCAGTTCTCACTCAGCACGAGCATCTGATGGCATACCATAATGAGACACTCTGTGATATTGTCCAGAAATACCCCACCTATGACAAGGAAATGTATTCCATTGTACAAGCATGTTGTCAATGGAAACATTACATTCTGGGGAAAGATACGTTCATACACACCGATCACAAGCCTCTGCAGTTCATACAGACATAGGGGAAATTGTTGAACAACGGCCATCATAAGTGGTCCACCTACCTACAACAGTTCCATCTCAACATCAAATATAAGACAGGCATCTCCAATCATGTCATTGACTACCTCATTCGACCTCCTATGGCTGCACTCACCATTGTGCTCCATTCATGTGGATATGAAGCATCTAAGTGGCCCCAACTTTATCAGCAAGATTCAGACTTCTCCACTACCTATCAGCTCTTGGGTACAGGCACAATTGTCACTAATTTTCACATTCAGGATGGACTCTTATGTCGCTTGGGCCATCTCCAAGTTCCTACAAGTGAGCATGCAAATCTGATTTGGTAAGCCCACTACAATCGGGTGGCAGTACATTTTGGCATAGAGAAAATTATGGTCGTTCTTCATAAACATTTTTATTGGCCAAAAATTCGACAAGACATTAGAAAGTATATCATATCTTGCACTACATGTTCCATTGCCAATCCATCCATCAAGAATCAAGGATTATACACCCCTATTCCTATTCCTGAGAATCCTCGGGAATCCATCTCAATGGATTACATGTTTGGCTTGTTTTCCACCAAGCAAGGAAATGACTGTGTGTTTGTGGTCGTTGATCAGTTTTCCAAGATGGCCATCCTCACATCCTATAAGAAGAATGTCACAGTGACAGATACTACCAAGCTCTTCTTTGAACGGGTGTGGGTCCACTTTGCAACAGACCATCATCTTCGACCGAGACAGCAGGTTCCTCAGCACATTTTGGTCGAGTCTCTAGTCTCTATTGGAAACCTATGATATCACAGAACAACTGACACCAACAGAGCTCATCCCTGACTGCATGGAACAAGCATCCACTTATCATATAGTGGACACACAAGTCAAGGGCACTCACCAGCAACGGATCCAACTTTATCAGGTTGTCAAGGCAAGGAAACTCCTACACCAAGGCAAGTGACTCACCCGGGGCCAAATCCAACAGAAGTTTCCTCACCTGATGGGGGAACTCAACGCAATGGATACCATTGCTTTCTAAGGGGGGAGGATTGATCCAGGTGGATATTGGTGGCCACCCACCTATTCCAACTGGCTCCTCGTGTCCATTTTTTGTTCAGCACATTCTTTTGTATTGCTTTGTAATTGTGGGTTCTACACTTCTGGGGACGTCTGAAGCCCCACACATCCTCCAGGGGGATACGGGTGGCCTCTCGCCTAATCCAACTGGCTTATTTTGTATGTTTTCATGTCAGCACATCTTGTTGTAATTATGGGGTTGTTTTGGGGCCCTAAACGTTATTTTTTTTTCTCGCCACATTCAATCTATAGACAAAGTTAGAGTTTGATGACGCAATGTGTAGTTCTCTTAAATACCTTTCAAACGGGCTATCACGCACCTAAAACGGAGGTCGTATGCAAAATTTACGACCCTAGGAAGTTGAGGTACCAAATTACTCCAACTTACCCATAGGGCCCACATGACTTTTGGTGTTTCACCTTCTAGGGTTAGGTTTTTGGATGTCTAGGGTTTTATCATTCATGAGTAATATTAAAAAGGCCTATGGAGCCTCATTGTAATCCATTCTGCTCAGATGGATGTGCGCAACAGCCACATCTCTTCTCAAAGATAGCTACCACCATTCAAGCAAGTTTTCAGTTCTGTAGTTTTACAGTTTCAGCCTATTTCATTATTTAATAGAAGATATTGTTCATTGGATATTTGTGTTATTCTTCATATCTCCATGTTTATTGTATTTAGTCTGTTAATTAGTTCATTTTGCTCCTAAATTTGGATCAATAAGGGTCATTATGAAACATACTAAGATCGGAACATTGATAGATAGCGGATCTCAATCTAACTTAATTTCAGAAAAAGTGGTTAAGAAATTGAGATTAAAAACTAAGATGCATCACAAACCATATTCACTAAATTGGATAAGCAAAGATCATAAATTTCCCTTAACAAAGAAATGTATCATAAAATTTGCAATTACATCTAAGTATATGGATGAAGTAATATGTGATGTAGTGCCGCTAGAAACATGTGGAATGGTCTTAGTTAGCCCTTATTTATATGATCGCAAAGCAATATTCTACAGGGAACATAATCAATATCACTTGTTTAAGAAGGGAACCGAATATGTTGTACATGCTCATCATATAAAATAAAATCAATCTCTTCTAACAATGGAACAATTAAAGAAGGCAGTTTATGCAAGCAATACACCTATAATGTGCCAAGTAAAGCAGTTGATTTTAAGCATGAACATGATATGGTTGTAGGATGGGAGTTAAATCATACTTTTCTTCAAGATAAGTTAATGTTGTGCAAGCCCATCAAACATATTGGTTCATTTTCAGTCATATTTCTAATGTTATCACTACTAATGTTTTCTACATGGATGGCAGTGGATTCAGTAAGATGTGAACAAGTTCAAATGGATAACAATATAATTTCAGTTGTCGTGGTTATTATGCAATTGATTATGATGTGACAGGTGCACAGGACAGAGTTTAAAGACAAATGACAAGTGGGGAGGAATATCCTGCACTTGATGTCTGGTTAATATCCTTTTGGAGGACCAAAAGGTCATAGTGGGGAGGAATGATCCAAAAGGGATCTAGAAAGGCCTAAAATAAAAGTTCTTGGAATTGGATGAAACTAGCGCCATCACGTAGGGCTCATCGTGTCGATTCTAGCAGTATGTTTTTTTTCCGAAAATGGACATTGTAGGCGAAAGTTATGGCGATTTGAACTTTTTCCCAAACAAGCAAAAAAAGTCAAAGTCAACGGTCAGAGGACGTACAGCTGATGTCAGTAGTAAGTCAGCATGACATGGAAGATTATGTCATCATTGTGTCATGATGACATCGACATGTTGATGTGGCAGCACCAGGAGGTGAAATGTATCTGGCGGATTTCGCGTTTTCAGGGCTGAGTTGGCACAGTATGGATTCGACACGTGGAATGTACGAACGTTGATGTGGAAGTCCATACGATGACATGGATCAGTGATAGTCTGACATGTGGCAGGGTACGGATGATAGGTGGAAGTGACATGGTAAGCTTTGGACGTGACACGTGGCGTACGGTGCTGACTATGCGTTGATTATGTGTACGGTGGAAAATCACAAAGTGACACGTGGCCCAATCACAGGGCACCACATGGCACCCCATATGAGGCCAATAAGGCATGGTCAAAAGTTGTTTTCAATCCGACGAAGTTGAACCCATGACCTCCAGGCACACTAAAGGACTATCATCCACGTGCTAGCCACCCGGGCTCCTTTGCTCCTTGTTAAACCATATGGCACAAATTTATTTTAAAGTTGATATGCACGGGATTTGGGGGATAAGATCTTGGTTGGCAGGGCTAGCTCGCTAACCAAGGAATTAGACTATAGGCTAATGATTGGGGGCTCCACTGCAACGCGTGGCCATATGGCTTAACACATAACCAAGGGTAGAGGACTAGGGCGCCAATGTCTAGAACTTGGACACATGGACCACCCATATGACCTGAAGCCCGGAGACAGAGGGGAGTGCGCCCATATTTGGCCAAAATGTGGGTTTTAAACTATGTAAAGTGGATTTTTTTTATTTTCAGCCTAATTTTAATGGGATTTTTCCCATTATTGGAGGATCTGGAGCCCTTTTTCAGGCTAGATATTAGGAGGAAGTTGGGAGGTGAACCCCAACTCAAAATCTATATAAACCAAAGGATTTTGACAGCCATGGGAGGTTCATAGTAGGATAAATGTTGAAGAATTGTGAAGTTCAAGCTATGGAGGGAAGCCATTGAGGAAGCAAACTTTGGAGACTATTTCCAGGAGCTACAATCATCCTTTTTCAGTGTCGTCAATTATGTTGGATTCTTGAGGTCAAGAAGAACACAACCATACCAGTTTGTAATCCATTTGAGATACTTATGATGTAATTTTGAAGCATTGCAGATTAATAAGAAAGCCTCCCCCGCTGATACAAAGGCCCGGAGACATAGGCAACTTTTGTCAAACTCCATTAACAATCTTGGTGTTATGGTTTGTTGTTCTTAGTGCTTATTTTATGTTTTGCATTCTTTATGATTGTTGCAACATTCTTTCATTAAATCTTCTTCTTCTCTTCAATTTCTCAATGGTAAATCAACTCATGCATAAACTTAACCGTAGTCTTTAAAATATCATTTTCGGATCAGAGAGGGAAGCATGGACTGGGTTATTTATTATGTGCAAAAGCACTAAGGAAAATAAACATCACTTGTTTCGGTCTTCTCCTTATACTTGTCAGGTATGGTCCCATCTTAGTTTACAGTTGCACCTGGATCCTCTATGGGACAAGGAATTAGTGGTTGATTGTTTTAATTATTTCTTCTCAGTCCCTTCACTGAACGAGTTTCATTTACTTCCCATTGTTGTGGCCTGGGGCTCATGGATGGCTAGAAATGTGGGATTATTTGAAGATAAGTATTGGCCCCCTTTCAAAGTGGCTCAGTAATCAATCGCTATGTTGTCTTGTTATAAAGGTAAAACACAGGTGAAGCAATAGTGGAATTTAGGCTTAGTGGATATCAACAAAGATATGGTATGGGGTTTTTCCAATAGTGCATGCCAGGGGGAAATAGAATTTGTGGGATCGGTTACATATTTTATGTTTCTGAACATCATTATGTAACTGGTCGAGCAAATTTGGGCCCAAGCACAAATAATCAAGGTGAAATTCATGCACTATTTTCTCTTCTTAAGTGTGTCGCGATCTATGAGGTTAACTCTTTGCAAGTCCTGGGGGATTCCAAATTTTTCATTGATTGGAAGACTAGTGCTAAATCCATTGACAATTTGGATTTGTTGAATCTTGGTCATAAATTAAAATCTATGTATGTTATCTTTCATTACATCAGATTTTGACATGTCTTTAAGAAGCATAACGACATAGTTGACTCCTTATCTAAAGATGTTATCAATTCAGAAGCCAATATGTTATTTCAAGAGTACTTTGGTGGTGAGCTAGTCTCTCACAGGGAGAGTAATTTCTTTGATTTATAAGCTTTAATGTAAGACATGTAGTCTCTATTCTTGACTTTGTCAGAAGTAGTCATATACTTATGTTATATCTTTGGATGTTTTGTCATCATTTTGATAGGTAGTTTGTTAGTCTTCAACATTATGGGCTTTCTTAGAGTTCGTTGATGATGTGTTGGTGCACCTAAGGATTGTAAATTTTTACCTCTAGAATATAAGTTATGTTTTTTTCGTGGAAAAAAATGTATGTATATATCTACACACACACACACACACATATATACACGCATATATATATACATGTATGTATTTATATGTTTGTGTGTGTGTATACATATATATGTATACACATACATGCATACATGTGTGTGTACATCTATATGTATATAAATAAACACATGTTTGTAACCATTAGGCCCACTCAGGTTGTGTGTGTGTGTGTGTAGACACACACACACACACAACCTGAGTGGGTCTAATGGTTAAGAACATGTGTTTCCTCCTTGGAGGTCACAGGTTAAAAACCAGAGGGGGGTAGGGTATGTATACCTTTGTATCTTGAGTGGGCCTAATGGTTAAGAACATGTGTTTATGTTGGTTGTGGAGCCTGATTATCTTCCTCATTCAGAGGTATTTTTTTTCAGTCGTGTTTATACCCCATGAAGACTTTACACCCCAGAAGAATATACACTCCTCCACACGAGGGAATGCAGGAGCTTGCCCCTACTGTAGGGTGTGGGGGGGCATTCCCCCCAACTGGGGGGTTTGGGGGCAAGCAGGCCCCCGAAGGAAAAAATGCCTTGTAAATGTATATTGTAATTTCATAGTAAATCTGGACCGTTCATTATAAGGTCGCATATCTGACAGTAGAAGTTATGTTAGGGTTTTTTTCCCTAGAAGGCAACCCTCTTTTATGAGGGAAATGTATTGTGATTATGTCTCATTGTGAAGATTGTATTCTGAGTGAAGATATTGTGAGAGAAAGAAGAAGAAGCTACAGCGGGTGTGTTGTAGGTTGTATCCCTTCATTTACTGGATAATAAAAGGGAAGGACCTGGCAATTTCTCTGGTGGACGTAGCCCACACTGGGTGAACCATGTATATATGGGTATCTATTGTGTTGTGTATCTTTTGTGTTTTATTTCTACATTTGTTTTTATTTTATTGTTTCGCGATCTTGTTTTACTAACAGTTTCCTCCTTGGAGGTCACAGGTTCAAAACTAGAGGGGGGTAGGGTATGTATACCTCCGTAGACTTTAGTAGTCAAATCATTGCATAGAGGGGGTCCCTTGTCCCACAAACAAGTGGGTTTCATGTACCAATTTGGTGTTTGTCTTGGGCATGACTGTAAAAATAGATTATTAGTATTATTATTATTATTATTATCATACATGTATGTATGTATGTATATATATGTACATATACATACATATGTACACACACACACACACANCAAACAAGTGGGTTTCATGCACCAATTTGGTGTTTGTCTTGGGCATGACTGTAAAAATAGATTATTAGTATTATTATTATTATTATTATCATACATGTATGTATGTATGTATATATATGTACATATACATACATATGTACATATACATACATATGTACACACACACACACACACACACACACACACACACACACAGATATATATATATATATATATATATATATATATATATAATGGTTTTCCAATTCCATTTAAGCAATTAAGGTTCTAATATAATCGAGGTCAATGGATTAAGGTTTTGAATGTCACAGAATCATATATATTCTATTTGTAAATGATGAAGTTAATACAGTGAGAGCTAGAGGTGTGGCTCTAAACATTTTTTGGTTTTCCCAATTAAGAGTTTCCAGGAAAAATTTATGAGTATTATGTGTGAATGTTTTTGTTTTATTATTGTTTTATAAATAATTTGTGTGTACTATACTGTAAAGGTTTAAAATGTACATTTGGCATTAGAGAAAATATTGGCTTTAAGGGGATGCCTTTGGTGCTAAGGGCTCAACTATATTGGGTCCATGATTGTATATATATATATATATATATATATATATATGCAGCCTGAGTGGGCCTAATGGTTAAGAACATGTTTTTTCTCCTTGGAAGCCATGGGTTCAAAACCAGAGGGGGGTAGGGTATGTATACCTCCGTAGACTTTAGCAGTCAAATCATTGCATGGATGAGGTCCCTTGTCCCACAAACAAGTGGGTCTCATACACCAATTTCGTTCCTAGCTTGTTCGTGACTCTAAAAATAGATTATTATTATTATTAATATTAATATCATAATTATTATTATACATGTATGTATGTATGTATGTATAGATTTATATATACATACATATGTACACACACACACACATATATATAATGGTTTAAACATTTCGGTCAAAAAATTAAGGTTTTAATATAATCTAGGTCAATGGATTAAGTTTTTGAATGTCGTGGAATCATATATATTCTATTTGTAAATGGTGAAGTTAATACAATGAGAATTAGAGGTGTGGCTCTAAACATTTTTTGTTTTTCCCGATTAAGAGTTTCCATGGTAAATTTTTTAGTATTATGTGTGAATTTTGTTGTTTTATTTTGTTTTATAAAGAATATGTGTGTGCACTGCTATATTGTAAAGGTTTAAAATGTACATTTGGCATTAGAGAAAATATTGGCTTCAGGGGAGATGCCTTTGGTGCTAAGGGTTCAACTATTTTGGGTCCATGATAAACCTGGTTTCGGTGGGAGATGTGCAAAGGTGATTCTTGTGGTGAAAGAGAATCGCAAGTAGTTCTAAAATCGATATCGATAAATTTAATGGGAAAATATTTGAGATTTGGAAGTTGAAGATGGAGGATCATTTGGTAGAAAAATAATAGTGGGTTGTTATGGATCCTAGTACTACACCTACGGGTATGTCGAAAGAACATTGGATGAATTTGGATAGGAAGGAAAAGAGAAAAATCCAGTTGTTCCTTTCAAATTGAGTGTTATTGAATGTCTTGGGAGAAGCTACAGCCAAGGAATTATGGGATACGTTAGGAGCTATGTATCAGTCTAAGTCCCTGGTAAATAAATTTTCCTTTTGAAAAAGCTATACCTCTTAAGGATGAATGATGGAGACTCAGTTAAAAAGCATTTAAATGCCTTCATTGGAAGGGCTAGTCGAATTTTTTGACTAGACTCGACAATCGACCAAGTAAAAGAGTATTCGACTGGGAGTTAGTCGAGTTTGTAAGTCAATCAACCAACCAAGGTGTCAATTGTTGCCTTAGAAATCATGGATGTAAATGAATCGAGAGCCCCGTTACGACAATCTCTGATTTCTGAAGAGGCAAGTCCCAGAATTAGAGAATTCATTCATCAAAGACTGCATATTAATCCAAAACCTTCTTTGGTGTGGTATCGAATGGACGATCAAGGAAATTTAAGATATCACTTTTGATTAAGATACCCCCTTTAGATTAGATCTTGGTAGTATCTCACGAATTCTCCCCCCTACCGAATTTACTACTTGTAGAGGAAGATACACATTCAATGAACAGTTGTGATGAAACAACGTGCCCTTGGGAGAGATAGTTATTCAAGTATATAGATAAAGGGTGTCAGGTATATGGAATTCCATATTTAAGTGAGATAGTTGAGGAAAACAAATAAAGTAAAGCATACTAGAAAAAAAATGAATTGTTGACTAATTTAGTCGAATCATGTCCGTCGACACAACCAACTACCATGATCAAAGCACAACTGTCGGCACAGTCGACTACTCCAATCAAAGTATAGTTTATTTAGAAAGTTAGACAGTGAACTCAAACAAATGAAAGTATTCCAAAGTTGAAACCTTCTCCTAAAGATAAAATGGGTCTGAACCACATTCCCATATATGAAGGGCATCAAGATCCCAAGAGACATTGGTTCATTTGAGAAAAAAATTGGGATGTCACCGACATAACTGATGAAGATACACAAATGGCTCAATTTGGTGCAAATTTAAGGGAAAGAGAATTGACATGGTTCATGAGCTATACTGAAAAATCAATAAAGATCCAAAGTAGACATCAAATCTAGCTTCCTTTCTTTCTTTAAAGCACAAGATGTCAAACATCTTGCAGCACAAAAGCTTAAAGAAATCAAATAGAAACTAGAAGAAACAGTAAGGGAGTATGATAAAATATTCAAGGATCTGCTCATCCAAATTCCATATTCGATCGAAAAACAACTCCTGGTGCAGTGGTATGTGTCTGGATTATTGCAAAAAATTAGAGGACCATTGTGTATGCACGAAATCCAGTTGTGTGAGGAAGCACTCCAAAATTCCAAACACATACAAATCGATGACAACTAGTTGTCGACTTCGACATCGACGGATAAAAGATTGGAGAAAAAACTTGAGATTATCCAACAATACTTAAAGAATATGATTGTTCGAAAAAGTGACCTTTGTTCCTCCACTTATCTAAATGATGGTCACACAAAATATTATTGTAAATACAATGATGCACCTATTATACAATGATGCAAAAATTTACTGTGAGGCCCATTAATATTTGACAAACCACGATATCATAGATTTCCCTCATAATCTAAAGAATGCCAAGCCTAAGAAGTGTGTTATTTGTGAGGAGTCTAACCACTTCACTCGGGAATGCCAACTCAATGGTCGGAACAAGAAAAAATTCCATGCAGTGTATCATATGAAAGAAACTGGCCAAAATGTGGAACAAGGAAATCAAGGACAAGGGAATGGATACAAAGGTGGAAATTTCTATTAGGAAGAGGTGGCTACCAAGGATGTGGAGGTTATAAAGGAGGCTATAACAGAAGGTATGGAAGAGGAAAATGTGGTCGCGGTTGGGGAAGGACTTATTTTTTTACCTGCTAAAAAGATGATCATATGAGGCCCAAATTCCCACTTAAAGAGAGAACCAACCTTAAGTTTTGTAACATATGCAGAGTGGAGGACAATTCTTTAGAAGGTTTTCAAATAATGTTGGAAAAAATTAATTAATAAACAAACTATAAATTTCTTACATACGGTGTTGAAACATGAAGTCTTAAACTCAAAGAACTTACATGTGGTCATGAGATATGGGGCACGTTAAGAGAATTACATGCATCAAGAACCACCAATTCGACCAGTGGGAAACAGAAACACCTATCCTAATCACGGCGAGGAAGGATGCACAAGCCAAGAAATTGCACTAGATCATGAACGATGTAACATCCCCAACCACCAACACGTCGGGCAACGCCACTACTCGGAAACTTCACTTAGCTTTGATACCATTTTGTGGTATCCCCAGAACATACATACACACACACACACACACACACACACACACACACACACACACACACACACACACACACAGATATATATATATATATATATATATATATAATGCATTTCTAATGAATTTAAAACAAATAACACAGAATTATTGCTACCATACAAACTCATGTGGAAATGACAGTAATTCATACATGCAACGAAACACATGATAACATTGCAAGAATCACAGACATGCATAACAGACAACATATCTTCTAATACACAGATCCATGCGGAAAATAACAATAAGCCCATGCATACAACATATACAGGCCATACTCATCAATATAAACATAAACAATACACAACATGTAATGAACATAGAAGTGGTACTTATATTTTTATGGAGGACCACCAACTGCGTGCAGACCTTCCATGAACCTCCCAGCCTTAGACCACGTTGCTCATCACTCTCAGCAGTGGCTCACCCCCGATATAAGACTAAACTCCATTGGGAAATGGATTCTTAGGCTAGGAAAACTCAATAGGAAAGTCACACAGTTAAGAGGAAGGATTCTCTCCCAGGAGCCACTTACGCCCACTACTCACAGACTCTCATTCCCCACATGCCTGTCCCACCCTAGGAGTATACACCTTCACTATCACATAGTCCATCGGTTGCTCCACCTCCCTTATGGGGCTTCAGCAATAGGCCAAACTAGAATTCTCAGAGCTTTGTAGCAGCTATGGGACTCCCTCCATTAGAACTCACTTCCTCATCACACTCTCTCACCTGGAGAGAGTTGCTCACATGCTTGACAACCTGCTTCTTCAATCCACGGGCTTGACAACCTGCCTCTTCAAACCAAAATAGCAAAGTTGGGTAAGGCAAGGGACGGCTCAGTAAATTACGAAGGTGTACAATGGCCACGGGTTCAGCAATGGTAGAATTGGTTGGTTGTGTGTTTGCTCAGTGTGTGAGTGAACTCGTGAAGAGAGATGGGGCAGACTGGTCTAGCATAGCGAAGATGATGAGAGAATGAGAGCCAAAATTGTCTATGCATGAACCTCTGCATGAGTGAGTGAGTGAGTGAGTGAGTTCCCCCCCTTAAAACTGTGTGTGCCTGAGCTGACACATGTCGCTCATGAAGAACGTTCCTTTCCATTTGGAAGTCATTCCCTCTTCCCAAAGGAACTTAGGATAAAAACATATCCTTCTAATCAACTTTTGGAATAATAATAAATTATTATTCTCTTGGACTTAAGCCATTAGGCTTAGCCCCTCTTTCCAACCTCTCACCCTCCTCTCCCTTACCCAGCCTAGTGGAGCTTAGTCCCCCATACTCTTTCTTCATGGTCGGTCTACACACAACGATCTTTTTATATTAATAATATGAATATTTACATGTACAAAACAGGCTCATGGCCTTTAACACCTAGGCTCTCCGGCCTAACAAACACATAAGCCCATAACTTATAATTGCTTGGCTCACTAGCCTACAAAACATGTTACAATTAATAAATACAACTGGGGCTCGTCCTTGGGGATATTACAATCCCCTCCCCTTATTTTTGCACTGTCCTCAGTGCAACTTGTTTACACAGCATTAGCAAGATTTTCAAAATATTCAAAAGATGCGGGTATTCTGCCTGCATAGCATCCTCATGCTCCCATGTCACGTCCTTGTGACCTTACTAGGTACACTGGACCTTTACAAGCCCTATGGATCGATTCTGGAGACATTTGCTCTTCCAGTCCATTATGCTCATCAAATGCACTTGCAAGACGCCTTCTTGCTCCATCTGAATCACATTCCAATCAATAACATGATTAGCATCAGGTATATATTTCTTAAGCAATGAAACATGAAACACATTATGTATAGTCATGGATGTAGGCAATACAAGCATATATGAAATTGGTCCAATCCTTTCTAGGATTTCAAATGGCCCACAATATATGGCTGCCAACTTGGAACAGTTTCCCAGCTTCAGGGAACTTTTGTTGGATTTCACTTTCAAGAAAACATGATCACCTACTTTAAAGTCCCTGTGGGTTCTGTTCTTATTAGCATAAGTTTTTTTCCTGTCTTTGGAAGCCTTCAAATTCTGCTTAATCTTTAGTATTTTCTCTTCCATTTCCTTGAGCAACTCTGGCCCAATCACTACCCTATCAGCTGGTTTGTCCCGACTTATTGGTGTGTTGCACTTTTTTCCATAAAGTGCTTCAAACGGGCTCATCTTCAGTGATGCTTGATACCCATTTTTGTAGGAAAATTCTACCAATTGTAGGTATTCTTCCCATTTAGATGGTTTGTCCATCACATACATCCTTAGCATGTATTTTATCACTTGGTTCACCCTTTCTGTTTTCCCATCAGAATCAGGATGATAGGTTGTGTTGAAGTTCAGATTTGTTCCGGACCCTTAGAATAAACCTCTCCAAAACTTTGAGGTAAATTTCAGGTCTCTGTCAGACACAATTGTCTTGGGAATACCATACAATCATGCTACTTCCTTCATATAGATATCAACAACATTAGTTGCCTTGTGAGTAGTTTTCAATGGAATAAAATGGGCAAATTTTGTAAGCTTATCCATCACCACCATGATGGAATCATGTTGCTTTCTTGTTCTGGGCAATCCTGTGATGAAATCCATTGTCACCACTTCCCACTTCCACTCAAGAATGGGTAAAGGTTGTAGCAACCCTGCAGGGTGTCTATGTTCATCTTTGACCTTCTGACACTCCATACATCTGGCGATATATTTTGCAATTTCCTTCTTCGTAGTTGGCCAAAAGTAATGGCTCTTGATTGTTGCCACTGTTTTCTGATATCCAGGTGTCCAACATAAGGCACATTATGCATTTCTTTCAAGATCATAATTCTCAATTCCTGAAAATTAGGTACATAAATTTTATTTTTGTATAGGAGTGTTCCATCAACTTCCAATTTATAATATTCAACTTTTTGCTGCATTTTACCTTACTGCAACTTTGTCACCAATTCCATGTACTTCAAATCTGATTTTATAGCCTCCACAATTCTTTCTTTCATATCTAATTGGTACATGCTAATGGTTGTATCATGTAACTCGTGCACTCTCCTGCTGAGTGCATGAGACACTTTGTTCTCCTTTCCTTTGATATGCTTGATATCAAAGCCATCCTCACAAAGGAATTCAAACCATCTACTATGCCTAGCATTCAAGGTTGGCTGATCAAACAAATACTTCAGACCGTTATGGTTTGTCCTCAGTTCAAACCTCCTTCCCATGAGGTAGTGCCTCCATTTCTTCACGGCATGCACTATGGCTACCAACTCCAAATCATGAGTTTCATAGTTCTTTTCATGTTCCTTCATCTTTTTGGATTCATAACATACCACAAATCCATTCTGACTGAGGACTCCCCTCAGTCCTTCTTTGCATGCATATGTACACACTACAAAATCTTCATTTGGATCTGCAATCCTTGGGATTGGAGCACTGGTTAACAGTTGCTTCAAATGTTGGAAGCTCTTTTCACACTCTTTTGTCCACTGAAATTTTACCCCCTTCCTTTGCAATGAAGTGATTGGGTGAGCAATTTTCGAAAACCCTACAATGAATATTTTATAATAGCCAGCTAGACCCATAAAGGATCTGACTTATGTCACATTCTTAGGTGCTAACCGTCCTCTAATGGCCTCTATATTCTCAGGGTCCACTGTTATCCCTTCCTCTGAAATGATATGTCCCACATAATGAATATGTTTTTGATAAAATGAGCACTTTCTCAATTTGGCATACAGTCAATGCTCTCTTATCACTTGCAACACCATCTTCAGATGATGTTCATTCTCTTCCTCTGATTTGGAATACACCAGGATGTCATCCAAAAAGACTATGACAAACTTGTCTAGATATTCTTTGAATACATCATTCATTAGGCACATGAAAACAACGGGTTCATTTGATAACCCAAATGGCACCACTGTGAATTCATAATGACCATACCTTGTTCTAAAGGCGATCTTGCTGATGTCTTCATCCTTTATCCTTACCTGATAGTACCCTGACCTGAGATCTATTTTTGAAAATATCTTGGGATCCTTCAATTGATCAAAGAGATCATCAATCCTTGGCAAGGGATACTTGTTCTTTATAGTAAATTTATTCAACTGTCTAAAATCGATGCACAATCTCAATGTCCCATCTTTCTTCTTCACGAACAAGACCGGAGCACCCGAAGGTGACACACTTGGGCATATATACGCCTTCTTCAGAAGTTATTCAAGCTGCATTTGCAACTCCTTCAGCTCTGGTGTACTCATTCTATAAGGAGTTTTTGACACTGGAGCTTCTCCATACATCAGGTTTATAGAGAAATCAATATCTCTCTTTGGGGGTAGTCCTGGTACCTCCTTGAATACATCTTCAAAATATTCCAGGACTACATGGTCTTCAATATTTGACACCTTATCCATAGGTGCTTCCTCCATATGGGTTGCAAATATTTGACATCCCTTCCTATAGCACTTTTTCAACTGCATTGTTGAGATTTCTCTGATAGTCACTGCCCTTGGGATTCCTTGCACTTTCCTTGGGTTTCCTTCCTCATCCAGGCAACTAAATGTCTTTTTATGACAGTCTAAGATGGCATGGTGTTGGTCCAACCAATCCATCCCAATTAGATATTCATACGAACCTAAAGGTAAGATGATCAATTCAGCCCTTGTGCTCAGTCCATTCATGTCCACTGGACAAGACTTAACCAACTCAACAACCTTTCTCTTGGCTCCTGTAGCCAGCTGCACTAACCAAGATTTTCCATGCTTGCTTCTTGGAAAATGCAAACTTTCCACCATTCTAGGATCTATATATCTATGACAAAATGAAAACTTTCCACCATTCTAGGATCTATATAACTATGACTAGCTCCTAAATCAATTAAAATAGTAATGGTTCGGTTGTTCATCGTACCTTCCACTTCAATCATATGTGACTGATATTCTGCTTGCTTGTTGTCCAGGGTTGTGTAGATCCTTGGTACACTTATGCCCATGTCCTCCACTGTTTTTGCTTCATGAACATTGTGAACATCTCTCACTTTGTCATTTTTTTGGGGCCAATCTCTGTACCTATGATTTCCTTTATAACCCCAACATTTCATATGTGGTTGTCTTGGCATTTTCCCACCTACTTTAGCCTTTCTGGGCTCTCTAAAACCTGGTTGTACTTGAAAGCTATTTTTGAAAAAGGATGGCCTAGTTCCCTTCTTCCTCTGATCCATCTTGAATTTCTTCTTGTCTTCCCAAGATTTTTGGAAAGTTGGCTTTCCTTTATGATGATCATATAGGCATTTTTCTCTCTTTATGGTTTCTTCCATAGTTTTAGGATCATCATATTGGATCTTGTCACTAATGAAAGCTAGTAGTCCACTCAAATATCTTTGGATTTTGACAATATCATCTTTGATGAAAGTAACATACTTCAATAGATCTAGGAATATTCTTTCATACTCATCTATTTTCATGCTTCCCAGCTTGAGTTCAAAGAACTTTTTCATCTTTCTGTCATAGTATCTCTTAGTCAAGAATTTCTTTTCGAAATACTTCTTGAATTCCCTCCAAGTAACATTTTTCTCTTTAATGTGTTGCACCTGCACAAGTTGGTCCCACCACATGGATGCCTTTCCTTATAGTTGATACATTGCAATTATCCCTTCAACATGAGAGGAGTAATTCTGCAGTTGGAAATATTTCCTCATGCCAAGTAGCCATGTCTCAGCATCTTCCTCCTTCTTGTGCTCTCCATCAAACGTAGGAGGTTTAATCTTGTTCATTTCACCCTTCAGTTCATCCACTCCAAATCTCCTTTGATTTTTGGTAGGAGATGGCCTTGAACTATTGTGCTCCCTCCTCTTGGAGTGCCCTTGGGAGTGATGATGGTGTCTACCAACACTCCTTGATTTCCTCTTCTCTTCGAGAAACCCGTGACTTCCTGATTTATTAGAGTCACTCTCCTTATCCAATTTCTTTTCTATCCTTTCCATTCTCTATATCAACTTTATTTTGAATTCTCCATGTTGTTCCCTAACTTTCATGATCTTTATGTTATCTGCTCGGTGAGTCTGGACATCTTTCTGCAATATTTCAATGATTTTCATTATGTCCAAGTTCTCGTATTTTTCCTCTCTGTGACCATGAGAGTTTGATCCTTCTTTATCCAAATGATCATTTATTCCTCTAACTTCATCTTCCGGACTATAAGCCTCTTTTGCATTCCCCCATTTCTCTGTACTCTGTGATGATCCTTATCTGATTTAGTTGTTTGTTTAACTCTACAAAAACAATGTGCAGTCAACCAAAACTTGTCAGGCCATCAGTCCTTAATAAATTCCACAGTATTCATAACCCAATATGATTCAAAGAAAACTTTCAGATTTTATTTTGTGGTTCTCGATCAATCAAGAATCCCCACAAATATTTCTTTATGAGCTATGCACTGTTCTACAAAAAATTCTGGGCACTAGCCCCTTTCTCTTAGCTCCCAACCCATGCGACCACAGGTTGTGGCCAAGCTCTAGGTCGATAGGTGCTTATTCGGGACTTCGGGCCTCCGGGCTTCGGAAGTTCCTAACACAAGTCATTGTAACTTCCCAGAGTGTTGAATGGGAAAAATCGCGAAGTGTGGGGAGTGGATCTACAGTCCATTGTTCATCAACAACCAATGGTTGAGATGTGATATAGCCCTAAGAAAGTGGATATGACTATTGTCGTATAAAGGTTAATATTCACGCAAGTCTCATCGGTTGTGATCATCAGCGCTCAGATCAATGGCTCGTAATCAATTCTGCACCCCCCCCCCCTTGCCTTTCTTCCTTTAACGGTGGGGGGTCCCTCCACTGCATAAAATAGCACAATTCTTCTGCAGAGTCCAATCTCCAGACTACGACATATGGTGCCACGTGTCCTCTGGGCCCCAGGGTTTCAATGTTCGAACACTAACATGTCACATCAATCTTTACCCCTTTCAAATTGTGGGGGCATGCATCGGCGGTTTTGGAGTAACCCCCCTATCGCCCCGCAATTCCTCGGACGATGACACGTAACCCCTCGGTAAAACCATGGTTTGGATTGTGGGGCCGCCTTGGGGAATTAAATCTTGTGCAACTTGGGTCCCCGCAATGCCTCTTGTTCCTTGATATTGATGTATCATGATCAACACCAGTGTGGGCCCATCATATATTGACCTTTAACTATGTTATGTAACCTCAGGGACCCACTAACCATGCTCATACGAAGTGCCACCTGGCAGAATACTATTGGTTGACACGTGGCCCAATTAGATGGGTGACACGTGTCACGTTCCAAATGGCATTTCAACTTTCCATGGGTTCGAAACCCACTGACACATGGCACACAACACATGTGTCCACGTCAATCCAACTGACATCATCATAACCATTGCTTTGGCTCTTTGGGGATTCAGAGCTTTGGGCTTCGGGATTTCTCACCCCAACATACACTAATTTTCTCGAACGTCAAAATCCTGAACAAGCCAATCTGCTGAAATGTGTCCCTCTTGACGGACGGTCCGGATTAACTCCATACTTTGAAGCTCAGGAAGCTCCAGGAGTTTTCGCTCTACCACAATCCACTACTCCCGAACACCGAATTCGTGAATAAGTTAATCATCTGACATGCATCTCTTCGATGGATGGTTCGGATTGGCTCCAGACTTCAGAGCTTCAGGCCTTCGGCCTCTTCCGCTCTATAACACATAACTTCGTCGAAGTCTCAAATTCTTAAGGACTTGCAGGTTAACCCTCCTGCACTTTTCTCCAGATCTGACAGTCGTGAATTGTCCTCCTTCTCCTGAACAGATCCTACGGCCCACAATACCCTGCAGCCCAATACCACGTCTGTCATGGTTTTATAATACCTCTACACCTCCTGAGCTTCGTAACACGGCCAAGGTAACCTCTTGGCACTCAGGAATGTTCTGAGGTTCGAAATTTGTTCCTCTTGACACAATTTCCACCTGAAACCTTGGTTCCCGTGACCACTTATCTGACCCATCCAGGCTTAGTGCTTGAACCTTGGCTCTGATACCATTTCCTAATGTCCCCAGCCACCAATCGGTCGGGCAACTTCACTACTCAGACACTTCACTTAGCTTTGATACCATTTTGTGGTATCCCCGAAACATACATGTGTGTGTGTGTGTGTGTGTGTGTGTGTATGTAATGCATTTCTAATTAATTTAAAACAAATAACAAAAAATTGTTGCTACCATACAAACTCCTGTGGAATTGATAGTAATCCATGCATGCAATGGAACACATGATAACATTGCAAGAATCACAGACATGCATAACAAACAACATATCTTCTAATACACAGATCCATGCGGAAAATAACAATAAGCCCATACATACAACATATACATGCCATACTCATCAATATAAACATAAACAATACACAGCATGTAATGAACATAGAAGTGGTACTTATATTTTTATGGAGGACCACCAACTATGTGCAGACCTTCCACGAACGTCCCAGCCTTAGACCACGCTGCTCATCACTCTCAACAGTGGGTCACCCCCGAGATGGGACTAAACTCCATCGGGAAAGGGATTCTTAGGTTAGGCAAGGTCAATAGGAAAGTCACACAATTAAGAGGAAGGATTCTCTCCCAGGAGCCACTTATGCCCACTACTCACAGACTCTCATTCCCCACATGTCTGTCCCACCCCAAGAGTATACACCTTCATTGTCACACAATCCATCGGTTGCTCCACCTCCCTTCTGGGGCTTCAGCAACAGGCCAGACAGGAATTTTCATAGCTCTATAGCAGCTACGGGACTCCCTCCAAGAGAACTCACTTCCTCATCACACTCTCTCACCTGGAGAGATTTGCTCACAGGCCTGACAACTTGCTTATTCAATCCACGGGCTTGATAGCCCGTCTCTTCAAACCAAAATAGTGAATTTGGGTAAGGCAAGGGGTGAATCAATAAATTACGAAGGTGCACAATGGCCATGGGTTTAGCAATGGCGGAATTGGTTGGCTGCCTGTTTTCTCAGTGCGTGCGTGAATTCGTGAGGAGAGATGGGGCAGACTGGTCTAGCATAGCAAAGATGTGAGAGCGTGAGAGGAAAAATTGTTTCTGCGTGAGTGAGTGAGTGAGTGTCCCCCCTTAAAACTGCATGTGCATGAGATGACACATGTCGCTCATGAAGCACGTTCCTTTCCATTTTGAAGTCATTCCCTCTTCCCAAAGGAACTTAGGACAAAAGCATATGTTTCTAATCAGCTTTTGGAATAATAATAAATTATTATTCTCTTGGACTTAAGCCCTTAGGCTTAGCCCCTCTTTCCAACCTCTCATCCCCCTCTCCCTTACTCAGCCTAGTGGAGCTTAGTCCCCCATACTCTTTCTTCGTGGTCGGTCTACACATAGCGATGTTTTTATATTAATAATATGAGTATTTACTTGTACAAAACAGGCTCTTGGCCTTTAACACCTAGGCTCTCCATCCTAATAAACACATAAGCCCATAGCTTATCATTGCTTCGCTCACTAGCCTACAAAACATGTTACAATTCATAAATACAACTGGGGCTCGTCCTTGGGGATATTACAAAGAAAGATAAATACAACGTGGAACCCATTGCCTCGGGAGGAATCTTATGAGGTTCACTATTGTCGTTCGGCCATAACTCAGATATTGATTTATACAAATGGCTAATGAGTCGGAGTCGAAGGAGTGTTGGTTGATTGAGGCGATACCAATCCATAAGTTTTTCTAATGTTTTTCAATTAAAGCAATACATGTTGTGTATGAAAAGAACATTAAACAAACATCAACCTTAGTACCAACTGACTTAAATTAAAGACCAGTAGCTCCAATAAGATTCAAGGAAAGAATCTCAATGTCGGCCCATGTCAATGAGGTATCAAAAATAGTTGGGGAGCATGGAAGGATACAGAATCTTGTACAATAGTTCATTGGTTAGACAGCTCATTGGTGGGAAACATATACTCCAATATTGCAGACATGGACAACTACAACAACATATTTTTTGGAATTATTTGGAGGCAGAAAGTTATTTGCAACAATCGATATACCCAATGTTCAGACCAGCTTTGACCCTATAGCCCATATTCATTAGTGCAAGAAATAATGGAAAAAAATCAGATACAGAGATGAAAGAGTGTGGCACCACATGTTTCCAAGTACGTTAGAGGAGATACCTTGCAAATGGTATAAAATAGAGGAAGCACCAGGTGAAACTGTAACACCGTGTTTTTCCACAAGACTGTAATTATGTTAAGACGTCATGTAATTATGTTTATGAAGTATGTAATTATGTTTTTATTTAATGAAAACACCAAAACCATTGACTGAGAGGGACCAACCTTGAAAGTATTGGCCATGATACACAAGTGGGAATCGATTAAGAAATGATTGATGAAGTGGAACAGAGAGGGGAGTTAAGTTGTTTTTATAAAGAAAACAGGAAACTTGTTTAACAAGAAAACTTATGCTTGTTGCAAGCATAAACTCATACCTCCCAGTGTATCTAATCTGAATGAGCCACATGACTAGTTGTGGAAGGTCAAGGAAGTGGTTGAGGAAGTTAAGGGTTGTTGACGGATTGGTATTTTGTAAAAGAAAAGGGCCAATTGAATGACTGACAGCAGGACACCATGGTTACCCCTTCAGAATATGAACTTTAGACTGTAGGTTGCGTCTACGGGAAGGAAACGGGAATCCCAAGGAGATCGGTCGAGGAAGAGACCAAAGGTGGAAAAAAAAACACCACCAGAGGCCAGAATGGGAGAGGTTATACCAAACACTCGGCCAATAGAGAATGGCATCAGAGACTGAAGGAAGGAACGCACACATAGGAACTGAGAAAAGAAAATCAAAATAAAAATATTGAGCAGTAAACTCACGGAAAACAGGCACTGAGAACAAAGGAGTTCGAGAGCACAAATTGAGAAAAGATAAGTTTCCATGAAGAAAATAGGAAACTAATCCAATTGAATATTGATCACCCTGAAACAGATAAGACACAAATCCAGACTGGAGCAAGAAGGGATACAACTTAGTTCTTATTGGACAGAAATTGACACTGGTAAGGAGAGGGCACTGAGGGACTGCTTACTAGAGCAGAGACTCCCTTGTGGAGAGGGAATCCAGTTGAGAAACCACTTGATAAACTTGTAGAGACCTTGAGTTCAGTGGGAAGGGGCACAACTTCTGTTGTTGTCGGAGGAAGAAGGCGAGTAACCTTCCTAGATCATCTGAGTTGGAAACCAGTTGAATCATTCCCCTTTTGGTATCATGGCTTCGCACGAGGGTGGAATACTTTAGGAATACATTATGCAGTGTTCCCTAAGGTTGGGAGGAAATGTGTTCTCTCTCAGTCAGTTAGCGTTGGTAATTTCCATGATCAGATAAGTGTCTATCTTGACTTGTTTAAATTGTGTATGAATGATGTGTGTATTTGTATGTTTAAATAGAAGTGTAAATACTTGTAATTGGTAAAATGAAACATCCTAATGATTGGGATGATGCCTTGTTACACTTCCAAACCGTGAGTTCACTTAAGTGTGGACAGTAGTTTCCCTAGGAACCTTGTGGATTTAGAGGAAATTTTGTAGGACATGGACAAAAACATCATTTAACTAGTGATGTGGATGTCTTGTTGACCAGATAGATCCCTGTGAGGAATAGAGAACCCTAAATACTGAGAAGGTATCGATATTTTGTGGAAATATTGCAAGATATGAAAGAACTAATTTTAATGAAGGTTAGTCATCCTTTCACTATCTTATAGTAGGCATCGAATTCTTTGAGGACCAATAAATCCTTGAAGAAATGTTGATTTTGGCTAAGTTTCTAAGACGGGAATTAAGTAGTAAGAAAATCATGTGATGTGTTAGGAGAGATTACAGTCGTTGATACGACGGGATGGGTAAATCTCAACCCTTCATCGAGAAGGGCATCATCATCAGGAGAAATTGGGTGCTAGGACTTAAGATAAGTTCGAGGATGACAATGAGATTTTGGATATGGGACGAGGGTCGTCGATCTCGATGTATCATCCTCAGAGCATGGAAGGTTGTTAATATAGTGTGTTGGCCAAGAGTGTCGACGATGATAAAGGCTTGAGAAATAAAGAGATTCATTGATCGACATAGAGGAGAGAGAGAGAAGATCTCATCCATAGATGCACAGTAGGTTCCTATTGAGCAATGAAAGAGGATACTACATCATGATGATGTGGTGGGCCAACGTGGTAGCCAAAATAACCGTAGGGGTGATATGTGTCGTCAAGGGAATGGTAGAAGAGACAAAAGTGATCTCAGAGGGATTAGAACCCTTATGGCGTTGACGGTGATCTAAACCATTGGATCTGCAGAATGTCAGATCTTGATTGTTTGTCGGAGGTTTTCGGGCATGATCCAGAAGCATGGACAAGAGGCAAGTGTCAATGATGATGATGAGGTTGGGGTTAAATGAAATTCATAGATCAGTGGATGGGTGAGCTGAAATATCAACCATGGGTCCAAATGGGACCCACTTGTATCGTGAAGAGGGGTTAAAGGGATGGGCTTTATCTATCATGCAAGTTGGAGGCACTAAAACGATCAGAGTCATTGGAGGTTAAGTCCCTAGATTCACTGGATCTGGGAAGACTCTGATGAGTGGGTCATCATTGGAGCATTCAAGATTGAATGTTTTGTGCTCCATGAGAGTGTAACCCTGATGACGATGAAAGGATTATGATATTATAAACCCAAAAATGATGAGTTAATCCAGCACCATATCAGTGCTATGTCAATTCCACGTCTGAAAACACAACTAACAAGAAGCCACGTGGGTGTCATGAAGCATGAGGGTGGATTTTGTCCGATTTGGTTTCAATAATGCGGGTGGCTATAACTTGGAATCTTAGGACTGATATCCAGGTTGATCACAGTCATTTGGAAGCTCCATGAGAGAAAAATCCATCTCTTTCTTGTAGAATATGATAAGAGCTGATTTGAGGAGACTGAAATCTCGACATCCCACCGGCCTAAGAGAAGTTAGGGGGTTGAGTGTGTTACATAAACGTTCTCATCGGTCGAACTTAAAGAAATTTTTATCAAATATTTTGAGTTTAGGCCAGAGAAGGCACAACTAATTCAAGTAGTTTATATATTTCATTAAGAAACCAAATACTGAAGAATTTATCAAAAGAGGAAAAGTGCAAGTCAACATGGGGTCAACTTCGACTTGCAATTTTGTGTCAAGCCACTAAAAAGACAGTCAAATATCCTGTCAAATGGACATGGAAAATGTAATTTTTTTCTGAATAGAGCTTTAAATGGAATCAAAATCACCCTGAAGTGAATAAGCATGTAAAGACGATTCTGAGAGTATACAAGGAACAAAATAAAGAAAACACAAAAAATTCAAATTTTCCACCTGCTTATAGTGAAGTGAAAAAATGAGAGTGCAAAATTGATGAATCAAATCCTCTCGAATGGATGGATGCAAAGATAAAAATAATGGAAGTTGATATATCGGTCGATGGTTGACCTAAAATAGCCCATGTCAGCCATTATTGGATAGAAAAGCGAACAACAAAAATAGTCGACCTGCTAAGAATATATCAAGATGTACTCGCTAGAGACTACAAAGATCTAAAAGGATTGATAAAAGAGATGGGTTAGATGAAAATGGACCTCATTCAAGGGGCCAAACCCATTAATAAATGTCCTTATAAATTGGTGTACAAATACAAACCTATTGTATAGAAGGAGATTGAAGTGATGCTTATCGCTAACATCATCTATCCAATCGATAAATTTGAATGGGTTAGTCCTATGGTCATACAACCAAAGAAACATTATCCAAAGAAATTAATGATTGAATAAGTCGACAACTAGAGATTCGTTCCCAACACCATTCGTTGACGAAATAATCAATGAAGTGGCGGGGCATGAGTGATACTCATCTACCAACGTATTTTTGGGGTATAACCAAGTATCCATTATAGAGGAAGATGAAGAAAAAATAACCTTTGTTTCATAGTTTGGCTCCTTTGCGTATACAGTTATGCCTTTTGGACTGAAAATTTCACCAAAAGACATTTTGAGAATTGTGGTGAAAGCATTCCAAGAATACATCTATAAGACGATGGTTGTAGAATTCGATGATTGGAATTTTTATAGTATCCTTAAAGATCATATCCAATGACTTAGAATGATACTAGAAAGGTGTCGACAAATTCACCTTTCCTTAAACATAAAAAATTTCATATCTTCCATACCTATTGGAATTCCGTTGGGTCATGTTTTATGTAAGGATGGGATAAAAGTAGACATGGAAAAAATAAAGGTCATCATCTACATAAACCCCCGATAAATAAATAGATTAAAATGTTCTTCGGGCACTAGATATTACAAAAAATTCATAAGGTGTTATTCTAACATCACTTTTCCCATCAATGAGCTACTTAGAAAAAGATGTTGAACTTATATAGAGTGAGGAGTGAAATGAAATTTGCAATACCCCTAGGCCGAACCCCAACCGTAAATGTAAAAACAAATGTACCTAAGTTGGTGAGTTGTTTGATATCATTTGTGTGTGCACCTTTCATGGTACAGTGCGCACATGTATTGCACACTAAAATGATGAAGTGTGCACATTCTAGGATACCGCGCATAGAAAACTTAAGTGTGTGCGATTTTGAGGCCAGAGATCCTTTGTGTATATGTTGTGTTTTGAGGCTGGTGAGCTGGGATGCTGAAAGGACGGTATATCTGTAATGTAAATGTAAATGTAATCACACGCAAATATTAATGAAAAACACATCATTGTGGAAGACCAACCACATAAAAGAGTATGGGGGACTAAACTCCACTAGATAGGGAAAGGTGGCTAAAAGTTAAGGATAAGGGGCTGAGCTAGGGAGATTAAGCCAAAAGGGAATATTATATTAATATTACTTAAAGTATAAAGTATGGATAATTATTTTATCCTAAGTTCTAAGGATGTGGACAAGTGGGCCAAAGTAGTTCTCAACATGACAAGTGTCAAGTTGGGAACATGCATACATATAGTTTGGACTTAGTTCATTTTCCAATCATTCCATCATCATTCACTCACTCATTTAGTTTCCCTTCGTACCTCCCTGTCACTGTACTCGTACCCATACCTGTACCTGTATCTAGTTAGCTTAGGAGTTGGACTAAAGAAGCGGGTTGTCATGCCCATGGGATATTGAAGAGGTGGGTTGTCAGGCCCGTGAGAAATTCTCTCTAGGTGAGAGAATTGTTGGGAATTGATTTTCCGAAGGTGCCAAACTGCAGCTACAAGGCTCTGAGACTTCATGTCTGGCCTGTTGTTGAAGGAAGTGGGGCAGGAGAGGAATTGTTGAGTAGAGAAGGGGCACACTTCCTAAGGTGGGATAGGCATGTGGGGAATGAGGAACTATAGGTTGTCAGTTCGAGTTGGCAACTGTGATGGAGTTTTTCCTATTGTCTGAGATACATCAACCTAGTTAGGAATTCGTTTACCCGAGTGGATTTTAGTCCCAACTCGGGGGTGACCCACTGCTGAGAGTTTTGAGTAGTCTGGTCTAAGGCTGGGAGGAACGTGGAAGGTATGCACGCAGTTGGTGATATTTTTACCAAGATAAGTGTCAATTGTGTGTTAAATTACATGGTGTATTATCATGTACGAGTTTATTTTTATGGGTTTTTTCTATGTGTGTTGCATGTGTCATTTATTTATTATTTTGTATGAATCTGTGCATTTGTAAAGTTTCTATATGTTTTAATTTTGTATACAGTTTGAAAATTTTATGTGGCATAGCCCAGTTGTATGTTGGGGATGCTACAAAACTTTTGAAGTATTAAAAAGAAAATTGGTAGAGGCACTCATATTAAAGTCTCCCTACTAGTTAAAGATATTTCATGTTCATGTCAATGCATCGAACGTGGTAGTCGGAGCAACACTGCCACAACCGGATGATCACGCGGTCAACCATCCAAATGCATATGCAAGTTAGAAGTTGAATAACATAGAGTGTAATTATTCTATCAAAAAGAGAGAAGGATTGATGATGATATTTTTTCTCCAGAATTTCCATCAATATTTGTTGGCAAACCCGTTTACATTCTATATTGACCATCAAGCTCTAAAATATTTAGTAAACAAGTATGTGCATCAATGAAGAGTATGTCGATGGTTTTTATTATTCCAAGAGTTTGAATTTGACATAATTGTTCGACTAGGGAAAATGAATGTCGGACCTGACTACCTATATCGACTTGAAATAGGTGTAGACCCGACTGGAATTGATGATGAATTTACATATGCTCATTTGTTTCAAGTTGTGGCCACCCATATGAATTTAGCAGACATAGTCAAATCCTTAGAGGAGGGGAAGGCACCTCAAGATTCTCTATAAATAAATAAAATAGTCATGGAAATGAAGGATGCCATGTTCACACTAATGAATGGGTTTTTATACAAATTGGGACCCGACAAAATCCTAAGAAGATGTACTCTTTAGCATGAACGTGAAGGTATAATGGATGAATCACATGTTGGTCCTGCTAGTAGCCATTATCAAGAAAACACGATAACAAGAAATACTCTTCAGGCTAGCCTTTGGTGGCCAGCTTTACATAGATATTGTCAATCAAAAGTTTAAAAATGTGATATTTTCCAACGGATGGGTTGACTGTTATGGAAATATGAGATGACCCTACTCTCAGTAAATCCTTTTTTACCATTTGAGATCTGGACAATCGAGTTTGTTGACCTATTCCCTCAAAGAGTCGTACAAATGGGAGTTAAATATATAATTACAGAAATCGAATATTTGACAAAGTGTGTTGAGGCCGAGCCGATTGAGACATGTACAAAGGAAATTGTAGCCAAGTTCATTTATGAAAATATTATTGCAATATTTGGATGCCCATTAACTATAATTCCATATCAGGGCACAAATTTTATTTATGGAATAATCAAAGTATTGCTGCAAAAGTTTATGATTGATCATAGAAAAACATATTTTTATCATCCATAAGCAAATAGGGTGGTCGAGTCCTTCAAAAAAAAATCGCATAAAGGTTTGAATATAATTTGTAGAGTTGACTATTATGGAGAAAATATCAAGGGTGGATTGTAAGATCTCCCTCGAATCTGCCTACTAATCCTAGAAAAATTGAGGGATAAACTTCTATGGCTTTCCTTTAGAGTCAAGCAATTAGATTCATCATTAAACTAAGAAATGGTAGAATAGCATACATTTTCCTGAAAGTTGTCCTTCATATGTCTTGGTTGCTACAATCCTGAAGTTCCAACTCCAGTCTCTACATCCTAATCCTTGGACACAAGAGACAAGAAATTCCTTCTACTTCTCTTCTTAGTGTTAGGATCCTAGATCTAGCTTGCATCTAACCTGATCTATGATAAAATAAACTAGATATGAACATTTATGCATGAAATACAAACATTCATAGGGAAAAAACAATGATCTATTGATTTTGAATAGAAGAAGTGTATTAATTCAATTACCTCTTAGTGTAGATGCACTCTTCTTTTTCCTGCTCTTTTCTCCTCCTCGGCTCTTCAACTAAGCTAGGAAACCTTACTACAACTGATGTAGATGGAGAAGCACCTCTAAATTTTGGAAACATAGATTTGTAAATGAGTATTCCTCTCATGATCAATATTTTCCTTCTTTATATAGATTCTTGGAAGAGGTTTGGAAGAGCTTCTAGACCTTCTACAGACCAATGGCTACTCGAACGATATGAGTTCCAAGGCTCATTGCATGAATAACCAACTCATTTCTCGCTTGCCTCTTTGAAACTTTGTGAATCTAGAAGGTTACAGAGGGTGCTACGGGTTTCACTATACATGACCCACGACATGTCACCCTTTGTCCATGTATGACAAGCAACACCCTCCAAAAATGCTTTAAATCTTAAGTCAAAGTTGTTTCTTGGATTTTATCTTCAGTTATACTCCCTTCTGGCCCTGTAGGGTGGAAATTAAGGCTATAACAGATGCCCCCTAATGTGTGAGGTCATGAAAGGAATGGATGGTTGAAACATATTACAATAAAATAATATCCATGTGAGGTAGCATGAGGAGAGACCAAATAGGTCTGGAGGTCAAAGAGTACCTACAATCAAACACCAAGGATAAAATCATATATATACCATCCCCAACATTAACATACATAGAATCTGAAGAGTATCAAAGCATGGCCACCAAATGATACACTACAGATACTGAAATTAAATGCAATACCATGGCCACGAAAGCATACACAATATATCCATGTCATCAATAAGATCGTAGCCAAGAGAAAATACAATGTGCATCTATGTCATAGCATATACATCATGAAGACAACGAGCACTGAAGAGAGTGCCCCCAAAGTGTTAAAAATACTCATAGACAAGTGATGTACTCCATCGTAACTTGGGGAGGATGTTGTAAATGAATGATGTGGCCCCAATCCCAAGGTCCTCATCCCAAACCCTGATGGTACGAATCTACAACATGTTAATATATGAGTTGATGTAGAGCATGGTATAAACCATATGACTATCATTCATTAATGTATATCGTTAACTGACGCGAGGGGACCCACCGATGAGAAAGATGGACCCTAAGGTACCTAGTACAATCTAGCGAGTGTGAATAGAGGATCTGATGTTGAACACTCATAGAATCAATCAATCATGAGTCAATGATGAAAACGCATTGTCGATATCAAGGAGGCATGCCACTAAGGACTACAAGCTCCAAGGTACCAGATGGTTTCTAGATCCCTCTCTTAGATAATGTGTTGAAGTCGATAAGAAGAGATCCATCGAAGGAGGGCCTTAATGTATCCCTCGTCAATCAACATGAAACATACACGGAGAGATGATGTGAAGAGAGAGTATCACCAAGTACAACTGACATAGGGATGGCCAACTTAGAAAGTCAACAAAACAACAGATGGATGACTCGGGCTTAAAATTCTATCGATCAAACACAATAGTGACTTGGCAGCGAGACACAAAAGTTGGATGAATATAGTGCAACAATGTAAGAGGCATTGTAGCATTCTCCATGATGACTGGAAGAGTAACTAGTCGAAGGAGTATCTCTGACTCATATTATTAGGATGGCTCCTAAGCAAGTTGAAATCCAATTAGCATGTTTTCCATGTCTTTTTACGAGTCAGAACAAGAGATAAAAGTGTACTTGTCTGGAAAGAACAAGTGGCTTAACAACATGCTTCTATGTTCCAAGCTCATGGAACCGACCTAAGAAAAGTGAATGCAAATGGTACTAGCAAGTGAGATCCACTCTTAGAAGTTGTTCTCTCCATTGGTAGGTGGGTTCAAAACGGAGGTCAAAGAATGCAAGAGGTTGATGGTCAAAGGCTACTACAATAGCGATAAGTAGGATATTGGGAAAAATGCAACGTAGTGGTGGGGTGAATGACGCAAGAAAAAAATGTATAAGCGATCGTAAAGTAACATAAAAAGTCAGGAACCCCCACAGGAAATGGCCAGAATATAGATGAAGAGAGGAAAATGAGTTTAAGTGTCAATTCATGGTGGGGCTACAAGTGGGTTCATGGACCTATGAGAAATTACAGCATGGGAACCAAATGGCAATCAGGTGCTAACTAGGGCGCCAATGGAGGGTAGAAACTATCGTACAAGTTACGATGGGAAAAAATGGAGTGGATAATATCACCACCTGACAGAACTAAATCTAAGGCATGTGTCGGTTGAATGGATGGTAAATAATGCAAAGTCTAGATGTAAGGAAAAACCTATATTTATATATTAGTTTAGAGAACATTCACCTCAAGTTCGGTGTCAGTCACCATATTCATAAAAAAAATTCCTCGTAATCCTATCGACAATGTAAACTAGATTCTGAGGTCAAAACATATAGTGAAATCTCAAAAAAGAAAATATTTTTGGATTTTTTGGATATGGTATATATGAAAAACAAAAAATCACTCACACGACACACCTATGTACAAGGCACTATGCATTTGGATGACTTATTGAAAGTAGAACCCCTTGTTAGGCTCTGACCAAGGATCCTTGATCCAAAAATTCCTCAGATGTCAATTTAAATCATGAGCTTACATTAACATCCAACTTGATTCAGGAATTATGACCATTACTGACTATTTGCATATATCATGTGAATCCACTTACTTAACCAAACTTCATTAATTTTCACAATTAACTTGCGAAATTAAAATGATGAAATGAAGTGAAGGAAGAACAAAAACAAGTCAAATGGCACATTACACAAGTTGTTAATGGAGTTCACCAAATATTTTGGCTACGTCTCTGGGCTCGCTTAATCCACGAACCGCTGCATTAAGTCTTCTTTGCAAAGACTTAATTCTCCCAACCTGGGATTGGTCTACAAGGGCTCTCACATAAAGTAGCTATCCTCCTTCTCAAAGAGGTCTCACAACACCTGGCTCATTGTCCCATCATGAATCTTACAAGGCTCTCTCTCAATAAGTACCTTCTGATCCACTACAGAAAACTCAAATGTGGATGTCACTATCATATTTGCCTCAAAAAACTAAAAAAAATGACTGTAAACACTCTATAGTTCCATAGATTCTCAATGGCACTACTTAACAGATTGACCCATCATGGGACTGAATTTTATTTTTGTTGCACAAACTTAGGTGTAACTGTCACCATCAGCTATGCCTTGTAAAGGTTAGACTTTTGACTATAAACACCCTATGACTCCCATAGATGCCCAATGGCACTGAATTACAACATACAAAAAGACTATATTTTTAAGCAAACTACTTGCTTACTCTCTCCCAACGAGATTACAAAGACTCTCTACAAAATTCTCTCAAGGCTCTCCAAGAAATCCTCTCAAAAAGTTCCTCCAAAATATTCATTAAAAGACTTTACAAATTACACAGTCCTAATAAGGAATGAAAACATAACATAAAAAAAATTGGCTAAGAGTTATGGCCACAAGACTCCCTTGTGTTGCAATGGTTTGGCACTTGTGTGTTTATAGCAGAGGTCATGGGGTCAAACCCCACCCGATTTGCAATATTCCCATTTTGGTGCGTTATTCAAACTTAAATTCATAATCATTGGAAGGTGTTACAAAGTGCGTCGTTTGGTGCAACAATCGAGGCATTGGAATATGCGGGCAAAGGTCACGGGGTCGAACCCGTGGCCCTCTCCCCACTTTGGCGTATTGTTATAATAATCCACATTAAATAGAATATGGCCAATGACCTTTCACATGTGACATGGTAGGTTGGTTGGTTCAGGAACTTGGTTGAATTCATTGATTGTTACCATATAGGTTGGAGATTTGATTCCCTTCGACCCCAAAAGTAGATTTTTTAGACCCTTCTAGCCCGATTGAGGGTGCCACGTGTCACTCTTTGATTCAGAGACCTAAATGCATAGTCAGCATACAGTCACTCTACCACATATTCTGCACAGACAGCGCCACCTCAATGCTACGTCAGATTGCCGTACTTCCACCTTTCCTACCATGTCATCATATGTACAATGCCATGTCATCATCTGTATAGTTCCACGTCAACATTCGTACAGTCCACCTCAGCATCCATACAATCCATGTCAGCATCCATACAATCCACATGGCATCCCTATGGTCCATGTGTAATCAATACAATTCCATGTGTCATCCTTCCAGTGATGCCAGATGGCACCTGCCTTTAGCAGTTTTTACATGTTTTGCCAAAACTTCAAAAGACCATATCTTTATCGTACGGCGTTTGTTTGAGTTTGTTCAAGTCGCATTAGAAATATCTCATTGATCTCTACGTAATGGAGACATTTTAATCAGTGTTTGAGACTATCAATTTTTTAGCATTATCAGATTCACCTAGATCAATCCTTTTCATAATGGATGAAATCATGGGCCATTGTCAGCAACATGTGGCACACCATGCCGGGGCCACACCACATAGTAAGAAATTTATGCAATCGAATATACTCATCTTTAGTGGTTTTGTGAGCTATGGAGACTCCTTGATGATGCCCATCAAGAAGTGAAGGAGGTACGAAATGGGAATCTTTGATGGAAGGGAGAGTAGAGAATTCGGTGGCATGTTATGGACAAGATAACCGAGGTGAAAAAGGGTGAAGACTAGGGGTTTCATTGGATGCCCCGGAAAATGCCCCCAGTCCTAGATCAAGACTCATCATGCTAACTCTCATTTGTTCCAAATCAAGAGAATATGATCAATGTGTGACCTCATCCTTTGGATTATCTATGGAAGCCATGACATCCACGATGGCCTTATCTCAACTCGGAGCAACAACCCATTTGGGTGGAGTAGGCTCATCGTACTCCATAGAAGGATGGAGGTGTTGACCAATGTCGGAGGATGCTGATATGATTTCCATATCGACAATCTCAACCACAATGAGCGGCATGGAAGCTCCATATGAATCAACGTCCTTGGGACGTGGTATCATCCAGGGATCAACAAACCCAAGGGATCCACTGGTAAATGAAGAAATTGTATTGATAGGAGTAATATTCGCAATAGGAGGTGGTGGGGGAAGAGGGAATATTCTCATGAGGAAGAGTCTTTGAACATCCCTACATTAAAACTCATGTAAGACTATTGGGTATCAGCGACAAAGGGTACATTAGACCCCGCATTGGATCCAAGGCCTGGGGTACAAAACGCAAGTTGATCAATTGCCATTATTTTCCCTTGATGAGGGAAGTGTAATACCTTAAATACTGATGAAACCCTAATACTCTCATTGAGGCACCTTAAGTGAAGGGATTGACATAATCTCCAGACAAATCAGTGGGCCCTCGCCTAGTGCATCTCCTAGTACTCTCAGCAAGCCAAGACGTCAATTTTGAGTTTGTGGTCAAATCTAGCGTTTGACCAAGTCAAAGAAACCATGAATTATTCTATGAAGTCGGAGAATAAGTTAGATGGAGCCTCTAACTTCAAAGCATGGAAGACAAGGATTGACCTCATCCTTGCCAAGAATAAAGTGTTGGATATCGTGAAAGGAAATATCGTGGAACAGAGTTTGAAGAAGGAAAAGAGAAGGAACCACAGAACGCTGCAGTTATGGATAAGTTCAAAGACGGTGACATCAATTCCATGAGTATCATAGTGGAATCTATAAAAGACCACTTGATACCCTACATCTCCGATCTTGACTCATCGAAGAATATGTACGATGCCCTAACAAATCTCTTCTCGGTCAGAAACAATGGACAAGTTATGAGTCTGAAGAATGAGCTCTGTGACATGAAGATGAATGATGAGGATAGCATAACATCATACTTTGTGAGGATATCCCAGTTAAGAGATCAACTACAAGCTATTGAAGAGATCATTTCAGAGAAGTAATCGGTAAACATAGTACTCAATGGTCTTCCCAAGACGTGGGATGCATTTTCCGCAAGCATGAACACAAGGAAGGAGTATCCGACATTTGAAGAAATTTAGACTTGTTGTGCTCAAGAAGAATCAAGGATCAGTGCAAAAGAGAAACCCAAAAATAAGTACGATGATCAAGCCTTCACAGCAAGATTTAAGAATTTCATAAACAAAAGGAAGTTTGGTTCAAGGAGGAAGTCAAATCAAGAGAAATACATTTCAGAAGTACAATTCTTCAACTGTCGAAAGTATGGCCACTACAAGAATCATTGTCTCGAGATAAAGAAAAGGAAACAGAAACATGAAGCATCGGTTGCTAAAGAAAAAGAACCTACAAAGAAGACTAAGTAGGACAAAAGAGACCTCTTCTTCTTAAGGTAACAATACTCTTCTTAGTTCTTGTACATATCTTGTTTGCATCGTCTCTATACATATCTTGTATATCTATATCCTGGAAGATAATGTGTTCCAAGTAGAACTATACCGATGGAAGAACAAAAAGATAAGGATTGATATCAATAGATAATACATGAAAGAATGAAATACATCAAACAAATCATGTGGAAGCTATTGCAAGATAAGTCGAATCAATCATGAAGAGACCTAGAATAAGCAAAGACATAAATAAGTCAGCAATCGAGAGGAAATTGGAGAAAGACTTATGACGTTTTGTAGAAGACAACAAGACGGAAGCATGGACTCGGCCAGATAGAAAAAGCCAATTATATATTGCAAAAGACAATGAAGATGCAGACGGAAGCGTGGACTCTGTTAGACGGAGGGAGCTGATTATATGCACTCTTACATGAAGCAAGGATTAGGAGGGAGCTAATCATATGATCCATTGAAGATGATGAAGTATATATCCATGGTAGTAACCATGAAAGATAGTACGTGTTCAGTTCAATCTCAGAAGAAGTCTTCCTCGAAGAGAAGCCTTAAAGTATCCCTGGTTTTCCATCCAGATCTATGATCCTATGATGAAAGAAAGAAATGGAATCTTTAGGGCATGGAATCTATAAGAAACTCCATGGACCCAAGAATGAAAGAAACACATCAGGAAGAACATGAAGATTCCAGGAAAGAAAGAGAAGCTAGAACAACCAATCATTGTATTAAGAATCACAAGATTGCCAGCCTGATATGAACTCAATAAAAGCAATCAAGCAGAGGAACTGAAAGTTGTGATGAAGAACAGTGTATGGAAAACTTATGAATGAAAGCATTGCGATATCTAGAACTAGAGGTTCTGTCAGATTGAGGAAGAAGACTATGATGATTACTCGTTTCGGTAAACCAAACATATATTTACATGAGTCAATATCCATGAGTTGGAGTTCTACATCAGATAAATGCAAAGAACATTCTCCATAGAAATTGAGCAAAGAGCATATGAAGAGAAATCTCAAGACTTTGAGGCATACCAGAAAGAGACCCTTGTATGTATATGGAAGAAAATAACTTGGTGGAGAACCTCCAGTGCATAGCAGAAGCGTGGTGAAGATTTCCTATAACATCAAGATGATTACTCAGTAGATCAGATCTCATGATGACAGAACAAGTGCCACATGGATATGTTCCAGTTTTCCATCAATGATATACTCTATTGTTCAGAGCTACATGAAGCCTTCACACAAAATCAATGTTCCAGACTAAAGTACATTTGAAATCAAGCATTACATTATCCGTGATGAATTCCAGAAAGGAGAAAGTGGTTCTCCAATACATATCTCCACAGATGAGCAGATAAGCAAACATTTTGGTAAACCTTCTATCCAAGATGAAAGAGTTTGCATACTCAAGATGGAGCTCGTGGAGTTCCTTATTGAAAAAGGAAGAGATGACTCCCAGGTTGGGAGGGAGCACTGAAAATATTATTGAGGACATTCATTTTCAATATTGAAAAATAGTCCATCTTGGACAGATGCTTTCTTGTTCGGAAAGTGGATTGAGATTTCTAACGGACAACGATTTCCCATTGTGGTTAACATTGGAAATGGTTCAGATTGTTGATGTATCATATACAATGACTTCCCATTGTGGTTAACATGGGGAGTTGTCTAGGGCAGTATCTCTTCTTGAGGGTTACTCAAGAAGACTGGTCTGCCTCGCTGGATAGTGATTTATCATTGTGGTTAACATGAGGAATGGTTTGTTTTGGAGGTTGATACATGACAGTCTTTTCCTCTTGTGGTTAACAAAGGAAATGGTCTGGACAGACATTCCTTAGGGTTTATACATTCTCTCCAAGGTGCACTTTGATTAGTGTAGAATGAATGGCCTAGGGTGGGGAATGGTCTAGGCTCATCAATCAGGGATAGGCATTCCTTAGGGTTTATACATTCTCTCCAAGGTGCACTTTGATTAGTGTAGGAGGAATGGCCCAGGGTGGGGAATGGTCCAGGCTTAGCAATCATGGACAGGCATTCCTTAGGGTTTATACATTCTCTCTAGGGTGCACTTTGATTAGTGTAGGAAGAATGGCCTAGGGTGGGGAATGGTCCAGGTTCAGAAGACATGACATTTATTCTTCCTTGCTTGAGAAGAATAGTCCAGATAAATCATTGTTCTACTTTGAGGACATATATTCTTTCAGATCTCACAGATGTGAGTGAAATATTGGCCCAAATGATTCAGTTTATATCATAACATTGTTTCTGTGCAGGTTGATATCATATGATTGTTATGAAGACTGTACGATAGTATATGTATACTATTGTGGTGTATTTGTTCCACTGTTCATGATCAAGTACTTGTGTGTTACTTGGTGTGGTAGTGTACCACTGGATTGTAGTTATGTACTACTATGGATAGACACAGTTGTGTTCTATTTTGTTTCGATTGCCTTGAAGACTATCAACAGTATTGGAAATTATTATCAGTTAGATGGATAATCAAAGGACAGATATTTCCCAGACGGCAAATGGTTCAAAGCATTTACTCTTATAGATTAGACGAATGGCTCTTGTATCACTCTTTGGAGTGAGCATCATGTCTGATTACTCAGACAGAGTATGATTTCGAGAGATGATGCAACTTATGACATTGATGATGATGATGGTGCTCATGATCTAGTCTATACAACTATGTTGATGCTACCGAGTGAATGGTATGTTTTTGTGCTCAAGACCATTACCTGTAATACCTCCCTATCTAGGAGGGAGTGTTGATATTATGGTAGTTGCGGGAGGTATTTACCTCCACGTGTAAACCTGACGAGGATAAAATACTCTGGGAAGCAATAAGAAACCCTAATGAGTTGGCTAATAACCCTAGAAGACTTGTCGGCTCAAGAAGATAATTTATATTAGGTTATTAGCCTCCAAGAGAAGAAGTCGACTAAAAATAATAATATATACTGAACAGAAAGATACCCAGAATGAGAAGTCGACCCAGGAAGTTAGCCAGAATTAGTATAAATACAGGAGGTCAGTTCTCATTCTGACAAGTAGTCTCAGAATTGCAGAGCAACAACTTGTGTGCACTGCAGTGCCCAGTCTTATGCACAGGTTTGAGGAGAGTTGTCATTGCAGCTGCTGCAGCTAGCAGATCACGTTTGTCTTGGACTATCTCTTGGCTACGGTTTGGAACATATGATTAGCTCTTGTTGGTGCATTATCCTTGGGGAAAGGTGTGCTACCCTTTGTTTAGATATCTAGCCTAGGGTTTACTTCCAGAGTGATTCTTTGTCAAGGTTAAGGTGCTCAGAGGGTGGCTTCGGCCTATGGTTGGCTGACAATAGAGATATTGTCAATGGTAAAACGAGCACATCCATTATATTCTAACATTGTGTTGGGTATATTTGGATGAATTTGAGTGCATAGAATGCACACGATGACTGGGTCAAACCTTCCATAATATTGTAGTTGTGGGTGGCCCATGTATTCATATTTTGTGACGCTCGTGGAAGAATGCCCATCGGGGGGCAAAGAGGTGTGTTAAAGGATGCCTTCTTAATATAAAGAGGGTCACCAAGATGGGAAGAAGATGTTGGCTCTTTCACAGTAGGCGTAGGCTCGGAATTTTTGTAGTTCTTTGCTCGAGTCTATAAATTGATTGTCTTGTCACACATGAAAATGAAAGCATTTGAGGATGACCCCTCATGTTGAGGGGTACTTTCCATGCCCCCTTATGGAGGGGAATGATCTATTGAAGCCATGTGTTGAGGTTGAGGGGGTAAAGGGTGAGTTAGGACAACAGTCTACTGGGGGGCCCTTTGTTGAGAAAAAAATCGATGGACCTCATCCTAACGAGGAAATTGATGAGTAGAGTGGTCCTCCCCACAAATGGTGCAAGGGAACTGACTCTTATTCTTTTGTTTCGTGCGCCCCTTTTGATATTTTTTGGTGAGATAAGTCCCTTGCTTAGTATTATAGTTCTTTTTGTTTCTCTTCTTTTTTCCTTCAGGTTGTTGAGGATCCTTTGGTTACATGGATTGCACTGAATTCACCTAGGAGGTCTGAGGAGGGACCATAATAGTTTGAGCATTAGGACCAGAAGTTGATGGGTGTGATGAAATATATATGTGACCCATATGGTCAGCTAACTACCCCACAGAGGCATGGGAAATATAACCCACCACACCGTTAGTGTGGGGTCCTGGGTTTGGATTTTTTGGATCTATCGATGGACTAGGAGCATGTAGGACAATATCATAAAGATTTTCAGACTGAGAGTAAATCAAATACAAGTGTTGAGAATGCAAAGTGGCTTGCTCCTCGGTAGTCGCCCCGGCCATAACTACGTCCATGGAAATGGGTGGTAAGAGGGAGTTTGTAAACCACTCCATTAGGAGTTTGTCCAGATTATGGGTCTTGATCATCCTACGTCTTTGTCTCCACTCATGTATACGATCAGATATGTGGGTGGAGGTATCATGTTGCAGAGACATCAAGAGATTTGTTCCTATCTTGTACCATATGGGAAATTGGTAATGCATTAGAAAAACCATTTTCAAGTCGTTAAATTTTTTTAAGGAAGCACCTTCTAATTCAATATACCATTTGGCGGCACTTTCATTCAAGGATATCTGGGAAAGATACAACCTCAAACTATCATCCATCAAGGAATTGGATGGGAACCACAACTGATATTTCATGATGTGTGTGGAGGGGTCTTCTCTTGTCTTTCCGTCAAACTTGGGCATGTCTAATGATATCTTAGCAGGCATGACTGGCCATGAAGGGTTATGGGAAATAGCTTCATTTGTAAAATGAAACAAGTCGGGCAAGTCTAACATTGCAAGGAAAGGCAATGGTGTATGGGCAAATGAATACTAGGAGGAAGATGAAATTCCTGACGTCCCAGATGAACCTTGCAGTACCCCTATGTTTTTTTTGTTGAAGGGATAAGGTGTTCCTGAAGAGTGAGTCTCCTCGGGGATGGTGGCACTCCCAGAAGCATGGTTTGTCCCAGGACTAGACATGACCCCGAGGGAATTTTCCCCAAGGATAGGTGTAGACACTAAAGGAAATATGTTCCCAAGACTAGTCCCAAGGAAGAACCCCCTAGGCCCAGAGGTATGAATAAAGGGAAATCCTCTCCATTGTGGAAAGTTCCCCCCAAGAGACGTGCCCCCAGGGAAAGGTATGCTAACCCATGGGAAATTAAACCCTCCTAACGTATTTCTACCCCCGACCTGACTAGGGACAACCCCAAAACCACTAGGAATGTTCGATCCAAAAGGTAAACCAACACCTGACAATGTTAGGCCGCTCATAAGAATGGTGGAGGTGGAAATAATTCCACTCCCCATGCTAAAACCTAGGCTTGTGTCCCTAGTGGAAGAATATCCAACTATGTGCATCAAAATGGATGGGATGGGCGTAGGACTAGGTAGACTAACAGATGGAAAACAGGACACGATCGATGTCCCCCAGATAAAGGGACCCATAGCAAAATGCATAGATGGTTTAAGTCTAATGGTGCTCATGGATGGTAATGTGGACATCATTCTGATGCCCCTATCCCCACTCATGGATGTGGTTGATGGCTCAGCCACACTGGATGAAACACTCGAGTCTGACTTGGTGTAAAGATTACTAAACAAAGAAAAAGGTTCACTAAAAATCTCCCTTACCTGGATAAATATGGGTACTTCAGGATTAGTCAAAGGAGGGTTAAAGTTTCGTCGAGGACTTTTTCTAACCATTTCCACTTCAACCAGATGAGTCTCCTTAAACCAAAGATGGGACTCTTTGAATTCGCAGACACCTATGTCGCACCGCTTGAGAGGTAGTTGTACCTATGTTGCACCGCCACAGTGAAAATAATATTTGCACATAAAAAAAAATTCATCCTAAGCCTGACGTAGACACATAACCAAAGAGCACACCCCTAAAAAATCTAGGACAATAGCAAGCAAACCAATGGCTCAGGGGGCCTTTCAAAAACCAACCCCTTGAGGAAGATGAAGTCCCCACAAGATTGGTTAGTGAAGGTATGAGGAGCGGTTACGATGAAAAACATGAAACAACCCTAACCGATGCAAGCACCCTTTGGGGGTACTGAGACAATGAATGAACATCTACCCCAATTACTACATGAACTACCCACTTGTAGTCACCTATGTAACAACCTAGGAATGGTCACTAACACAACCACCTCACAATCAATGATTGGGCCAACAGTCATACGTCTAATCACACATAAGGGTAGGGTAACTAAGCTCGAAGCTTTGAAGGTGTTAACTCATAGAGAGGCATGGCACCAATGAAACCCTCATATATATAGTAATCGAAGTGATGCAACAAACTCCAAAACAAGAAGAAAGGGGTTATCTCCCTACTTTCCCCAATGCGACCTTGTCCTTGACTCTTATGTTAGAGGAGCTTCCCAACACAGTAGTTGCAAAAATGGATTTTGCACTCTTTAATGACTCTAGGTTTCGTTTTGGTGGCCTTGGAGAGTTCATTCTTCAATCCTATTCCAACGCCCTAAACCTATATAATGTTGGTTCCCTAAAAAATAAAAGAGTCTAATTGTTTTTAATTTATGAATTATTTTCTTATGGTTGTTGTTATATCAAAGGGAAAATGAATGAAACTTTTATGGTGTTTACACTTGACCCAACCAAAGCAATGAAAAAAAGCTAATGCACTTGTTCAATTCGATGAATTATAACTATGGGAGATGAAAGATATGTTTTTCTTTGTAAACTTTACAAATGCAGCCTCTCAAACACCAAGCAACCATGCAAACAAATCAGATCCAACCTTTTGACAATATCTCAAACCAATGCACTTTGTTTTTTAATGCTTCAAAAGATCATAATCATGCAAATATTTTTTTGTTTCTTTTCCAAATATTATGCAATCATTTCTTAATCTAAAAAGGAACAAGATCTCCAAATGTAAAACCAGTAAATCAACAAGCAGGGGTTGTAGGAAATTGGTAGTGAAGGTAAAAACCCACTCCAATGTCTCTACAAGAATCTCAACCCAAAACTTACCTATGAAAGTAGACCCAGTAATGAACACCAATAACAAGAGGATAAACTAACCAAATGAAATCGATATAGGACACTACCATATTTGATCAAATTTGTTGGGTGCACTGCCCAATTTCAATGGATCACTAGATAGAAAACAAGTGTAAACAAGCAATCCAAGCAGGCCACACAAACACACTTCAAACCGAATTTGAAGACAAAATATGTGACAGAAGGACTATATCAGAGACAAGATCCAGAAATACAAACCAATCATACATCCCTGAGACCAGACAAATCGGATCTTATCATAACAATTTGGTAATTCTGTAATTTTCCCAGATTACTAGGGGTATCACGGGTCAGATGGCCTGCAACACGTGACTAGTCGCTTGTCAGCAGTGGTGCATTAAGTGACACCCTGAAGAATTTTCAAAAAAGAGAAATTTGTCTCAGATCCAGTCATATCTAAGGGATCCCACCTCTAAGGGAGTACCAAGGAAGAAAACAACCATATCCAAACAAAAGATAACAGGCAATGGATTATGTACTAGAGAAGAATCAAATATTCTTCCCCGATGGAGTCGCCAATTCTGTTATGGATAAAATCTCACGGGTGGAGATAGATAGATTTCTATGGATTTCCTTTAGACTCAAGTAATTAGATTCATCATTAAACTAAGAAATGGTAGAATAACATACATTTTTCTGAAAGGTTGTCCTTCGTATGTCTTGGTTGCTACAATTCTAAAGTTCCAGCTCCAATCTCTACAACCTGCTCCCTACACACAAGAGACCGTCAATGCCTTCCTAATTCTCTTCTTAGTGTTAGAATCTTAGATCTAGCTTGGATCTAACCTGATCTATGATAAAATAACCAAATTTGAACATTTATGAAAGAAATGCAGACATTCATAGAGGAAAACCAATGATCTATTAATTTTGAATAGCATAATTACATCAATTCAATTACCTCTTAGTGTAGATGCACTCCTCTTTGCCCCTTGCTCCTTTCTCCTCCTTGGCTATTCAACCAAGTTAGGAAACCTAACTACAATTGATGTAAATGGAGAAGCAACTTTGAATTTTGGCAGCATAGATCTATAAATGATTCTTCCTCTCATGCTCAAAATTTGTCTTCTTTAAATAGATCCTTGGAAGAGGTTTGGGAGAGATTCTATACCTTCTAGAGACCAATGGATCCTCGAAGGGTGTCACGTGTTGCACTATAGATGACCCATGACATGTCACGCTTTTCCCATGTATGACTAGCGATGACCTGCAAAAATGTTTTAAATATTAAGTTAGAGTTGTGTCTTGGATTCCATCTTTTTTTCTTTTCCCTTCTGGCCCTATAGAGTGGATATTAAAACTATAACATCAACTGAGATGACTAGGATGATAGGGTTCCAATAGTGTTATGGGATTATAGGACTACATACAAGATATCGACCAACCATACACACTACAAATTAGTATCTGGACAAGAAGTTGTAATACCCCTACACTTCTAGACGAATGCAGAAAGGGATTCATCTTTCCTCAAATGTTATCTTACAATGGGCACACAAGAATGCTTCCACCAACTAAACAAGTTAGAATAGGAATGGTTGACTGCACTCCATCACCAAGAGGTTAAGAAACAACAACAAAAGGCTTGGCATGACTGACACATCAAAAGAAAGGATATAAAACGAGGGGATTTGGTATTACTTTACAGGAGTCGGATCAAGGGGAAGCCATGAAAGCTAGAGACTGCATGGTTGGGTCCTTTTATAATTGAAGATATCTTATCAACTGGTGCAATCCAATTACAAGCGTTGCAAGGGAATTTGTTTGACAAGGTTGTCAATAGGGTCCATCTGAATAAATACAATGTATAAGAGCAACAAGGTGTCTATTTGTGAAAACCTCCATGGAGGTGCCAATACACATCGACTATGTCAAAAACCACTTGTGGCAGCCTAGTCCCGGAATAAATGAATTTTGAAAAAAAATAATGAGACAAAAAAAGGAAAGAAAAGAAAGAAAGAGAAAAAAGGAAAGAAAAATGAAAAAATAGAAAAAAACAATAAAACGGTCGGTTATGAAGAATTTGGTATAAAATTGTCTAAGGGTAACGATTTACTTAAGGAAATCATAGTCGACCCAGACCATCAATAAGTGTTATCAATCAAACTTTGAGATCTATGTTCAAGAAACAAGCCTACTCGAAGGTTAGTCTATTAGAGCACAATGGTCGAGACCAGTCAACATCACAATCAACAACACCAAAGAAAAAATCACACTTACATGGACAAGATCTTCATCAATTATTGGATGAGCAAGCGAGGAAGCATTCAAGGGAGTGAGACTTAGAAAAATAAAGCGAGCGAGACATTCAAAAATCAAGTGAGTGTGTTATAAAAAAGTATCAACTCAAGAAAATTAACTACTACAAGAAAATCAACCACATAGTCGGGACCCACTATAGAATTAACAACATTGACAGAATTGACAGGCCAAAACGAACAGACTGAGTCAGGCCAATCAACCAAAATAAATGAATTTAATCTTCGAAAGATAATTGACCAAGCAGAACAACCCAACCAAAGAAAAGAAATTGACCAAGTCGATCGTCCTAACCAACCGAGGAAAATCAACCATGCCCATGAAGTCTACTGGGAAAGACAAATCGACGGAGTCTGCAAAACTGACCAAGATAAGAAATCCAACTCAACTAAACACCGACCAGATCTAGTCGACCAACAAATAGTTGGTGGCCCATTACGTCACTCACATGAACCAACATTAATACCTCTAATAAATCCTGATTCATGTCGATGGGACATCTCCATGTGTGAATTTATTTCACCCCGCTAAAAAATCCTATAAATATCGATGCATTACATGACCTAAACTCATTATTTACATATTTTAGCCATCCAAGCGAATAGTGTGAACAACAAAAGTGTGAGCCTTCAACTGAGTAGTCTCCACATTTTCAACAAATCTTCAACCACTAAATCAATCCAACAATGTCGTGGATGAGAGGATAGGTCGGCACTAGCGAAACCCTAATTGGACATCAAATGAAGCGCAAGTTCGATAAGGAAACTGTGACTAAGTTAGAGATCAAAATGAACAATACTCGACAAGCCAAAATGGATTAAATCTTCTGGGAAAGAAATGGGAGAACTTCACCAGATGGGGGATGTTGTTTGAAAAATGGGAAAACATAACCAATGTGCTTTAAAAAGTGCAGATCAAAACTTACATGAGTGATCCTAAGGTAGCAGACTTTTAGGGATAGAATAAAGAATCGACCAAGTTGATTATTATTCGGTATCATCAATGTACCCTTTGGCTCAACCAACCCTTGGACATAACAGCTGGATTAATTCATAAACTTACTAGGTTGCCACATAAAGGAGAGAAAATACAGAAAAGGACCAACACAAATGCATTGATCGAAAAATTTACAGGATCAACCACAACGAAAAAATCAAATGGCTTAATCATTAGTCAAGTAAAGGAGCCACATGTTAAGTGGGCATGCATAATTATTGCACTTTGACTCATCCCAACCGGTAGGGAACAAGATGTAAAGCTCACTATGTTGAACGCCATACAGTGGAAAAGTCTGCAAATGGGCTCGTCACTTGGATGACATCCTCAAAACAAATTGTCAGGAGTACCAATACTATGGGAAAGTAATATGGTTCCATTCTTTGCATGTATAACTATCCATGAGCCAGGTTAGTTAAGTCAGTGAGACGACCTTCACAAAAATAGTCGTGTCAAATAGGTTTAACTATTAGTGCTTTGCTCATAATTGGAAAGGGTTGACCGAGAGTTTGACGATCGACCAGATATTTCAAGAATAGGTCACCAATATAAAGAAAATTTCACCTAGATGGAGAGTCTTCCAAAATATTTATTGTGCTTTTCCTAACACAACACATATTCAGTTGAATTTAGATTCCACAAAGGTTTAGTACACTAAAGACATGGTCATACAACCAAAATACCTATGTTACCAACGGACTATCAAACATATCTTCAATTAATTGGAATGATGGTCAAACACTTCCTTACAGATTCCCAAAGCAACTCTAACAAAGGAGATGAACTCATGTCCCACTGCAAAATGGATAACTTTAAGAATAAAAGGAGGGAAATCTCTACACTTTTCCTTTTTTGGTCAACCATGAAGCTCCAATTGGTTCCCCGCAAAAGAGAAATATGACTAGAAAGAAGAAACCAACTCAAGCACATGGAAAATTTGAGAAACAGAACCCTCAACTCAATTGGCAGGATATCTTATAGGGCATAACAACAATTGACTTTGAAGACCCCACGAAGAAGAAAATGTTGGATAAGGTAGCTTAGCAGGTTCTCCAATAAACTGCTCTAAAAGGGAAGTCAACATGGTGGGAGTCGGCCAGAACAAAGCAAGTAATGGGGTCGACTAACAAACCTACTTTTATCGATGAAATGGAGTTTGCAAAGGATCTCTTTGTACAAGAGTTCAAAAACAAAATTTCACTCAAACAATATATGGAAACAAGGAGCGGAGAACGCCAAAGAGAAGAAGAACATCACCAAGAGTCTAGTAGAGTCAGAACATCGCACCCAATCCCTAACTAAGAAAAATAGGTTCAGGTCACTAAACCGAGAACTAAGCAGACTAAACCTAATCCAACTTAAATTGACTTAACATAGCAAACTCCACCAGTCTCATCAACCAAGATCACTCAAGAAGTGTCATGCCATGAGACACCAAAGAAAGAGAAACATAATAGCAAGAAGCACCAGTCGAATGTTTCATTCAAACACTGAGTCAGATCTAGGAGATGAACAAACAAAGAAGTATCGACAAGAAGAACATCAACATTTGACCGATGATAACAAGCAACAATAGTCCGAAGAGAACCACTAGTAGAGACAATCACATGGCCAACATCAGTCAATTGTGCATGAATCACAAAAGAAAAATTACAACTTTCCGGACCAAATCAACAAGCAAGTAAAGAACAAGGAAATACAACCACCAATAGACCAACAAAAATACAAATTCCACGACTCACAAACAACGTAGCAAGAAAATTGGACTTCAACAACTGGCCAATAGCAAATTGATTTAGCATGAGCACAACAAGATCAATTGGAGCAAGGAAAAGAGAAAGAGCAGTGGTCGAAGCATGCAAAACAATAACAATGGCACCAGTCGATTCATCTATTGAATGACCACTAGAATTCCATGAACAATTGACCAAGTCAACCAACAACAAACTAGGGCACAACCAAATAAATAAACATAGGAGCGAGTCAAAGACCAAACAGATCTGAATCTAAAAAATCAATTGACCAATCCATCACAACAACAAAAAGAGTGGTCGAATGAGCAAGTAGAACATAAAATAACACCATTGACTTAGAAGTCGGCACCCCAAATTCTAAAGTCAACCAAAAAGAAAACCGATAAGCAAGCTACACAAGAAAAGAATAAGAAAAGAATAAAAATCCCCAAAGGGGGAATATATAGGGTTAAATGTAAAAGATATGATCCCAAGGGGGGGCATATATGGGGATAAATGTACATGTAATGTATAAATATATATGTATTAGGGTTGGCCTAATAGTAAAAGAGCCTCATGTGTAGGTGTGAATATGTATATTTAGAGATCATGTATTCATTATTTAGACATGTGAATTGTGATGTATGAATGTATTTGGTTATGTGGAGGAGTTTATCATATTCTTTAAGGGGTTATTTTGTAACTTATCTATATTTCCATTTTCCATGCTCACATTCTATACATGGTGTGTGCTTATTTTATATTATGATATCTTAAGCATTTGATTCATTAGATTTGGTATTAGAGCACCTATCCTAGGGTTTTGCTTCCTCAAGCAAGTCATCTTAGAATTTTTATTATAACATTTTTTCAGGGCCACTTCAGATAATGAAACTTGGAGGTTATTTGGAAGATATAGAAAGGTATCTCTGGTAAAATTTTCATCTTATGGGTCATTATACTTTCATAGATATACCATGTGGAAGATAGGGTTTTTGACTAGTCCTCTAACTAGTCTCAAGCAGGTGTTCCGAGTAAAACAGTCATATCTTCTTCAAAACGGATCCATACTTAGTGACACTAGATGCATTAGAAATGTGACAGTCCTTAGTATTTTGGATACGAAATTCAGAATCATTTTTCCAATATTGGATGCGTGGCATTATGTACAAGTTAGCTCTCCAGAATAGTCCAAAAATTGGCAAGGTTTGGGAAAGTTACCCTAACTTTCTCTTGGCACATACAATTTTGATTAGACCTTTGGCATTATAGAGAAGATATTTTAGAGTACTACAAGTTGAATGTTCATGGTCATAAGGGCCAAAATTTCATAAATACATCAGAAGGAAATTCGGCCAACAAGACATACTCCAAATCAGGGTTTCAAAGGTATGTTCACTTAAACTATCATAACTTTTATAGGATGTATGATTGAGATGATTCAAAAACAATTGGAAAGAGATAACATAGAATATTATATTGGAGAAAGTGTTATAACAATTTTAGATACAAGGATCATGGAGGTATCTGTGCTCTGCAAAAATTCAGTGCTAGGTTTTCAATGCTTGCGCGCACGCATTTATGGCTCCTTCTGAGGGAGGGGATCCACCCCCGGGATCCCCATCCCCAGACCTGCAGGCCTTCCAAGCCCTCATATCGTCCTATGCTAAAGCTCCCAAGCCCTTGCCCTCCTGATTCACCAAAAAGGCGGTTGAAATCCCTAAGGTTACAGTTTTTGTGCCTTCAGCGCGATCTTTGGCACTCGAACTCGTAGATCGAGGACTAATAGGTCAATTCACGGGATTGTGGCCTTCCCCAAAATCCATGCACATATGGTTGGAATCAAACTGGCACAAGCTGATCAAGGGACAACTGTTGGCAGCCTTCTACGGTAAGGGATTCTTCGCCTTTTTGTTTGAAAAAAAAGAAGATAGAGATTTGATTTTCCATAGCGGTCCCTATTTCATGGGGGCTAGAGGAATGTACTTGAACAAATGGACTCCAGACTTTATCCCAGAGAATGACATCCCCTCAGCAATTCCAATATGGGTGAGGTTGCCCTTCCTCACCCTCCACTGCTGGAACAATGAAACAATAAGAAACATAGGAAACACCCTAGGCAAGTACATTGATCGTGTTGATCCCCAGAAAGGCCTTCAGGCCTGCGCTAGACTCTGTGTAGAAGTGGATCTGGAAAAAGGCCTTCCTGAAGCAGTACAACTGAACTTGAGTAGACTATGAACAAATTCCCTTCAAATGTAAAATCTGCCACGAAAATGGACATTTTACCAAATCTTGTCCCTACGCCAAAGACATGCAGGACCAAGATCCTAAACAAGATCAGTGGCAACAACCAAAAAGGAAAAAAACAAATGGGAAAACCCAACCCATTCTGACTCAAAATCAAAGGGAAAAACCTCCTGATCCAAAAGAAAAAAGTCATGGATCCCCACAAAAAGGAAAACCAGCCACAATCGATATGTAGAGCTCCACCTAGACGGAAATCTAGAAGAATTCAAGAAATCTCAGGAAGAAAACAATGGAGAGAGACAAGAAGAGGAAGGAAAAGGAAAAGACAAAGTCCCAGAAAAGGAAAAATAAGTCATGGATCTAAGTGGAGAATCCTCAAAATCTCTTCACACCCAAAATATGGAAAATCTAGAAATATCAGAAGAAGAGAGACAGGATTCCTTAGAAGGAGAATCTGATCTGGAATTAACTCAAACTATAAGCAGCAACAAACCTGGAAAGAAATCACACAGAAATAAAAGAGAATCGGCAGCAGATAGAGAAAAGGAACTAGGGATCCAAAAAATTATCAAGGAAACTCTAAAGAAAGATAGAAAATATGGAAATAACAAGGCCGCCCAACACAAAGGAACAATATTACATCCCTCAACAGGAGGGGCACCCAAACACCCTGATAAATGATTAAAATCGTCTCCTGTAATTGTAGGGGATTAGGAAGTAATCTCAAGAAAGAAGAAGTCAAAAAACTGATCCAAGTAGAAAAACCTTCAATCCTCATTCTCCAGGAGACGAAAATGAGGGAGCAGGAAACCCTTCAAGACCTGCAAAAAATCTGGAACAACTGTGATGGCCGTGCAGTGAGCTCCAAAGGGGCTTCAGGCGGAATCAGAACTTTCTGGAAGATGGAATATTTTGACTTACAAGTGCAAAAGCAAACCCAATTATGGCTTATGGAAAATATCCTCCATAAAGTTTCAGGGATGATCTACTCCATCATCAATGTTTACATACCAAACAATTATAATGAAAAAATTGAATCCTGGGAATCCCCGATAGACCTTGCCAAGGAAAAAAAACCCCAGAACCTCATTATTGCATGAAACTTCAACACAACCATAGCCTCAAAGGAAAAAAGAGGAGGCTCGGTAGTAAGAGATCAATTTCAGGAAAGATTGGAGGACCCTATCTCGGACCTGGATCTCTATGATGTCCCCTTGAACAAGGGAATATACACTTGGAATAACAAAAGATTAGGGCTTGGACACATAGCCCCAAGATTAGATATATTTATGATTAGCAGCGCATTTTTGTCCCTCCCCGACAAGCCCTGCTCAATGAACCTTCCATGGGCGGGCTCAGATGACCGCCCCATAAGACTGACCTTCGAAGCCCAACAGAACTGGGGGCCTATTCCTTTCAAACTAAATCCCTTCTGGCTTGACAGAACCGATCTCATTCAATCCATATCCAAGATATGGAACCAGTGGATCACAGGTTCTCTAAACTACATCTGGGAGCGGAAGCTCAAACTAGTCAAGGACCTCTTAAAGAGATGGGCTAAAATCAATTCGCAAATCAAAGCAAAGGAAAAAAAGTCCCAACTGGAGGCTCTTCAAGATGAAATGGAAACCATAGAGATTCAACAAAACCTCCTCACCCAAGAGCAAAAACTCCACAAAGAGTACCTTCGAGCTCTAGATGAGGAGGAAAACGCTTGGCGGCTTAAATCCAGGAGTCTTAGGCTGAAAGCAGGAGACCAAAATACTACCTTCTTCCACAATCAAACCAAAGTCAGGAACTGGTCAAATCAAATTTCCGAGCTCAAAACCCTTGAAGTGGAAACCCTTAAGGACATCACCCAAATCAAGCAACATGCCTCCTCCCATTTCCAAACTTTGTACACCACTTGTAGCATCGACGAGGACCACCTTTCTGAAGCGTTTCTCCAACATATCCCTCGAAAGATTATTGAGGCTAACAACTTCCACCTTGATAGACCAATCGAGGAGGAAGAAATCCTCAGAGCCTTGAACCAATTCCAAGACAACAAATCTTCGGGCCCTGATGGCTTCACCCTGCTCTTCTACAAAAAATGTTGGCACATCATCAAGAAGGACTTCATAAGAATGGTGTGTTTCACCCACAAATCCAAAAAGCTGGGAGGAGAAACTAACTCCTCTTTCCTGGCTCTTCTCCCAAAAGAACCTGGAGCCTCCTCCCTTAATCACTTCAGACCCATCTCCCTGTGTAACATTTCCTACAAAATTCTATCCAAAATAATTGCAAATAGGCTTAACCACCTCCTCAGCTCGCTAATTCTTCCAAACCAAGGAGGCTTTGTAGTTGGACGTCAGATTTGGGACATCTTCATTCTTTTCCAAGACGCAATCCATCCCAGTAGCTATCGGGGGCACTCTGGCATGGCTATAAAACTCGACATGGCCAACGCTTTCGACAGAATGGAACATAAATTTCTCTTCAATGTCTTGAGAAAATTTGGTTTCAGTCAGAACTTCATGGATTGCATCTGCTCGTGCATCGAATCTCCTTGGATAGCGCCCCTAATAAATGGAAAATCAGGTCCTTTCTTCAAGGCATCTAGGGGTTTAAGACAGGGTTTTCCCCTTTCCCCCTTGCTTTATGTGATCATGGTTGAATCTCTAAATAGAAATTTCAAATCAGAAAGCACAAATGGAAACATTCTTGGAATAAAAATTGCCCAAGGAGTACAAAGATTGAACCACTCCCAATTTGCAGACGACACAATTATCTTAAGTGGTGCTTCCAAAACCCTAGCCAGAAGAATCCTCCAAGTCCTGGATACCTTCCTTATAGTCTCGGGAGGTGACCTAAACAAAGAAAAATGTCAAATTTATACATGGAATGTCTCGGCAATCATCACAGTAGGAATAGCTCAAATCATGGGGTTTTCCATTACCCAAGACTGGAAATTCTTCAAGTATTTGGACCTCCCCCTCTCCATCAAAGCGCTTTATGGAGAGTTTTGGCACCACTTCATCCAAAAAACCAAGGAAAAGCTGGAAAAATGGGGATCTCGATGGCTCAATCCAACAGGTAGGGTGGTGCTAATCAAATCTGTTCTTTCAGCCCTCCCCCTGTATCAATTCTCTAGCCTCCTAGCCCCAAAGGGAATTCTTAAAGAAATGGCTCAACTAATACATAAATTCTTATGGCAAGGGGGAAAAGCCAATCACAAAAATTTCACTTAGTAAACTAGGAAACAGTCACTCAACCCAAAAAAAGAGGTGGTTTGGGCATCATAGACCTTGAAATCACCAACTCTACTATGGGAGTTAAACTCCTGTGGAGGATAGTATCAGAGGGTAATGACTGGTGGAAACAGGCACTCATTAACAAGTACAGATTGGGTAAAAGAAAAAGGAGTATGGACAATCCACAAACTCAACAAACAGGTTCTCAAATCTGGAAACTAATAAAGGGTGTCACCCCCTTTTTCAAAGAACACCCCTCCTACATCCCAGGCAATGGAAAAACAATTAGAATTTGGCAAGATCAAATCTTTGGGGTGACTCTCAACGCCAGTGATGGAAATCTCATGGAGCTAAAATGTTGGATGTTAGGCACAAGCAAATGCACCTTGTACAACATCTCAGCCTGGAACGACAATGGCAGTTGGAGAGACTAGAACTTGGGGCATATCCCGTAGCATTTGACAGTACAGGCTCAACGCCTGACCATTCTCCTGAAAGGGGCAACACCCATTAATAAAAACCTTGTCAGACAGCAGGGGGATGTGGGAACAAAGGTTACTTAGTCAAAGAGGGTTACAACAAGATCCTTGATCTCATGAGAGACTGCCAAACCTCATCAAAATGGAATAATGTCTAAAATAGGGACTCCCTTCCCAAAATCAACTTCTTCACCTGGACCCTAGTGCATGATAAAATCCTTACAGGGGAAAACCTAATGAAAATAGGCTTTCATGGCCCCTTCATCTACCCTCTCTGCCAAAATAGTCAAGAGAACATCGGCCACTTATTCAGGGATTTCTTTTTTGTGAGAAAGTGTTGGACCTTAGCCTTCGGGGATCTCACTAGAAATATAAGATGGCCATCTTCTCCCCATCCTAGCTTGGTAAACTGGGACAAGTACTACCGAGGATCCTTCAAGTACAAGCCAGCTCTGAAGCGCATTTGGCGGGAGATGCCAAAGTTTATCTATTGGCAGATTTGGATAACAAGAAACAGGAAAAAATTTCAAGGAAAGGCCTCCCTTCCCCAAACAGCAGTTGCTAAAGTGAAGTTGTTGCTCTCAGAATCCTTAAACTCAAAACCCCTAGAGTTAGAGGACTCAACCAGGTGGACCGTCCGAGAAAAAGACTAGATGGCAAGATTCAATCTCGGGACTTTTAAGCACACCTACGCATCAAAAAGATCAAGCTGACAGCTTCACAACATTCTCAACATAGACCTTTGGATTCAAAAGCAAAATGTCCATACCCTTTGTTTCGATGGAGCTTCAAAGGGAAACCCAAGGGAGGCAGGTGCGGGGGGGGGGGGGGGGGGGGGGGGGGGGGTACTCTTTGATCCCGGAGGAAAAAAAGCCTCAAGCTACCATTGGAATCTAGGGATGGAAACCAACAACAAAGCAGAGGCCTACGTCATTTTAAAAGGCGTACAACTGGCCCAGACTAAGGGAACCCGAGAGCTTGTAGTCCTATGGGATTCCAAAACCATAATAAGATGGATGGTAAAGGGAACAAACCCCAGAGATCCAAGTCTAAAGAAAATCTTGGACAGAACCAGACCGGTCTCCTAAGATATCAGAACCACCTTCTACCACATACTAAGGGACAATAATAGTGAAGTTGATAAGATGGCCAATGCAGCAATAGGGGCTAACCCAAGCGCCCTAAGTATCGACGGAGTTTCAATCCAAGCACCCCTCTACTAATGACCACCCAGGATTGGAAGAAGGTCGGCGAAAGAAGGTGCTAGCCTCAGAATCAAAAGAAAAATCATGGGCACATGAGTAGGAAGGACTATCGCCACACTCAAAATAAGAGGGGAGGGGGCTTATCAATGCATTCAAGATTGGATCCCTCGGGTGAGCGGAAAAGCAGCCCCATCAGCATAAGGTGTACGCTTGCAGTCGTCCACGTAGATAAGAGAAAATGTAGGCCCACCAGGTGGCATGTGCCTCGCGCAGATCACTTATCCCGAGACAACGAGGTGGCCATCATTTCGAAAGATGTGAAATCCTTGCTTCGCGTGGGAAATCCAAACTCGTTGTTTCATCTATGTGTAATTGCAGTATGAGAATTTCCTCTCCCACATCACAACAGCTCTCCTGTCGTCAGCCTCACCTCCACTCTCCCTTCCATGGCGTCGGATGGTACAGTTAGCAAGATTCATCCCACGAACCGGCAGGAATTTACGTCATTTCCTTCTTCAACAATCATGCAGTCGTCCTTGTCCAGTATGTGTCTCCTATGGGAACTCTCCTTTGCTCATTTTCTCTATCAGGTCTAGATGTTATTTATTCTAGCTCTCTCGCCACCTTCGCAACAAACCAGGTTTTTTTTGCATTTAATCTGAGTCTCTCCTTACTCTAAGTCACTGGTTCTCGCGTCTTCTCCTCCCCCCACCCTCAGGGCCTGTTGTGGGCTCATGCTTCTTCACGACCCCCTGAATTCCTCCCGTTGTAATTCTCAGAACTTTTGTACCCCTTTGTTATGAACGTCGTGTTTTGTCTCTCGGCTCTTTAGCCGACCTCCCGTGCCTTTGCAAGTCGTCCCTTCATGTTCGCAGGTCAGCTTCTCTCTCTGTCTGATTCCCCTTCTTGGCACCATGAAGAACCCTCCAGATGCAGCCAGGTCTGGCCACTCATCAGGGAACAGGGAAATGCAGCAAGCAACTGTTTCTCATGATGATTCGGTAAGTTGGCCCGAGGATGATTGGGAGGTTGACTGTGGTGGGTGCAACATCCTAAGAGTGCAAATGGGAGTGATGAGCACCAATCGTGCCTTCAATATGGAGACCTTATCCCAGCACCTCTTTCTAATAGGAAAGCTCTAAGATGAAAGCGATGCCCAGCGGATTCAAATTGAAACCAACCGCTTGCAAATCGAGTCACTAAAACAAAGACTGGACCAATTAGATGAATCACAGCCTCCTCCAAGCAACTCGGAAGATCAATAGGGTTACTCAAGGAACGTCCAGTCAAATTCAATCAACCAAGTTCCAGACTTGAATGAACCCTTCCCAGAATTCAGGGCGAACATGCAGCAACCCAAAGTAGAAAGGGGTAATTAACTCAAATCTTTGTATGTATTGTCGAATAGCTTTTTTCAATGGTTCCTACTGTTGAATTTTCCCAAGAAACTTAGCATACAGAAATTTTGTAAATCATGGGGGATGTGACTTACTCTATGACAATCCTCATTTTTGTAATCAACTCTCCTTGAGAGGGAACTTGCCACGGTCTATGAGGGCATTTTTTTTGTAACACTAGTGGATTCATCCACACCGTTAATATAATTTCCCCAGTTTTTGTTAAAATAAAAAAATAGATCATTATCCTTAATATATGGAGGTTGGAAGTTGAGGAATGTGGTTAGATCTCAGTTAAGAATTAATGGAAATACTTAAATTTACAGGAGATGAAGATAAATACAAAATCATTGTTATGGAATGGTTGAGGTTTGTAAAGGAATATGATATGAATCCTTCAAGAGAATTTTTTTATCTTTTTGGTGAATCTCTAAATTGGTGGTTGAGTATTGATAAGGATATTAGATGGAACGTCACATTGGAAGAATTTGAAAAACTCTTCTCAGATAAATGGATTAGGGATACAGAAATGGAGGAAATGTGTAGAATTCAAGAGGAGTTAAAAGAAGGCAATAGAAGAACTCAAGAAGAAGGGTGATGAGTTGTCTAAGATACGAAACCGTAATGAAACACTCATTAAGGAAGTTTAAAAATTAATGCAAGAAAACATTAGGAAAGGGAAGTTGGAAAAGGATGAGTCAAGGGAAGATTTGAAAAAGAAAGATGAAGAGATATTTAGATTACAAAACCATAATAAAAAAGTTTTGGATGAGGTTAAAAGATTGAAAGAAGAAAAGAAAAATGATCAAAATCAAGAAGAAACGAGGATCTTGGATGAAGAATCTACTAAAATACTTGAAGGGGAAATTTGCAAAAAGGTTGAGGAATACCTAAATATTGATGAGGTAAAACTAGAAATATAATCAAGAATTGAAGAAGGATGCCAAAATTTGATAGATGGGTTAACATTGCAGCTTCAAAAGGAGAAAGAAGACAAGATTCAAGAAGGTCACCGGAACATACTTGAAGAAGTTGAACTTCATCTGAAGGAGGTACATGCCAAATATGATGGTATTGTCTCCAAGGCTAGAGTAATCAAAGACCAAGAAAAGAGGATAGAGGATTCCATTGAATCTGAAAAGAAGATAGATCAAATGGGTGTGCAGAATGAATAAAAACCATGAAATGTGAAACCATATCGACACCCTCATTATCAGGAAAGATTTCAAGGAAGAGAAGAAGATCAATATCAACATTATCAAGAAAGAATATGGAATAATCATCAATATTCATGGAATATGTCATCAAAAAACCATTATTAAACAAGATATTATCATAGACCAACATATACTATAAATTGGAGAAGCTTCAACAACAATACATGGAATAAAGGGAAAGAAAATTATGAAACAACTAGCCACCAATGATTACGACCGAAAATAATTGATTTTGGATGGATGGATCATCATCAATGGAAAGAAGAAACAAAGAACATAAGAAAATCATATTACTTGGCTTTGAGAACAGAGATTTTTGAAGGAGGGTACTATGGTATGACCCAAAGGGGGAATATATAGGGTTAAAAGTATATGATATGACACCAGGGGGGGCATATATGGGGATAAATGTACATGTAATGTGTAAATATATATGTAATGGGGTTGACCTAATAGTAAAGGGGCCTCATGTGTAGGTGTGAATAGGTATATATAGAGATCATGTATTCATCATTGTAGACATGTGAATTGTGATGTATGAATGTATTTGGTTATGTGGAAGAGGTTCCTCTATTCTTTAAGGATTAATTGTGTAACTTATCTATCTTGGAGTTGTGCTCAATGCTCACATTTTGTTCATAGTCTGTACTTTTGTTCTATTATGATATCTTAAGCATTTGGTTCATTACAAGGACTCACAAATAATGCAACAAGAAAATTGCACTTCAACGGTTGGACGATAGCAAATTGATTCAGCGGGAGCACAACAAGATCAATCGGAGCAAGGAAAAGAGAAAGAGTAGTTGTCGAAGTATGTAAACCAATAACAATGGCAGAAGTCGACTGGTCCATCGAATGACCACCAGAAAAATCCCTGAACAACCAACCAGGTTGACCAACAATAGACTAGGGTGCAACCAAATAAACAAGAAGAGGAGCGGGTCAAATACCAAATAGATTTGAATCCCAAAAATTAGACGACTAATCCATCACAATAATAGATAACGTGGCCAATTGAGCAAGCAAAACAAAAAAATAGCATCGTCGACCTACAACTCGGCACCCCAAATTACGAAGTCGACCAAAAGGAAAATAGATAAGCAAGCTACACAAGAAAAGAATAAAAATCCCAAAGTATTCATAACTTCTTTTTTGCACTTAGAGAAAGAATCTAGCATAAAAAACGAGGTTATATTTGATCCAATACATGTACCCAACATTCAGATCATCGACTTGTATAATTAACTTTCCAAAGAATCTGTCTTGAGATGGAGAAATTTGATGAAGGCAGTAGACATAATATTGACTCAAAAAGAAAAAGAAAAGGCCACATGGACTTAATGCATCAAACTAGACCAAGAAAAACTATATATCAACCTCGACAGCTTTGAAGTTGACAGACTCGAGTCAATGAAACAATTAATCCAACAGTTGGTTGACTAGAACCTCAAAGTGCAAGAGAAGAACAAACAAATAAAGGAGAGAAACATAAAAATGCAGGAAGAGAACAAAGAGATGCAGGAACAATCTATACAAATAAAATAACAAAACAAGCAACTCCAAGAAGCAAACAAGCAACTGAAGCTAGACCACACAACAACTATTTTGCATGCAGAGTATCAAATATTCAAAGAAAACTAACAGAACCTGGAAATGGCCATGGATCAAGCATAGAGTTTGAACATTGTCCTAATTAATTGGCTGACATATTTTGCCATGGCTTACGGTAAATTAAAAGTGCAACAAACATTATTGCAAAACCTAACATGCAGAAGGAATGTAACGACCGACTCTCGAGCACACAAGGCTCTATCAGTACAGATTGGAGAGTAAAAGAAAGTCAAAGCACAATTGATCCAATAGGAGCGACAGTGGTTTAGGGAAGGAAATATGACACAATTAGAAGTTGGGAATGTTATAGAGCACCTAAAGCATGTAATAAATCAAGTTTATCTTATAGAGGCAAAATTTTCTCCTGATTCTAAACAACTACAGAATACTCCATTGGAAAACAAACTCGACTACCTAACCCAAATAAAGTCTCTTGGCGTGCAAGCACAATACTAAATTGATGAATGACATACTTTTGAATAATATTTTCAAATATTGGCACCTCATATCCATCAAAATTCCTGTAGTTGACCCCAGTAGCAACAAGTTCCTTGACCGTAGTCTGCACAGCTTCTCCTTGGAGTCCATGCTTCCAATTTTTCAATCCAAGTGCATCTGAATTGAATTTTCCATCTCCAAGACTGTCTACACAAGAAACAAAAGTCAAGGACTCAAACTAGTCGGAAGGGCACCGATAGACATAAGGTGTTAAAACATCAGACGAGAGAGTACCCCTTAGTACAAGGCCAGAGATTGTTTCAGAAGAACCATTCCACTAACCAATGCAAGTAGAAGAACAAGTCGACCAGCCTATGCAAACAGAGAAACCAACAGAGCAGACAACACAACATCAAGCCAAGCACATTTATCAAATACCACGACACCAAATAAAAACAATATCATCCAAGAGTAAAACATACAATCGACACCATTTTGACACCATACTATTCGACCTCCTCAATCCTCAAAGTATATTTGTAATAACAATCTGTGTAATTTTATATTTGTATGTCCACACCTCCCACTTACTCGGGACGAGTAAGGAATTGAGGTGGGGGGAGATGTTAGAAGGGCTAGGTGAATCTGTCAACGAGACCCAACAATCAACAAAGTAAAATAGTAGTCAACTGGGAGTTAGTCGATTATGTGAGTCGGTTGACTGCTCATTTGGGTCGAACGACTGAGGTAGTTAGACAATAGAACTACCTTGTAACAAAATAATGAGTATAAATGTGTGCATCCATATAACAAAGAACAAGATGGATTATTTTTTTTTGTTATGGTATATTAATAAAGTGTTTATTGTTGGTCTCCCCATTACTGTGTGTTCTCTTCCTTCTCTTCTCTATGTGTGTGATTGTATATTAGTGTATATTGTTGTATACTGCATGTAAAGGACTACTGGTAACACTTTACAAACCCCTAGATTACAATAGCCTTCAATATCGTGGTAAGTCAATTGTTGTATGTTGACATTAAAATTTCTGACAAAGATAACTGCGTCAATCTACTGTGTTATTTGCCGGATTATGGTATAGTTTGGTTGTAGATATTAGGAGTATTGTAACCACATTAAAGTTTGATGATGTGATTTCATCCTTGTTATCAGAGGAAACGAGGAGAAAAAACATGGATAGTCAAAGCACCCATACCTTATCTATAAGAGGACGTTCCATAGATAGAAATAAAAATAAGTCCTCAAGTGGGAGATCTAAATCTATATGTAGATCTAAATCTCTGAGAAAATCCTTAAGGAAATGTTGGAAATGTGGTAAAAATGGGCATTACAAGAAGGATTGTAGATCTATAATTTTTGAGAGAGGGAAGGGATATGATAATGTTCCTTCCACATAAGGTAAGAACTCCTCGGAGGAAGGAGGGGATGTGTACTTGGCTTCTTCAAGAACACGTGTAGATCATTATGTATGGTTGATTGATTCAAATGCTTCTTTTCATCTGACTCCCCACATGGAGTGGTTTTTTGAATATGAAAAATATAATGGAGATGATTTTTTCCTAGGGGATGACTCGGAAATTAGAAACACATGACGAGGAAAAGTCAAGTTGTGGCTCAAGGATGGAAGGATTAGAACACTCCTTAGGGTTTTGCACATTATGTAATTGGGTATAAACTTGATATATATAAGTAAGATGAGTGATGCAAGTGTACATACTGTGTTTGAACAGGAAACCTACAAAATGGTTCAAGGAGAAATTGTGTTGATGAGGGGAGTTTGGAATGGAACTTTGTACAAGTTGTTGGGAAGAATTATCAATAATGGGTGTAACTGCTTTTTTGTTCCTAAGGGTGGAAATGAAGAAGACCGAATCCCTACATTCTCTAGAGAAAATACGAATGACGTGGCATGAAAGAGAATGTAGGGCTTTAGTCTTCAAAAGATAAATGGTGTTGCAAAAAGGATGAGCAGGATGTTGATGGAAAAATCCAGGAGCATGCTTAGTGGTGTCAGGTTAGCATATGAATTCTAGATAGAGGTAATCGGTACTACATGTTATCTAGTAAATAGATCACCCTCAAAAACACCTCAACAAAATGGGGTTATAGAAAGGATAAATAGGACGTTGATGGAAAAATACAGGAGCATGCTCAATGGTGTTAGGTTGGCATATGAATTCTAGGTAGAAGTTATGGGTACTACAAGTTAACGTGTAAATAGATCATCCTAATCAATACCTCAACAAAATGGGGTTGTAGAAAGGATGAATAGGACGTTAATGGAAAAATCCAGGAGCATGCTTAGTGGTGTCAAGTTGGCATATGAATTCTAGGTGGAGGTAATGGGTACTAAATGTTATCTGGTAAAAATATCACCCTCATCAACACCTCAACAAAATGGGCTTGCAAAAAGGATGAATATGATGTTGATGGAAAAATCCAGGAGCATGCTCAGTGGTGTCAGGTTAGCATATGAATTCTATGTAGAGGTAATGGGTACTACATGTTTTCTGGTAAATAGATCACCCTCATCAACATTGGTGAACAAAACTCACGTGAGGCATGGACTGGTTAAAAACCCTCTCTTTAACATCGTAGAGCTTTTGGTTGTGATTCTTATGTACATATTCCAAAGGAAAATAGGAGTAAGTTGGATAATAAAGTTTAAAAGTGTATCTGTATTTGTTATAAAGATGGTATAAAAGGCTATAAACTTTGGAACTGAATAACTAAGAAGACTATTTATAGTTGGTATTGTTTCTTTGGAGAGGTTAAAAATGTTCCTAAACAGGAAGTCCTACCAAAGGAAAAAGAACCAGAGACAATAGAGTTTGAATTGAAGGATGAAGAATCTGACTCATAGAAGAAAATTAATCAAAAGAAGAAGAACCTCATACTCTGGTGTTGAGGAGATTGGTTCGGAAAGAAGGCAACCAGAAAGGTATACTCCACCTAATATTTTCCCTAGTTTTACTTTATCTATTATTGATGATTATCCTAGGATTGTTAGGGAGGCAATGGATTCATAGGATGGTAAACTTTGGAAGAAGTTCATGGTTCAAGAAATGGTAGCCTTGGACAAGAATGAGGAATGGAATCTAATTGAGTTCTTGGCTAGAAGAAAGAATGTTGGTAGCAAATGGGTGTTTAAGAAGAAGTTGAATGCACAAGGTAAAGTGGATAAGTATAAAGCTTGCCCAGTAGCAAAGGGACATTCCCAAGTAGACGGAATAGATTTTGGTGACATTTTTTCTCCTGTTGCTAAATTGACTTCTATTAGATTTCTTTTGTCTATTGCAAAGGTTTAATATGTAGGAATGTAAACTGGTCAAAGTCCATATTCCTGTAGGTGTAAGGTTATCTCTAGATCATTGTCCTAAGACACAGGAAGAGGAACAGGACATGTCTTGTGTTCCTTATGCTAGTGTTGTTAGTAGTTTGATGTATGCAATGGTTTGTACTAGACCAGACATTGCACATATAGTTGGATTTTTTAGTAAGTATATGTCAAAACCAAGGAAGGAGCATTGGACAATTGTAAAGAGGGTTTTCGTGTACTTGTGGGACACTACATATTATGGAATTTGTTAACAAGGAAGACTTAGAGCAAAAAGAGTGTTGGAGACACATGGATTTGATGAGCCTGGAGATCTAGACCGAAAAAGATCTACAAGTGATTATGTCTTTAACATATTTTGAGGATCAATCAGTTGGATGAGTAAGAGACAATCTATAGTGGCACTCTAAACTACAGAATTTTAATGCATGGCAGCTACTCATGTGAGTAAGGAATTTGTATGGATACAAAGGTTATGTTCATGTATTAGGTTTGTACAACAAGTTGTAAGGTTATATTGTGACAGTTAGAGTGCAATATTTATAGCAAAGAACTCGGCTTATCATTCTAAGACAAAGCACATTGATGTTTAGTATCACTTTGTGAGGGACATGGTTGAATACAATAAGTTGTTATTGAAGTTGTTGAAGAATATTGCAGATTCATCGACAAATTCTATGAGCACTGAGAATTTCTCTTGGTGTAGAGAAACAATGGGCATTGTTGCCCTGAATTATTGACAACAAGTGGGAGAATGTTGGTTATGTGTTATATTCTTTGCATGGTTAGCCCCACGTGCAATGCATATATGCTTAGTGCATTTGGGGGGGTTGGGGCCCTCGAAAAAAAATTGGTTTTTTGGTTTGTTTTGGGCAGTTTTGGCACATGGTTTTTTGACCCATGGTTTTGTAAGTCTAGTTAAGGAATTAAGGTTGTAATCTAATCCAGTTCAATGGATTAAGGTTTTGGGTGCCACAGATCATATATATTGTATTTATAAATGGTGAATTCAATACAATGAGAGTCAAAGGCGTGTCTCTAAACATTTGTTGGTTTCCTGGTTAAGGGTTTCCAGGGTAAATTTTGCAGTATTATGTGTGAACTTTATTGTTTTCTTTGTCTTTTATAAAGAATGTGTGTGTGCATTGCTATCCTATAAAGGTTTAAAATGTAAAAAATATGGGTGTATATGTTTGTCTACGCACACACATTGTATGTATCTATATAGATATGTATGTATATAATAATTACATCTTGGATTTTATTGGTAGATTCATGTCAACATAAGGGAAGATGGCGCACTCATCTGGTCCCTGGTCGGATGATCTTGTACAATTAGTGGATTCTTCTAATGATAACTTGTCAGAAGATCATTTTTTTGTTCAATCCACAGAGGCTTCATCACATCCAAGTGGTTTTCAAGGAGATAAGGTGGCACCGACATATTAAGAGCAAGTGGGATCCATCTAACTAGATCACCTTCTAGAAGTGGATCATGTCTAGATCACATTGGTACTCGACCTGGGATATTGGACCACTCAGAGTAGGAGAAATTTAATGAGGAAGCTATATAATTCACTCTCAGATGTACGATGGAAGGAAAGTCCATTGAAGACAAAGGAGTAAGCTCGTATATTGAAGAGATATGTGATTTCGAGCCAAATATAGGTAATCCTGTTATAAATCCTAGAAGTGAGGGTTTCATCATCGGTTACTTGAACTTGGATCTACAATAGGGTTGTAATACTTCATCTTGTGAACTAGAGCCAAGGAAGTGAAAACACATAGTTGTAAGAAATTGCAAGGGTGGAATCTCCCTGGTGGTATGGGAGGATGTAGAATTAGAACAAATTCTTGATTTGTCTGGCAAAACCCTTGTAAGTAAATTCCAAGGTTGTCGGGTCAACATGGAGGCTCTTCAAAGATGGGTGAGTGAAGGTGTGTTTTCTTTACTTGGTTATGGGACTATTGTCCATGTTTTATCCAGAGTTTGGCTCATGTTTATACTTCATTCTGTAGAAAACACTCACACTATCATCAAGGAAACCTAGTTTCTGGACAATGCACTTCTCACTATGAAACTATGGTCACCCCTTTTTTCGATTTTGATCATTATATTAGTTGTAGAACCCTTTTATGGGTTAAATTGTCAAATTTTTCGATGAAGTTTTGGCTCGATCTAGCTATTCGGGCTATTGGTGATTCCTTGGGGAGGACAATGTTGGTAGATGATAGTTACTTGATGGTGGATGATAAAACTTCGGATGAGTTTTGGTGGAATTATATGTGAGAAAAGGTTTGTTTAAAACCCTCAACTTGATTCGAGATGGTAAAAAACATACCTTAATAATTGATTATCTCAACATTTTGTTTCAGTGTGCACGTTATCATGAGCTCGACCATGTTTATAGAGAATATGAGAAAAATATGGTAAGGAAAGTATGGAGGAAAAAAAATTTGGTGTGCTCTAAGGCGAAGGTGAAGGAATTGGAGGTTTCGACCCAAGGAACGATGTTAGAAAATCTTAGTTCTAACCATGAAATAGGAGGTGCTCATAACGAAGTCAATCGGGTTGAAAAAAAAAGCTCGATCTAAGACCACATTATTGTAGGGGATAGGTCAATTCCATTAATTAAATGTATGCGGCCAAATATGGGACATCCTCAGTTTTGTGAGGAGAAAATGGCTAAATATGCTTTCACACCATCGAAGGGATTTTTACTTTCTCCCTCTCAAACTAGTTCATATTGCGATCTTTTGACCTCTCTAGGTAAGTCTAAATATACTTATGTTCTCCTTCTTAGTTCAATTAATCAAGGTTTCAGTGAGATGGTTGGGGGGATGAAAGTTTTTCCAAAGTCTGGTGATTCACTAGAAGGTGAGCAGGCCCATTATCCATTGTTTGTTTCATTTCCACTTCTTATTTGTTGTCTCCTATCATCCCAATGACTTCAAATGATCTCTCTCGAGATTCAGACCCCTCCTTCATAGTCCCTACTACTAGGTTGGGTACTATCTCTAATTCCTCCTCCTCTATGTCCAAAGAAGGGGGAGACTACATGTTAAGACCTCGAAAAGGGGTTGCCAGCTCAGGTCCAAGCTAGTCTAGGGGTTTGGGTACTGGCTTGCTTAAGAAATTGGGTCATAATCTAGCAGGCAAGAAATCAACCCTTAAGAGGGCATGTGAGAAGGCTATATCTGAAATTAACCAAGGACAACAGAAATACATAAATAAGGCCCTTAGAGTAGGGTGAACCCCATGCCCAGTCCCCCCATGAAGATACTCTTTATGAATATCTGGGCGCTCGTGGGCCAAGCCAAAAAATTGGCCCTAAAAATATCGGTGGAAAAAAATCATCCAAAGATGATATTGATTCAACAAACAATGGGGAAGTGTGACTTGGCGATTTATAAATCGAAAAATATTCTGTGCAATTGGAAGCTTCTATATTTTGATTCTAACAATTATCAAAGGGTTTAATTTCACGTCGGAATAAAAAAATATCACTTTTGAACTCTTTCACATTTGACTCGGGTCTTTGTATTGTGGTCCAAAGCAAGAGCCTAGAGTTTTATTTTACTATGATCAACATTTATGGGCCTTACGCAGAAAGACAACAGTACTAGGAGAAGGTGTTTATCCTTCCTTGGTTAAAGGTGGAAAACCTCATCTTGGGAGGAGAACTAATTTTCATTTTGAACCGATAAGAAAATTTGGGAGACTCAACACAGATCAATCGACTAGCAGACTTCTTCTCTAATAGATTGTAAGCTTGTGGCCTCGTGGATTTAGCTCCAATTAAACTTAGCCCCAAGTGGTCCAAAAATAGACTAGGGAGAGAAGGGATTCATAAGAGACTTGATCATTTCTTGGTGCATAAGACGATCTTGGACAAGGTTTCTCGCTACATATCATGGATTAATTCAAATAGAAGATCAAACTATTTTCTAATTTTCATTGAATTGGATAGCGACAAGACCATACCTAGATCCCTCTTCGAATCCAATCTGGAGTCAGTGATGGAGGAGGCTTTGATAAAGTTGGTAAGGAATAATTGGAAGGACTTTGACCCTGATTTGGATCTCTCTACTAGTGAACAGTTTATTCAAGCATCAAAAAATGTGAAGAAGATGGTTTTTGTGTGGGTAGGGGAGACATTAAGGTATCGGATAGCAAGTTGGCGAAGGTAGAAATGAAATTGGAAGAGGTGACAATAGACTTTGGAGAAGGGACAATGGGAGAGGAGATTATAGTTTCTCTAAATAATATCAAGGTAGTGTGATCAATGTTGTTGATGGATAAAGAGGTCAACTAGTGCATTAAAAGCAAAGCAGCCTAGCTTGAGCTGGGGGATAATAATATCAAGCTTTTCCATGCATTTTCTAAACACCAGTTTCATGTAAACACTATATGGGAAATTCAAGACCAGGGCATGAGGATAAGAGGATTTAATGGTTTGGAAAAGTTGGGGGATAAGTATTTTGAAACTTTGTACAAGTAACTTGAGAGGGTTACTCTGGTTGATACTTTTAAAATAATCTCATACTTTCCAATGATGATAGTCGAGGACACTCTCAAATACTTATATAGGCTTGTGATCAAAGAGGAGGTTGAAGTAGTCCTGCACTCTCTAGGAAAGAATAAGAGCCTTGGTCTAGATGGATGGATGAGGGAGTTCTATATTGCATTTTTCGATCTATTAAGAGAGGACTTACTGAGAATAGTGGAGGAGGTGAGAACATCTAATAGAATGCCTAAGAGTTTGAATGCTACCTTTGTAGCATTGATCCCCAAGTAGGATTGTCCAGAGTATTTTGAGGTTTTTCAATCGATATCCTTATGCAATTATTTGTATAATACAATAGCTAGGGTACTAGCCACCATACTCAAGTTGATCCTTCCAGGCTATATCTATGATGAACAACTTGTTTTGTTGTAAGGGAGAGAAATTCATGCGGCTATTGTTTCTACTCAAGAATCGCTCCACGCGATAAAGCAAGCACTTGAACCAACAACAATAATAATGTTACACATCTCTAAGACTTATGATAGGGTGTCTTGGATGTTTCTCAAATTATTGTTACTTCATCTTGGATTCTCCCCACCTATTGTAAATTGGATCATGGGTTGTGTAACAACCCCATCCTTTATAGTGTTGATCAATGGAGTTGCCTCCAGGTTTTTTAATCCCTGCAGGGGACTAAGACAAGAATGACCCTTTTCACCATACCTCTTCCTATTGGTGGTTGAAGGATTAAGCATAGCCATCTTAGAAGCAAGAAGGTTGAGACTTGTAAAGGGTGTCCAAATAGGTCAAGAAGCTTTGAATCATCTACTTTTTGTAGTTGATGTCCTTTTATGTCTATTTGGGAATTGCAGATAGAGATCGTTGTTTAAGGAGATTCTTCATTTATTTGAGTTGGCTACAAGGATGGAGATAAGTGAGACTAAATCAACCATACATACTTAAGGCTTGGATGAGGAACTATGTAGGGAATTTGGTAGGTACTTTCCTTTCCAACATATTGATTTTAGTGAGAGCTTTACATACTTAGGATTTAACCTCAAACCTATTTTCTATGGGAAGGTTGATTGGTGGTTGTTGGTCTCAAAATTGGAAAAAAAGATAATCTCTGGTGCAATAGTTGGTTGTCTCGTGGAGGAAGACTAGTACTTGTAAAATATGTTTTAGAGTCCATCCCTATTTACTGACACACTCTCGCCCACATCCCTAAAGGAGTATTGGAAAAAAATTGGAAGCTTTGTTTTAGCTTCCTTTGGCAAGGAGGATGTGATTTTAAGGGTTCGCATTGCGTAAGGTGGTGGGACTTGCCAGTAACTAAAGTATTGGAAGGTTGGGGACTGAAGAATATCCATTTGTTTGGACTCTCCCTAGCAAAAAAAATTATGTGGTCAGTTCTTATGAAATACAGTCTCTAGAGTCGGATCCTGGTTCATAAATATATCACTCCTAACTCATTAACAAATTGGATTATAAAAGAACATAACTCTATACAGAATGTTTCTAATCAATGGAAGGCATTGAACATGTAATTTTTTATTATAGGTCCTCGTATTTCTTGGCATGGGGAGTGGGGACACAGGTAAGGATTCACATTGATGCTATAATGGGGTGCAACATAGATATAATTATACCCGAGGAATTGGTCACTCATTTAAGAGATTGGGGGAAGACTGCTCTTACTATTACCAACAAGCCATTGGATACAAATTTATGGAGGCAAGGATGGATGATTTCGACAGACTTAGGATTGGTTGGAGACTAGGTGAAGCAGCGGGAACACTTTATTTCTGAACTTCATCATGCTCATATCCAATTTAGAGAGAACCCCGACAATCTGATTTGGATTTACAATAAATATGGAGGCTCATATTTGGTCAAATTTGTATATCGTGCTTTACCTTTAAGAGGGGAAAGGGCATTTTTTTGTTGGTATAAGACTCTAAGGGAGGTGAAGGCTCCAACTAAAGCCAAAATTCTCATCTGGATTGCACTATCTGATAAGGTTCTGACTTGGGATAAATTACATAAGAGAGGTAAAATAGGCCCTATCATATGTCCATTACGTAAATCCCAGGAGGAATGAAGCTCTCACATTTTCATTCATTATTTTTATTCCTCCCAAGTATGGAAGAAGGTTTAAAGGGCTCTTGGTATGAACTCTTTGTGGGAAGGAATAAATGTGGAGGATTTCTTTCATTCTTGGTTCACCATAAGGGAATTGAAGATATTATGAGCAATCTCTTTCCTGGTTATATGGGGAATTTGGCTCACTCGAAACTCCTTCTTTCAAAGTATTAACTCAAGTAATGTGATTACTTCCCCACTTCAAAATTATGACAAAACAGTCGGCTCTTACGAGATTGGATGAATTGCAAATTGACAAGACTCATCTCTAGGGATACTTTGGCAGTGTTTTCCAAGGTGATAACAGGACGTTGGAATTGATTTCTAGTAGCATTTTTCTGATAATCATTTCTTTCACTTTAAAGCAAATTTGGGAAGTGGTACAAACAATACAAGAGAACTATTCGTATTATTTTACTCATTAAAAAAAAATGGATGGAGGTTTGAATTCCTTGCAAGTCTTTGGTGACTCTCTTCTGGACATCAAATAGATGAATGGAGAAGCACAGGTCTAGAATATCAGACTCATTACTATTGTTGATCAACTTAAGTATATTGTGGGAAATTTGCATAATATCAACTTCATGCATATTCTTAGAAAATAGAACCGAATTGTAGATACGTTATCCAAGGAAGGCTTGGAAATGCTTGAAAATCAATTTGTTATTTTTGAAGGATATATGGGTTATATAGAAGAACTAAGGAGGGATATAGTGGAATATTTGTAGGTTCTAACTAATAAATACCAAGCTTGTAAGTGCTTGAAAATAAATCTGTTATTTTTGAAGGATATATGGGTCCTCTAGAAGAACTGAGGAGGGATATAATGGAATATTTGTAGGTTTTAACTGTATTTTTTAAATTCTTATAAATAATATTTTTTTTTTAATTCTTTAACCTAGTTCATATATACTCTAATGCCATGAATAGCTAATCCCAACATGGCTCTGAAACTAATTGTAATAGTATGCCCTGCATATGATAAACTTATGCATTCCAAATAATATGTAGTTTGTAACACACACCAAACTCACTTATGGGCATATGTCACTGCAATTCAACCTCTGTATAAACTGTATTTTTTAAATTATTTAACCTAGTTCATACATACTTTAATGCCGTGAATAGTTATGCCCAACAGCTCTCTGAAACCAATTGTAATAGTATGCCCTGCATATGATAAACTTATTCAGCCCAAATAATATGCAGTCTCGTGCATAATACATAATAATACACATAAATATACACATACACAACATAATAGAATTCCGCATACAAATAGACACATTATACACAACATAAAAACATATAATAAGAACACTTATCTTTTATAGAATCACCAACTGGTCGCAAACCTCAGATGTTCCACCTAGCCATAGACAATGTCGTTCTAGCTCTTTCAACAATAGGTCACCCCTCAGATGGGGCTATGACTCCACTAGGGAAAAGGATAGCTAAGTCAATTGAGGTCTCATATTCAAAACAAGCAATGGCTAGGCCAAGGTACCAAACTCCAACATCAATTCCAACCTATAGCCTCTCATTCCCCATCATCCTGCAGAACCCAAGGAAGTGTACTCCCTTCTCCGCACAAAAGTCTCTTAGGTTGTCCCACTTCCCTTCCAAGGCTCCATCACAAGCCGACTAGGAAGTCTTAAAGATATGGCTCCAAGAACTCCAGTTGCTAGAATGCAGTCTCCAGGCACCCTCTTGGCCTCACACCCAAGGAAACATATCCCAGACAATTCTCCCTCCAAGGCTACATTCTTCCCCAAGGAAACCCAAGGATAATTGTTCACCCAAATCCACCTAGGATTCTCAGGGTTCACAAAGAAAATGGGTTGCTGTGGCTCTTTATCACACACCCCACATGCAAAGGTAACAATGGTAAAGAATGGTCACATTTTCCACTAAGTTTCCATCTTAAATATGCATGTCCCCTTTTTGGCAAATGGAACTCATGTATCCACCCTGCCATCACTTAGGAACTTAGGATATAATAAAATGAAATAAGAGTTAGGACTTACAAATATATTATTATATTGCTTGGCTTAGCTCCCTAGCTTAAGCCCCTTTCATTAAGCCCTTATCCCCCTTTCTCTCTCGTATCCCTTAGCCATCTTTCTCTCTCGTGGAGACATAGCCCCCATACTCTTTATTCTGACTTGGTTTTCAACTATTCTATATTTTATTAATGTACATGAGTGTGATTACAATGTACAATGCTAGTCTCAGTGGCCTTTCAACATACATGCTCTCCGGCCTAATATCACAGAGGCACTCTGGCCCAAAACATATATGCATAGGCACTCTAGCCCAAAAAACATATTGGCACATGATCCTATAAAAACATATGTACATATAAAAATTTACAACCTAGGGGTATTACAATACTATTAAGAATAACTAGGATGTACTCCATGAAGACTCAATAACTTTGTGTATACAGATGATAAAGAGCTAGCATTTTTGTCTGAAAGTTACAGCTAGCAAATTTTGTAATATCAGTTGTTAATTCTTGGCCATATCCGTTTATCTAATATATATTCTCCTAGATTCTATTAAAAAAATACCTCTTCTAAGGCACTTGTGCCCCGAGAAAAAAAAAGAGGAAAAAATCTGAAAAAAATAAAAATTATTTTTTTATGTTCATGCCATGTATTGTTAACTCTTTTCCAAAAAAATTATATATAGATTATAAACAATCAATATCCCAAAATGAAGATACTTGGTCTGGTATGCATGGACAGATATTCCTAGCAAGGTTGGTTATCAAAAGAAATACATTGTACAACATAATATTAGAATCAAATTCAACTGACAAGATATACAATACTATATTCATTGGATATGTTAAAAATATACTTCATTTCAACATTTCAAATCTTCAAATATTGAGACAGAGTGAACTATTTGTAATATGAGAAGCTTAAGAAGCATAGTTACATTCAAGGAACTATTGCTACCTTATGCAATCATTCAAGAGCATAACACAAAGGTGAACTTGATTATCAAATTATTCAACACACAACATATCCACTACATGTCCACTTGAATCCAAAAATTCGATATTTCCCTACATTCACCATATCCTTGCTTTCATCTCCTACAACTATTCATTTCCATCTATTCCCTACACCCACTCATATCATTTCTTTAAACATGACGTATTTATTTTCACTTTTCCACATCTCATTCACCCATAACTACCATCATATATACCTTCCCCCAATCATCGAAGCACACCTCGGCCCATACATAAAATTCTATAAAGGTTTACAAAAGCATCGAATGACAACCAACCTATACAAAAAATTCTATAGAGGTATAAAGAATCGTCGACCTACAACCACCTTGTGTCACAAACTTTTATACAGATCTACAAAAGTGTCAACCTACATCCAATGTGCTCGCTGCATCATTATACAAATGTCTACACCTACAGGAAGCATCCACAATGTAGCAACAACTCTTTACATAGGTCTATAGATGTCTCATGCAACTGCAAAAAGATATTTCAATATGCAAGTAAGGATCACCAAAGTCCAACTTCACTCTTGCATAAGTCGAACACGCAAAAATCACAAATACATCTCAAATCACAACCATTCAAAGTTATGTTATATTCTTATTGACTTAAATTTATTATACTAATTCGATTACATGTCATATATTTATAGTTAATTGTTTCTTAATACTAAGTTCCATCTACCAATCACACCTTGTCTCATATCAATGAGGGCATTGATGGCTTAAGTTGGGGGGATTTCACATGACAACACAAAGTAAACTCAAAAGCACAACATAAGGCCGCAATCAAGGTAAGTTAAAAAGCATAACATAAGACATGATCTAAAAGTTAATGCAAAGTTTAAGAATTGAAAATTTGCTTCAAAGACAACCAAAGAAGGCAAGGAATGTCGTCATCGTGCTATGATATGTTTACTATTTGTCATCATCTCAACCAAATTTTGGATTTCTACAAGTTTCCCCAAAATCCATAACCCATAGTTTGTTCAACTCATTCTTGAAGGCAAAGACATAGGACGTGAAATCCATGTTTAAAGGAAGCTAAATCGTGTTTTCTCATAGAGGGTTTGACTTATGCAATTGCCTCCATTAAACTCATTCTTAGAGAATACAGAGCTTGGCACTTGTAGTTGATTTTTCACTAACTTCCTTTCAGAAGCGTAGAAGGTTTTCCATAGTTGTTGGCTAAGGATTATCCACCGAGCCAAGAAGATATCTATAAAGGATAAATGAAAGGGGTAAAGGAAGAGGAAATATCCAATACTAGACCGAAGAATAAAGAGTACAAGATAACACAAGTTACATGATAATTTCAAGCAAGAAAAGGATTGTCATAGTTTGAGTATAGGGACATTGCTCATCATAAATAGAAATGGGGGTAAGAGTTAATAAAAGGGAACCCACTAACACTTCTAAGTTGTATAAAAATTTGAAGTGTTTAAGGTATTTCAAAAGTCCAATTGGCTTGAGTATTTTCATATACCATCGGGTTTTGATGATGACATCACCATGGAGTTTGCCCAAAATTTTCATAAGCATAATGCAGGTGGGAACTAGGAGTACCTAACTATAGTAAGCGACTTGAAAATATAGGTGGATGAATCAACCTTATTCATAGTGACAAGGCTCCCCTTTAGCTTATCATGGGATAAAGAAGAGATACAACCAACCCTTGATGCCAAACAAGATTTCCTCGTAGCTTATGAAACCATGGAAGAAACTAAACAAGGGGTTAAGATAGATAGCTTACCAACAACTTGAGATGAGATGGTCCTCCACCTTATCAAATATATCACTTGTGAAGGTAGATACAGCTTGATCTATGTCTACCATTTTAGGTTGTTGTATAAACCGAGATATTATTCATATGAAAATCCCGAAGAGAATTTGGGTGTCCCATATTTTTTGCTTCAATCTCTTGGAGGAATGAATGCAAATTTCCAAGAAGGAAAAATTGCAGCACTGGCCCACCATGAGCTAATGAAATTACCTGTACGTGATGCTTTGAACAAAGTATCCATGTCAACTTCCATGGGATAGATTATTTATAGTTAGTCACAAGGAGTTCACAAGTTTGCAGAATGAAGTTGTTATAAATCAAGAGGAAAACCCCATGAAGGAGTCTAGGAAAAAGAAGACAATAATGGATAGATCTAGTACCAACCACAAGAACAAAAGGAGGACTCACAAAAAGATAGAGAAGGCAAGTAAAGAAGTTACCATGGGTATAGGAGAATTATACAAAGACATTATTGTTTCTTTAATACAAATGGGAACACCCAAACCAAGCCCTCTCACCCTTCAAAAGGGAATATTGTCAAGAGATAAGAATAAATAAGGCTATGAACATAAATCCATAACAACTCAAGTGGCAAGAAAAATAACAACTTTTCCACCTAGTCCTCCTATAGAAAATATAGAAGAGATTCATCCTTTTAACCCTGCAATGAATTTTGAAGAAACTCGAGAGGCTACCATTGTGTGAAGGAATGAAATTGGTACACAATACCTCATAGCCTAATTAGGAGAAGCAAGGGCATATGCCCTTAAATGGAGAACACTCGCAAAATCAAGGAGAGATATAGAGAACACGGGTACACAAATCTCCTTACTCCAACTCGAACAACGAATTTTAGGCCTACGTCAAATTCTCAAGATTCAACACTTAGATACCATAAATCATATAAAATATAAAAGTTTAACCTTAAGAGTAGAGTTGGAGAGGAAAAGAGAAAATGTTAAGAACAAAGTTGAGAGGATTGTCATTAAGGCAGTTGTGATTTCATAAGAGATGCTCTCCTGTAGTCCCCCAACAAGAACTTATATAATGTACCTTATATAACAATGGCATATGTTTTAGTAATGAAATATTGTGAACTACCTCCCTTTCCACATCGACAATAAGAAGGACTTTACTAAGGTATATCATCAACACGATGAAAGGGAAAGTAATTATGTGAGTTATACCTTCACAACTATGTCATGCCTCATCCTTAAATGTGATATCTCAATCCCTATGTGGGATATATCCAACTTAGAGCCTTTTGCTCATGGGTTCAACATGAGGAAAGCAGAGCTACGGAGGCCCAAAAATACAAGGATGAAAAATTCATTAGTAGTTTATGGATCATGAATGAGACAAATAAGCTTGAATAAATATCAAGGAACTATTCATAATGAACATCAAATATATATTTGATCCCAATCCTATGGGAAAAGGAAAAGGGGAAATAATTCAGTATCAAACCGTGATGAAGAGTTCAAAGGAAAAGATCTTGGAACTCTACAAAGTAGGTAGGAAGAGATTACACCTGCTCTCAAAAAGATAGAACTACATCCACCACTAAGTTTTAAAGCTATGTTTTTTAGATCATAGTTGTATATAGAAATCCTAAGAAATATTGAGCTCGAATGAATTAGAATAAGGTTTAGACTATGGATCAGGGATGAGACAACTAATCTTGAATAAATATCAAGGAACCATTTGTAACAAACCTCTGATGTAGAGTTGATCCCAATCTTGGAGGAAAAATAAAAAGGGGCAATAGTTCAGTATCAAACCACAATGAAGAGCTCAAAGAAAAAGATCTCACAACTCTACAGAGTAGGAGGGAAGAGCTTACACCTGATCTAAAAAAGGTAGAACTACATTCACCACAAAGTTTGAAAGCTACATTTTTTAGATCATAGTTATACATAGAAACCATGTGTTAAGGCCACTATGGTCTATGTTAAAGCCTCGACACTCATTTATTATTAGTTTATTAGTTATGGTTAGGTCGGCTTAGGGTAGGTTACATCATGCTCACTTTATCTTTTATTTATAATAAAGGAGATTCATTTGTATAGGAATCTTGTCTTGTGAATTGGATATATTGTAAAAGGAGGTTTCTGATGCGAAGTGGATTGTTATTTATTGACTATTTTGAAGTTGGTTCATAAAATTTGGTTTCAGAACATACGATCCTAGGGTTTCACTAATTAATCGAGATATCTTGAGATTTTGGATATAATATTTTTTTCTGGGATGATTTATATAGCAAAATTTTTTGTATGCCAAGGATACACATCGAAGTATGTTTGCCAAAAAATTTAGGTATTGGTTCATTATAATTTATGAGTTACATCCTGTGGAAATTAGGGTTTGTGATTAGTCTTGAAATCGGTTTCAAACAAGTCATCTTGGAATGCTCGCTAGAACTTTTTTTGGCAAGGTTTCAAACTATAAAAATTTTAGGATCACAAGGAAACATATATAAGTACTTTTTGTAAAAATTTAAGGTACTTGTTCATTGGAAATTCGAAAATATATCTTAGGGAAGTTGGGGTTTGTGACTCGTCCTGAAATTAGTTTAAAACAAGTCATCTTGGAATTTTCAATATACATTTTTTTCGGCGTGGTTTCTAACTGTGATGTTTTTAGAATCCTAAGTAAACACAATGGAGTATTTGTGGAAAAAAAATTTAAGTTTTGGATTGTTTTACTTTCTGAGATACATGATGTGGAAATTAGGGTTATTTGACTAGTCCTAGAACTAGTCTCAAATAGGTGTTGTTGATAGAAGTGTCATATTTGAAGTTTTAAAAGCCTAAATTGAGTTCCACCACTTTATTTGGAAAGAAAACAACCCATAGTATTGTAGGTAAAAATTTTAGAAATAGATCTGAAATATTGGACATGTGGAATTTTGTACATGTTTGTTCTATGCAAAGGACAAAAAATCAGTAAGTTTTGGTGCAGTTATCATAACTTTCACTTGGCGCATCAAATTTTGGTTAGACCTATGGAATTGAAGAGAAGAAAAAAATAGAGTACTACAGACCAAAATTTCAAACTCAGAAGGGCTGAAATTTCAAAGATACATTAGGACAAACGTCGGCTAGCAAGACAATCTCCCAATTAGGGTTTTAAAGGTATGTAACTTACAATTGGCATAACTTTTGATTGAAATATCTATTTTTAGTGATTTAAAAAATGTGATAAAGAGAAAAAGGAGGAGCACTATTATTTTCTCCAATGGCAAGAGGTCCTTCAAGAACTGCTACTCCTAGTAAAAATCCAGAGAGCATCACACGTGACTCCTGGAGAAAGTAAAGACTTGGAAAATAGGTTATCCCAATTGAAAAACCAAGATGATGAAATGAGTTGTAGTGTGTTGAAACTTGGGGATTTCTCACATTCCCAATAAAAATTTAAAAGGGAAATGGAAAGCTTAATGAATCATAGGATGGAACAATTACAAAATTACATCTTACAAACCCTATATGGGAGGCTTACTAAAATTGACATTGTCACCGAAGAGACCCATGAAAATAAAGGTAGTATTAATGTTGAACAACCTGCCAGTAATAAGCACTTTTCAGGTGGATTTAACTCTAGTAGTGGAGTAAATTATGGATGAGTTTGTAAGGGTGTCAAATTTTCCAAGGTGGAATTAAAGAAGTTTGATGGAATAGAACTCTTTACATGGGTGAGCCAAATAGAGCAATACTTTGAATTGCATAATACCATGGATGATAAGTAAAGGATTTCCTTAACAATCTTATACTTTGAGAAAACACCCTATCAATGGTATCAATGGGTACCCAAAAGGAAGCACAATTCTTATCATTATACAAATGGTCAAAGGGCATAAATGTCAAGAAACAAAATTGTTCACCTTGGAGAATAATGATGAATAGTAAATGGAGGCATATGTACAAAGGGGTGAGGAAGAAGTCGTGAACATGAAAGAGCAAGAAAAATATGTAGAAATTATGAACAACAGTGATAGGTGTGAAATATTTGTACATGCATTGGCAAGTTTGTCAACACCTCAAACGCTTAACATTGCAGGATACATTAAGAAGCAAAGGGTCATAGTACTTATTGAGTCAGGGAGTACCCATAACTTCATTGATAAAAGATTGGCAGAGTGCCTCAATCGTTTTTTGTATCCAGTGACAAATTTTCAAGTTTTGGTTTCTAATGGTGGTAGTATTGCCTATGGAGAAAAATGCCACAACATTGAACTTAGTATGGTAGAATATAACTTACAAATCCCAATGTATGCCATTCCCATTGGAGGTGTATATGTTGTTTTGAGGATTCAGTGGTTGAGAAAATTAGTTACAGTTTCTACAAATTATAAGGATTATTCATGAGATTTGAATTGGAAGGAATTCAATATGAACTGAAAGGATTAAAATCTTCACCTTCTCAGGTCATCAACTCTCATAAAATGGAAAACCTCCTAAAAAAGGTAGTAGGGGAGTTGTTGTTAGACTTTATTCTATCGAAGTAAAGCATGAAGAGGAAAATATGCAAGAGGAATTAAAATTCACCTTGCAAAAACACCATAGGGTCTTCCAAAAAATTGCTAAAGGTCTACCTCCATCTAGGGATCATGAACATCAAATTGAATTGACACTTGGAAGTACTCCTCCTAATAAAGGGCCCTATAAATATCCTATTAGCAAAAGGGGGAGATTGAGAAAATGGTATAGACATGTTACATTCAAGTATTATTCAACCAAGTAGGAGTTCATTTTCAGCTCTAGTTGTTATGGTGAGAAAAAAACATAATTCTTAGATGATGTGTCTTGATTATAGAGATGTAAAAAAAATCAGCATCAAGGATAAATTCCCTATTCCAAATATTGATGAACTATTAGATGAGCTTCATGAAGTGGCTTATTTACAAAGTCATATCTTAAATAAATATACCACCAAATCAGATTAAGAAAATAAGACATTCCCAAAATAGTTTTCAGAGTACATGAAGGGCACTATGAGTTCTTGGTCATGTCACTTGGGTAAACTGATGCTCCTTCTACTTTTCATAGTCTTATGAACCAAAAATTTCCACCACAACTTAGAAAGTTTGTGTTGGTTTTCTTTGACGATATACTTATCTATAACAAAACATGGGAATACCACATTAAACATGTTGTTAAAGTTCTATGAATTCTTGAGAACAAACAATTATACGTAAAAAGATCCAAACGTGCTTTTGGGAAACAAGAAGTAGAGTATTTGGGTCATATTGTTTAAAGGGAAGGGGTTAAGGTGGACCCTCAAAATATCCAAGCTATTACAAAATGGCTTATTCCTAAGAACATCAAGAGTTTGTTAGGGTCCTAACCTGCACATAGGTAGAACAATATATTCAGATGTAATAAAGGTCGATATTAATAAGGCCTTTCAATAAAATAGAATAAGGCAGATGTAAGAAGACCTAATAGAAGCTTCTGCTTCTAGAAGGATCTTCCTCTAGATGCTTCTTTTGATAGACATATTTAGTATAAATAGGATTCGAGGGTATGAGAACCCCAGGTTGGATATTATTGTAATAGAGCTCTACTCAAGTGGAGGTTGCCCCCTCGAAGAGGCCCATGAATATTGCTTTCAGAATCAAAGTGTTATTTCTATTGTTATTGTTATATCATTTCAGTGTGATTGCGGTGATTGTTCTGATTATATTGTTGTTATTCTTCCATTTCTAGTATTTTATTTCTGTTATGCATACTTTTTATATCTGGTATATTACAAGTGGTATCAAAGCACTTTCCTCGACAGAAAGTGTGGGTTAATTTTTTTTCCAGGGTAGAGACGTATTTCGACGTCTTTAAGCCACAGAGATCTGTCGTTACACGCATAAACCCGTGGTTGAGGGATTCATAAACACAGGAAATACAAGTGGTACTTAAGCGCACATCTATTGGTCACCCTTGTAACCCCTGTTACCCCTTTGATTGGTAGTGCATCAGACAACACCTGTGTACGGATCGTCCTAGATTACCTGAAGCCCTCTTTAGATGAACCGATTGGTCGCCTGACTGCTATAGTGCCACTGAGAACAGCACTCGGGAAGATACTCTCTAGTACCTGGGTAGTCGGGTAGTATGGCTAAGGGTACGGTCTATCCTCCTTAGTTAGTGCCCTGAGATATTGAGCCGAGTACTATTGTTGGACCTCGCACATATATTAGAGAGCTATAGCACAGGGAAAACCCTTGTCTATAGAACCCTTGAATACCTAACCCTTAGGGACAGAAACATAAACAAATTAAAACAGACCAAATCGATTGTCGCACAACTGTGTTTGAGTTGCCAAATCACTACACATTTCTTCCTGGTTAAGCATTAGGGAATTTCATCATTGCAGTATTCTTCAAACCGGAGTATAACTCCGCAGGTGTAAAAATAAATAAATAAATAAATAAATAAATAAAAAAAAATATATATATATATATATATATCTAGAAAAAATTTCACCATTATTTGAGACCTATTCCATTAGATTCATCTCTTCGCCCTTATCACATTCATACATATCATTTTTCAGCAAAAAAATTTGACCCCACCCGCCCCTTTTCGGTTCCCTCATCCTCATGGCCCATACCCATAGCCAAGACTTGGAAGCTTGCTTCAATACCTTGCAAACTAGTCTCATCGAGACCCAACAAGAAGTGAAACAACTCAGTGCCAATGTTGTCGCCATCAATACAACCATGCAGTCCTCAATGGAGTAAATCAAACAAGACCTGACCACCCATCTCGAATCTGTCTTTTCATCACTCTGCACCAAGCTTCATATCCCTACAGATAACCCTTCCTCTGACTCACCTCCACATATTGATGATGAACATTCCTCTCATTCCCATAACTTTCAGCACCATCACTTTCAACGTGACCTACGCCTTCTGCGGGTGGATGTGACCAAATTTGATGGCTCAGACCCCACTAGTTGGGTAACCCAAATGGAACATTATTTCTCTTTATACGACATTACAAATGACTTGGCCAAACTCCGGTATGGTGTTCTCCATCTAGATCAAGAACGTTGGCAATGGTGGCAATGCAGAAAAACTTCTTGTCAAGGGTATATTGCTTGGACACACTTTGTGGCAGAGCTTTATGAACGCTTTGACACTGACACGAACCATTTGGGCYGTTTGACAAAGTTGAAACAATCAGGAACAGTGGAATACTTTATAGTTGCCTTTGAGCGCCTGGCTTTTCGGACCGAGGGCATGTCTAACGCCTTTTTCTGAGAGTGTTTTATTAGTGGCCTCAAGGATGAGATTTGGGCCCATGTCCTCATGGATCGACCTCAGAGTTGGGTGGAGGTTACTAAAAGAGATAAAGAAGCACAACAGGTTGTATCTTCTCAAAACTGAAAACCCTCCTTTATCCCTCGCCCTAAACCAGTAAATCCCACTACTCCCTCTTCTCCACTAAAGATCCAAAAATTGACCAGGGTTGAAATGGTTGAACACCAACTGAAAGGCCTTTGTTATAATTGTGATGACAAATATTTCCCAGGCCACAAGTGTAAGGAACAAAATCTTTTTATGGCCATCTCCGAGGATATTTTGGAAGAGGATGTTGAAACTCCCCTTGTGTCTAAGTCACCTGAAACCATTGACATAACCCCTCCCTCAAACCCTCCTGAAGTAGAACCAGTCATTTCCCTCAATGCTCTCATTAGCTTCTCCACTCCCCAAACGCTCAAGCTAATCAGTTGCATCAAGCATTGAAAGGTCATCATTTTGGTTGATAGTGGAAGCACCCATAATTTTATTCATCACCGCATTGCCCAAGAAACTCATTGCTACATCCATGTCGTCAACAATTTCCAAATCATGATTGCCAATGGTGGTTCCATGAAATGTGGAGGGCATTGTGAAAATGTGCGTCTCCAAATTGGTGACTACCACTTGAAATCTCATATGTTTGCTATCGACATGGGTGGTTGTGACATTGTGTTGGGTGCAGACTAGCTAAGGACTTTGGGTCCCATTCTCATGGGTTTTAATGAATTAACCATGCAATTCGACCAGGAGGGCCACCAATATAAATTCCAAGGCATCATCGTCGGTTCACCTAAGATCATTAGTTCCCATCACATGGAAAATATGCTAAAAAAAGGTCATTCTGGTGTTATTGCCAAACTGTGTGCCATACAAGCAACAGAGACACCCTCAGTTCCGCAAGACCTCCAAGTCATCCTTTCTAAACATCAAGTGGTCTTTTCCACTCCCCAAGGACTCCCTCCTTCCCATGGTGTTCATGCTCATTCCATTCCCCTTGCACCCGGAAGCCTTCCTCCCAATATTTGTCTGTATCGTCACCCCCTTTCCCAAAAAAATGAAATTGAGAAAATGGTCCAGGAACTCCTTAATGCAGGCGTTATACGCCCTAGTACGAACCCCTACTCTTCTTCTATGGTCATGGTCGTGAAGAAAGAAGGTTCTTGGCGAATGTGTCCTGACTTTCGTGCCCTCAACAAACTTACCATTAAAGACAAATTTCCCATTCCTATCATTGATGACGTCCTTGATTAATTGAGTGACATCGAATTCTTTACTAAACTTGATCTTTGTTCGGGCTACCACCAGATACATATGAAAGAGATAGACATTCCCAAGACTGCCTTTAGAACTCATGAGGGCCACTATGAGTTTTTGGTCATGCCCTTTGGCTTGTGTAATGCCCCCTCCACCTTCCAAAGCCTCATGAATCATGAAGGATGGGGTCTTTTAGGATGTTGTCAAAAATTTATTAAGAATTGTGCATGCATTGCAGGCCCACTCACATCTCTCTTGAAGAAAAATTCTCTTGTATGGAAGGAAGAGGCTATGTTGGCATTCTCACTCTTAAAGGATGACATGTCTTCTACACCACTATTGGTAACACTTGATTTCCGTAAAACATTCATAATTGAATGTGATGCATCGTGATAAGGAATTGGAGCAGTATTAGCGTAAGAAAAAATACCATTGCCCTTTGAAAGTAAACAATTCAAGGGAAATGACTTGGTGAAATCTATATATGTAAAAGAAATGGAAGAAATTTTATGTGCAATAAGAAAATGGTGACAATGTCTCATGAGAGGCATTTTAAAGTCAGGACATACCATGATAGGCTAAAGTACTTTTTGGAGCAAATATTGTAATCAGAAGAGCAAGAAAAATGGGTAGCAAAAATGCAAGGGTTTGATTTTGAAACAATTTACAAAAAAGGGAAGGACATTGTGGTAGCATGCCCTTTCCAAAATAGAAGAAGCCTCAAGTTTATATTCCATTCCTGCGTGGTTGGAATAAGCTCACCATAAGTGGGAAAATGACAATAGTACTAGATAGAAAATGCAGTGTATAAAGGAAGGGATGAATTATATGGAATAGTGGGAGTGGAAGAGAGATATCCTTTGGTGCAAGGGTAGAATATTTTTACGCCCTCGATCAAATTTGAAGTAGAAAATATTAAGGGAGTCCCATGAATCTCTGATGGCGGGACATTTAGGCTTCTTTAAAACATATCAAACTATCAATTTTTTGGGGGGGAAGGAATGAAGAAAGATATTCAAAAATTTGTAAGAGAATGTCATGTTTGCCAAAGAAATAAATGAGAGATAGTAAAAACTCTAAGTTTACTTCAACCCTTACACTTACAAAATCAAAGATGGGAATATATATCAATGGATTTCATTACAGGTTACCGAAATCAGAAGGTAAGGATGTCATTTATGTGGTAGTGGATAGACTCACAAAATATGCACATTTTTATGGAATTCAAAGTACATATACAACAAGTGAAGTGGTAGAAGTGTTCATGAAGGAAATTCATAGACTTCATGGATTTCCTAAAGTAATACTAAGTGACAGAGATCCAAAATTCATAGACGTAATGGATTTCCTAAAGCAATACTAAGTGATATAGATCCAAAATTCATAGGAAATTTTTGGACATAATTATGGAAAATGAGTGGAATAACACTAGCTATGAGTTTATCATATCATCCACAAACACACAATCAAACATAAATAGTTAACAAATTTTTAGAGGGTTATCTATTTTTCTATTCTTCATACAAGTAATCTCAATGGGTGAAGTTGCTTCCTTTAACAAAAGGGTGGTATAATACCACCTATCACACATCTACTAAGATGTCCCCATTTGAATCCCTTTATGGATATTCAGCTCCTTGTGTCACATACGTTTTGTAGGAGCAATCCAAAGTATAGGCAATAGAGTCACATGTGAAGAATACTAAAGAAACATTGACAATGCTTAAGGAAAATCTTCAAATGTTATAAAACAGGATGAAGCAGCAAGCAGATCAACATAGAAGTGAAAGACAATTTGAGAAGGTTGATTGGTATTTTTGAAAATACAACCTTATAAGCAATATACTCTCAAACAAAAAAAGAATAAAAAATTAGATACAAAATTTTATGGACCCTAGAAGATTATTTGCAAGATTGGACAAGTGGCGTAGGAGTTATATTTGTCATCTTCCCACATTCATAAGGTTTTTCGTGTATCTTTCCTTAAAAAAGTTTTGGGACAAACTATGTTAGTGCAAAGAGAACTTCCAAAATTAGATGAAGAAGGGAAGTTGATTCTTGAACCAGAAAATAATTATAGATCAATGTTCTATATCTCTTCGGAATAGAACCGTTATGGGATACCTAATAAAGTGGAAGAATATGCCTCTTGAAGAAGCTACATGGGAAAATGAGCATTTCATGAAGAAACACGCTCAATTACAAGCTTTGAGGGAACATATTTTTTAAAAGAGAGGGGTTATATTAAGGCCCTAACACTCATTTATAATTAGCTTAATAGTTATTGTTAGGTTGGCTTAGGGTAGGTTACATCATACTCACTTTATCTCTTATTTATAATAAAGGAGATTCTTTTGTATATGCATCTTGTCTTGTGAATTGGTTATATTGTAAAAGGAGGTTTTCCCCTCGAACTGGATTGTTATTCATTCATTATTCTAAAGTTGGTTCATAAAACCAAGAGAAAATTTGAGATTGGATGAATTGGATTCAGGTCAAGGTGTCCTCTCCTCCTTCATCTTATTCCCTCATAGCAGTCCACAGGAAAAGTAGATGTAGAGAGAGAGAGAAGAAGAGACAAATCAAAATAGAGCAAGAGGCGGGGTATCACATTAGGGATTACATAACTCAAATAGTAGCATATGACTTTAGAATATCATGTAGAGAGCAACGTCTAGATGACGAAGAATGAGTAGGTTAAACATCAATTTTTGGGAATTGTCTTTTTGTTGCACAGGGACATTCAACCTTTCACTTGGGGGTTGATGATGGGACATCATTTTATCGCCCATTTTGTGCCTTAATTTTGATAAATTTTCACTCCTAGACTCAAGACCTTTCTAAAAACATTATTATTTTTTACGACCAACTTAAATTTTTTGACTTATGCTTATCCGATCGAATATAATTTACTTGATTTTAGGGAGGATGTAAGATATGTTTGGTATTTAGTGTTTTTTATGTTGGTTGTGTGATTTACATTCTTGAGATACTGTGGTTTATAAGAAGGAAATGAGTGTATCCTTGATGAAGGAATTCGACCCTCGTGCCATATGATCATCTTCAAACATGTACCTTTGACCAATCAACTTAATGGGTGAGAAATCGAAGGGATTTTTTTCCCTCATAGCTCTCAGGATTGTCAACACTTGAAGGTAGCGATAAATTCCCTAAAAAAATTGACCTCCTTCACAATATTGGAATTCAAAATAGCACAAGAGGGAAAACAATAAGGGGATGGCTCACACCAATCAAGAACTTGAATGAACGGGCTAGTATGACTCTTTTTTAGTATAAGTAGAAGCCTAGATGATAGAGTTAATATAGTCAAATTTATCATTTTGTTTCCTTACTGTTGTTGAGAGCTAGTTCAAATTGTATTAGAGAGGTCTATTTTTGTCCTCATGTTTCCATGATGTTTTTTTAATAAAAGAAAGCAGATTTCACTAAATTTTTGAGTCCTTAAGTGTTCTTAAGGGTTCCAGAAATTTCCTTGAGTAGGGCCCACTCAAGGATAGGACATAAGAACCTTCCTTTCTTTCTATTTCTTTCCTTTGGAATTTTTTTTTTGGATTAGATAGATTTATGTAGAACGAAGTATTTATTTACGTTACTTTCATTTCCAACAATACTATTTCATGTATTTCTTTGAGTAGTATTTTCAATTCATGTATTTCCTTAAATGTTTTTGCTTCTTTAAATTACAATAACCAATGCTATGGAGTGGATCTTATGAATCTATTATATGGTAGACTAGTGCTGCAAGGATTGATTAATCTAGTAGTATCACAATGATCATTGATTAAAGGAAACCTTCTCATTTAATTGATTTTTCATCCAATAGGCAATAACCCTACACCTTCACTTATATTATAGCATATTCTTATAAGAGATAGGAGTGAAAGTTATGGACCTGAGTGTGTGAGAATTAAATTAGAATGAGCTACCAAAGTTGATCATTTGCCTTGTCACAATTGACGGGTGCTCAAATTGACATCCTTGTAGCACCCGTCCAATATTTTTTGTACACCTTTTTCCCATTTCCATTTCCAGGTTAATACACTTTTCATCCACAATGATGCATTTTTGGTCAAGGTATAATCACTCACTCAATATGCCATTTCAATACTTATTTATATGCATTTTTCAAGAGATTATCACCTTTCGTGCTAACAATGTTTTACATGAACAAAGCTACATGGGTACCTTTCCAACACGAGAGCTGCAATTTATGTTCAAGTGTAGTTGCTGCAACTTTGATCGTTGTTGCAACTCTCGTCATTGTTGCAACTCCCACTATTGCAACTCTTAGTGTTGTGACTCTCGTTGTGTTGCAACTCTCACTGCAGACTGTTGTTGCAACTCCGTAACAGCTCATCGGTCAACCACATATTTGTCACCAAGGATCAATCAGTTAGCCAACAACCACTCAAGAACACATCAAGGGAAATTGGGTGCAAAAATTGAATGGAAAAATTAGCGACCACTTGTCGTGGTCGATTTAGTCAGCGTGAACCCGATTTTTTTCCCTCTTTTAGAAAATACGATGTAACAAGATGAGACAACGTGATTCTTGTGGATGTCCATTGATTTTATTAGCTCATTTAGGAAGGATTCATTTTGTATAAATAGGCATGCTCTCTTTATGCCGAGGGACGAAGGAAAAGCAACATAAAGTTTGTAAACCAGAGTTTTATTGATCTACATATTTTCGTTTAATAAAACTTATGTTTTGTTCCTATTCAATTGGTGGTGTGTTAAGCATTTAGTGCCTAGTGAACTCTTAGACCAATACCTTGTCTAAGGAGGTAGGGACCCCTCCTTAGCTCAACATTATTTGTATCTTCTATATTTTGTAGAAGTAGTCATAGAATTTCTTTCTATCATTTCATTTATTTCCAAAAATTCCTCTATTAACATCTTGTCGATTGTTACAGCTCATCACTAATGTTGCAGGGTAGTGATATTTGATTGATGAGTGAGTAGTTGTAGTCTCTCCTACTTATTCTCATTTATTTCTATCAATTCCTCTATAAAACATCGTGTTGCATCTTCGACATTTTCTTGTTGTTGGAACTATGTTGCCGCCACTATATGATGACATTGCATAACCTTATCTTCTTATTGGTTAATGTGTAGTTGTAGCATCTTCATTCATTTCCAACAATTCCTCTATTTAAACTTTGTTGTGGAATTAATATTGTCCTTGTCGCGATTTTGGTTGTTGCAATTCGTGTTGTTGCGACTCTTGTTGTTGCAGATCTTGTTGCTACAACTCTACATCGGGCTTTCTAATTAACAATTGTGTGGTTTATAAATCGAGATAGTTTATTTTTCTTGTTTACAAGCATAATGTGGTTTGATTCTCACAACTTGAGGTTTGTTGCATCTCAATACATGATTCATAACATAGCTATCACAATAATCAAGATCGCCTTAATACTTGGACAAGTCACCTTTACTTTCCTGCAAGAGTGATTTACTTTTCTGCAAGCGTGGTTTACTTTCCTACAAGAGTGATTTACTTTTCCACAAGTGTGATTTACTTTCTAGCAATAGTGATTTACATTTCCGCAAGAGTGATTTACTTTTATGCAAGTGTGATCTACTTTCCCGCAAGTGTGATTTACTTTCCCGCAAGTGCATCATTTAATTTTTTGCAATGTGTGCTTTCATTTCTATAAGTGTGGATTTGGTGTAGTTTAATTTGATGACTTGCTAGAGCATTTTTGGTATATTGCCTTGTGACATTCATTTGAAAGTAATACAACTCATTGGCAATTACAACATTATACTTACATATACAATGCACGACAATTTGTAATTTTAATACGACCTTGGATTGATAAATTAAATACACAACTCTTCAATTGCTTACTAAATTAATTAGAGAGTAATTGAAAAGTCCGTCATTTTTTGCGTCGTTGCCAGGGATCTGTCAAAAGTATAGTTGTTGTTTTGTTCTCGTTTGGATTTCTTTTCAGCAATGTGTAGAATGTCGTTCTAATCTTTTCTATGCATAGAGTTAGAGATCAACAAGGTAGATTCACTAGTTCATCCAAAAATCCCATAACGCTAACAATGCAGGCCACTCTTAAGAGGGAAAGGAGCATAGTAAACCGAAATATTCGTCGCCAATGACAAGTTCCATTGCCAAAAGGGGACATGATACCTTCACTCAAGAATCTGAGACTGTACAGGGTTCTATGCACACAAAGATACCACCTTCAAAAGATATGATCAATGAACAATACCACTATTGGGGGTTCATCTTTCCTGCAGCACCTTCAAAGAAAAAAGACAAACCTCGGAGAGAGATGGCACACAAAGTTGATAAGGAGGAGACCTCTATGTTCAGATTTTCAATTAGAGGATCTAGTGAATATAACAAAATGAAGAATATCCCTAATTCAACCTTGCTAAATTTTCATGGTCATCCAAAGAAGATCCTGACACCTTCCTCTTCGAATTTGATGTACTTTGCATAAATTATGATTATGTGTCAGATTCCCACAAATTCAAACTTTTTCCTGCCACTCTCAAGAACGTTACACTACGATGGTTCATGCGCCTTAGTAGGGACAACATCTGCACATGGGACCAGATGATGAAGAAATTCCTGAAAGGTACCAATATTATTGTAAGGATAAAGAAAGGAGGGAGGAAGTATTTAGGATGACACAACAAGAAGACGAGAGCCTTGAGGATTATGTTGAAAGATTCAACTATAATTTGTAGAGGGCAAGACAAGGAGACTTGGCTCCCGATACACGACGTGTCTTATTCTTGAGAGGAATCCGAGATGATTGCATTGAACTTCTCAATCTGATGGGCGAAGGAGACATTTCTTAGTTAGATTATGATGTTGTCTTGGAACTTTGTCGCAAATATTCCAGAGGTACTTCGAAAACAGGCAAAGGACCAAGAGATATATTAACAAGGACTGGCAAGACTATTGGAAGTGGATTCATAAGAGTAGAGATAGAGAAAATGTTAGAAGACTTCAAGACTAATATACTTACTTCTTTGAGCACCCAATTGGATACACTACGAATGAAGAAGAAGAGAAAAAGGCATAACGATATGTGGCCATCTTTTGCCAAAAATGCAGAACAAACCACCCATGGAAGGAATGTCCATTGGAAAAAATTGAGGTTTGTGGAATATGCAGTGAGGACCATGCTACTTGCAACTGTCCATCCTTACCAAGACATAAATCCATCTATGAGAAAGCTAAGGAACCGCAACAACTATGCTTTATCTCTCGGAAGCGATCGTGGAAACCCAGACCACAAGGTATGTTTCAAGACCAGTATCAGTATTTTAATTCATATTCGACTAACCCTTCCATGCAATATACTCCTTAGCTATGGTGTCTTCCAACACAGTCATGGATGGATCCTCCTCCTCCAAACAAATTATGGAAACAAGGGTGGAGAAATCCCAATTTAGGAGGTCCTCAACAAGCCATAACACAACCACCCATGCAAATTCTTCCCACCTCCCCAGATGCAGGCATCCACATCCACTCCTCCTCGACTGTAATTACCTGCACAACCCATCCCTAACCCTAATAACGGGAGGCCAGCCCATCCAACATAAGCCGTCGGGCTTGTTTCCTACCCTACCTATTCCATCTTTTCTCTGGACTGTAATGATATCTACCTTTGATCTAGGAAGACATTAACCAAGGACCAACCTCCAGTTCGTATTGAAGAATTGAATGAGAATGTTCAAAATGAAGAACTAGAACAAGTACAATATCATGAATCCTTGAAAGTTGATCATGCCCACCTTGAATTTAAAAACCCACCCTATCCAAAAAGATTATATTGAGAGAAACCTTTTACTCATCCCGAGATTGACTTCTTGGGGGAACTCAAGAATGTGTGTGTTAAACTACTGCTTTTCCAAGCCATCAAAGAAATACCTATATAATCGAAAGCGGTATAAGAACTTTGTTTAAGGAAACCCGAAAGAAAAAGGAAGGATCCCCAAACTGTGTGTGTTATGGGTAAATTGTCTGTCTTAATTATGGGGGGAGTTCTCGTGGCCAAATACTCTGACTCTGGCAGCCCGATAGTTAATGTGCAGATTAATAATACACTTATTAGAAACACATTAATCGACCTTGGTGCTCCCATCAATTTTATGATGTGTGAGACCATGGAAACCTTAAGACTCACCAGTCTTACGGAAACCCCAACCATACTCCAACTCAATGACATATCAATTTTCAAACCAAAGGGAATCTTAGAAGATGTAGTGATCTCCATAGATTTGTGGGAATATCCCGCCGAATTTATGATCCTGCAACCCAAAACTCTTTGGGGGGGTATCCTTTAATCTTGGGAAGGTCACCACTGGCCACTACTGATGCTTACATCCATTGTAGGTCGGACAACATGACCATTTCCCACAGGACCTAAAAAAAATAACCTTGTATCCTCCCGCCAAACCCAACATAGATTTTGAAACATCACTCTGGGATAGTGGAGAAGATAGTGATGGAGAAGGAGAATCTCATCAAGTCCTCCTTATAGATCAATACCTAGCCATCAGAGAGAAAACAGAGGATGATGAAATCAATGATTTCATAGCTTCTTCTTCCACAACCAACTCACATGTTCTTGAACATGTTATGCATCCAGAAACACAGGCTTCCCTTGACTCAACAAACATCTCACCTGTAGAGCACAAGTCCTCACTTGAAAAATATCAAGGGTCCACCACAAAAACTATAGAAATCAGCCCTGGGAAAACCTTGAAAATCAACCAGGGACTGACTGAACAACAAAAAGAGCGACTGGTTAAAATGCTACAAAAGCACAGTGATGCCTTCGCTAGGACTACTCTGATATGAAGGGAATCTATGCTGACTTACGCACACACCATATATACATTAAGCAAGGATCTAGACCCATCCGCCAACCTCAACATAGTTAAGGAAGAGCCACATAAATTTCACACAACCAACTTTATCTATCCAATTTCTGACAATCAATGGGTTTCCCCTCTTGTCACGGTACCTAAGAAAAATGGTAAATGGAGGATTTGTGTGGACTATTGAGAACTCGACAAAGAAGAACACAAGGACCATTTCCCACTTCCATTCATTCACAAGGTATTGGATACATCAACATGGCATAAATACTTTTATTTCCTCGATGGATTCAACAGGTATAGCCAGATCCAGATCACACCTAAGGATCAAGACAAAACAACATTTACATGTCCATGGGGGACATTCGCCTATCGTGTTCTACCGTTCGTGTTATGTAACGCCCCTGCCACCTTTCAAATAGTTGTAATTGGTATATTCTATGATTTAATTCATGATTGTGTGGAAATATATATGGATGACTTTACAACATATGGTGATGAATTTGATGAGGCATTGACAAATTTAGAGAAAACATTGATAAGGTGTAAAGAATTGAACGTTGCCCTCCGCAATGAGAAATGTGCAATGATGTTAATTGATGGCATTGTATTAGGGCATTGCATCTCAACTAAATGCATCCAAGCGGATTTGGAAAAAATCAAGATAATATTAAACTTTATGACTCCACGTTTGCAAAAAGAGGTATGAAGCTTCTTAGGATATGTTGGTTACTATCGTTGCTTTATTGAAAATTTCTCATGAATTTCTCATCCATTGTTTTCTTTGTTTAACAAAGATTCTGAGTTTTTGTGGACAAAAATATGTTGGCATGCACTTGAAGAATTGAAAACTAAGGTGTGTGAGGCTCCTATTTTAAGAGGGCCTAATTAGTCCCTCTCGTTTCATATTTCTACGTACGCATTAGACACCGCCATTGGAGTTGTTCTAGGACAACAAGAAGGAAATTATCCATACGCAATGTAATACATCAACAAAAATCTTTCACTCGCAGAACTAAATTATACGGTAACAAAGAAAGAGTTTCTTGCAGTAATACATGCAATTAATGAATTTTAGCATTACATCATAGGATATGCAATAATATTGCACATTGACCATGATGCCATAAAATATTTAATGAACAAACTTATCACTAATGGCATGGTAACTAGGTGGTTATTCTTATTACAGGAATATGATATAACCATTTTGAATAAACCAAGAAAGGATAATGTAGTGGCTGATTTTCTTTCAAGACTTACATATAATAAGAATGAGCCACTTGTAGAAGATTATTTTCTTGATGAGCACTTATTTGTTGTTTCTACTAACTCTCCTTGGTTCACAAATATTGCTAATTACTTGGCCGCAAGCAGAATTCCACATCATTTATCTCCAAAGGAGCAACAGAAGATCATCGAACAAAGTTGGAGGTTCTCGTGGATCAACAACTATCTCTTCTACATAGGGTTAGACCTTATCATCAGGAGATGCGTGCAAGAAGATGAGATCTATGAGATCTTGAAATCTTGCCACGATGGTCCATGTGGGGGACACTTGTAGACAAAAGGACTGGGTATAACGTACTTCATCAAGGTTCATATTGGCCCACTATCTTTAAGGACGCCAAGGAATATGTAAAGAGGTGTGATAGTTTCTATCACATGGGAAGACAAGTGCAATAAGATGAGATGTCATTACAACCACAACTGGAATTGGAACCCTTCGATAAATGGGCCCTAGATTTCGTAGGGCCAATCAATCCTCCTTCCCACGATAACTCCTACATTCTAGTATGCACATATTGTGTCACAAAATGGATGGAAGCAAAGGCACTCCTGGTTGTGATAGAACAAGCAGTAGTGAGATTTCTTCATGAAGAAATCTTCACAAGATTCGGGATACCTCAGGAAATAGTTACTAATGGAGGAACTCAATTCACTTCAAGACTCATTAGAGACTTAATGCACAAATATAAGATCAAAAACAGGGTTACCACATCATATCACTCGGAGGATAGTGTATAGCTACAAAGGACAGACAAAACTCTTGAGGCCATCATCACTAAGACTGTCAGACCACACTTCAAGGACTAGTTCAACAAAGTACCTGAAGCTTTATGGGCCTACTAGACAATATGAAATACTACCACTGGATGCACCCCATATGAATCTATGTATGGAAAAAGAGTATTGTTGTCTATCGAAACAAAGATCCAAACACTTAAAACAATTGTGCAACTTGGAATGGACTTAATTGAATCTCATAAGCAATGCCTCCTTCATATCTATGAACTAAATGAACTTCAATGAACTAAACAAACTTCGCCAAGATGCCTTGCACCACACAACAATAATACAACATCAAAGAGCTCGATGGCATGACAAGTTCATCAAGAATAATAAATTCAAAGTTGGAGATTGGGCCTTGTTATTTGACTCCATGTTCAAAGATTTCAGAGGGAAGTTTTGCACTTGATGGCTTGGCCCTTATGAGATTGATATTATATATGACAACAAAGCCATCAAGATTTGCACCATTGACTATGAGAGAACTCCTCTGATGGAAAATGGAACATGCTTCAATTATATCATAAAACTATATCCAAGGAAGCCTTTTTGAAGAGGATCACTACTGGATGGCACGATAATGATCTGTAGATTGTTAACAAGGGGGAAACCCCTACTCAATGATTATTCCCTTAGGGGCGTGCCTGGGGGCATGCTTTGCGAAAATCAACTTATGTTGGTGCATGACATGCTAAAAAACAAATGGGGGGACCGAGAGAAATAAATAAGGCACTTCATGGTTTTTGGATGGTTATGTCAAGATCATTTTGATCAAGTTTTTGATTAAGTTTTGTTTTTTTAATAGAGTCTTTTTCAGGATGTGCAAGGGACAAGAATGTTGTCGCTGCAACTCCTGTTGTTGAAACTCCTGTTGTTGAAACTCCTGTTGTTGAAACTCTTGTTGTTGCAACTCCTATTATTGTAAACTCCTATTGTTGCAACTCTTGTTGTTATAAACTCTTGTTGTTGTGACTCTTGTTGCTGCAACTTCTGTTGTTGCAACTCCTTGCACTAGAACTCTACATATCGACACTACAACTCCACTGCTAAAGTACCAAAACCAATTTGAGCGAAGATGACTCCTATTGAGATACCATGTCAAGCCGCAGTCCTGACCCCCACGTTGTTACTACTCTGGAGCATTGCTACAACTCTGTACATCCATGTTGCAACTCTGAATGTTGTCACAACTTCAGGACGTTGTTTCATCTCTTCCTATTGCTGCAACTGTGCATATTGCCACAACTATGGAACACTGTTGTAAGCTCGACAACTGTCGCAACTCTTCATATTGTCGGAACTCTGAAAGCATTGTTGTTGCCACTCAGATAGTTGTTGCAACTCTCGATGATCGACATGAAAACTCGACGAAGGTATGCACAATTACAACAAGGCACGTTAAGTCGGAAGGTACGTCTCTTGAATTGTGTAATGAGTAAGAAAGGAATTGGCATAATTGTGACCTATTCACATCAATAAAACACCATCACACACCCATAATTAACCAAATTGTAACACAATTACCCCTTCCCACCATCATTCCCATTCACACTTCAAACTAGCCACCCTCTGAAATGTTCATACCAAATTGCAACCACAGTCATTTGAGTTATGAGGAGGAAAATGGGAGGCTCATTAAACCGCAGAGAGCCCACATAGACCCTCTTGTTGGAGGCATACGAGAACAATGGGAAAAATTTTCCAATATGGAGGTTGGATGGAATACCTAAAGAGGCTACGAGGTTAGGACGATAATGTGGCACTGGAATTTGCCATTAATTTTAGGGAAATTAGGATAGAGGTAGCATGGGTAGTCATCAAGGTAACAAAGAATGTAATCGTAGAAGTGATCGGGCTTCCTCAGATGAGAGAAGGATGGTATTGTCGACGGAGGCCTAAGCCCAAAATTATCGAGCAATTCCTTAAACTAGGGGAAGCCTTAGTCAAGAAAGCTACAAGGTTTGACATGACTTCATTGTCGAGCCCATGGCAATATGTTTCCATCGTGATGCAGTGATACATCACCTGCGAGGGCCATTATGGGGATGTATACCTACAACAAATCCATTTATTGGACTATCTGTGACACGATAGGCGAGTAAACATGTCGATTTTCCTTTGGAGGACGATGCAAACCATGGCCAAACATGCACAAAAAGTCATCTTCCCTTAACAATCCCTCTCATACCACGAGCTAATTAAGCTTTTAGTTGAATGTGCTTTGGATATGGAGGATGGGACATGGAGCGAGGTGAAAAGAGCACCAACCACCATTGTAACACCACTCAAAAGAGAAGCAACTGCTACAACTCCTCCACGATATAACAACACTGCAACTCCATAAATTGAGGGCATTGCAAATCTAGAAGTTGAGGTTGGCACAAATCTACGGGTTCTAGCTGTTGCAGCTCTCGATGTTGTAATTGTTGCAACTTTGGAATCTGAAAAAGCTGCAACTCCCAGAACTGCAACCACTAAAGAAAAAACCCTGAGGGTTCTGTCAAAATTCCTCGGCAAAATGAGGGCAGCCACAACAGTGACATAGAGGTCACAAGGAGAAAACCTATGACCAAAACACTGTCGAGGACAAGGAAGAGGGAAACATATTCGATGACTCGAAAGAAAAAAATGGCAAGAAACAGTGTTGCCACCCAAGAAATAAAAACCCCTGCTATTACACAAGAACCAACAGGGGCAGAACAAGTCGAAGAAACATTTGAAGCACAAGACACAATGGGGGATGGACAAGACTTTGCCAAGCTTGGACCTGATGAAGAAATGGGAAAAAGAAACCTTGTTGTTACACAAGAACCATCAAGGCAAACCCTAGGAGAAGGCCTTTCTTTAGTTCTGGAGGCCTACGTCGATGATGAAGATTTTGTAGCTCCAGAAGCAAATGAGGCCACTATTACCCTAGAGCCAACAAAAATCACCCAAGCTAAATGAGTAAGTACCCCTTTGTTTGTGGTTTTGTATTCATCACTTTTAAGGAAGCAATGGGTACTTGAGAATAAAAACATGAGGCTTCAGACCTCTCTGAAATTGTTAGGGGATGAGCTTAGGAAAGAGAGGCAGTTGGATAACTAGACCACCATGCCCAGGAAATAGAACCCATTGCTACATAATCATCAGATGAAAGTCACCATGTTGCACCAACAATGGGCATTCACTCCATTGTCCCAAGAGCCAACCAACTCACTAAACTAGTAGAAGACACCCACCCTGCTACAACAGTAGAAGGCACTATCCTTGTTGAACTAGTACATGACACTCACCTTGTTGTCACATAGTGTAGTCTTCTTGCTAAAACAACAAAGGAAACTCTCCCTATTGAACCAACAAAATCTAGTCACCCTATTGAGCCAGAAAAGGACACTCATCGCACTGGCACAAAGTCCAATTGCCCTGTTGCTATACAAGAACCAACAGAGGACCATTGCCCTATTGTCACAGATGAACCAACATAGGTCAGTCACTCTGTTGATACACCAAAACAAATAGAGGAATCACATGGCATAGTAACAATGTAAGCACAAGAAAAGGACCTTGTTGTTACATAAGAACCAACAAGGGAAATTATAGGAGAAGGCATTGCTATAATTTTGTGGGACTACCAAGAAGAGAAGGACCTTGTTGTTACACAAGAACCAACAAGGGAAAGTTTAGGTGAAGGCCTTGTTGCGATTTTGGAAGGCTATCAAGATGAGGAAGAAGTTGTTGCTCCTGAGGAAGGGCACGCAAATGATGACATCGACCACCTCCAAGGGAGTCTCACCTTCTCAGACTCAAAGTGATTGTTTGGTTGCATGAGGACATGCAATGATTTCGGCCAGGGGGAGATGATGAGTGCTTAAATTGACATCCTTGTAGCACCCATCCAATACTTTTTGTACACCTTTTTCCCATTTCCATTTCCACATTAATACACTTGTCATCCACAATGATGCATTTTTTCTCAAGATATAATCACTTGCTCAATATGCCATTTCAATACTTATTCGTATGCATTTTTCAGGAGATTGTCACCTTTCGTGCTAACAATTATTTATAGGAACAAAGTTGCAAAAGTACATTCCCAACATGAGAGCTGCAATTCATGTTCAAGTGTAGTTGTTGCAACTCCTAGTGCTACGACTCTCGTCCTTGCTGCAACTCCCACTACTAAAACTCTCACTTTATATCGTTGTTGCAACTGTAAAATATTTCATCGGTCAACTGCACAATTGTCACCAGGGATCAACTAGTTAGCCAACAACTGCACAACTGTCACCAGGGATCGGTCAGTGAGCCAACAACTACTCAAGAACATGTCAAGGGAAATTGGGAGCCAGAATGGAATTGACAACTCAGTCACCACTTGTCATGGCCTGTTTAGTCAACACGCACTCGATTTTTGTCGTCTTTTGGAAAATATGATGTAACAAAATCTGACAACTCAATTCTCGTGGTTGTCCATCGATTTTCTTAGCTCATATAGGAAGGAGTCATTTTGTATAAATATGCTCGCTTTCTCGTAGACGAGGGATGGAGAAAAATCAACAGAAAGTTTGTAAACCAAAGTTGTATTGATCTACACATTTCTGTTTAATAAAAGTTTTGGTATGTTCTTGTTCAATTGATGGTATGTTAATCATTTAGCACCTACTGCACTCTTAGACCAGTACCTCATCTAAGAAGGTAGGCCCCCCTCCTTAGCTCGATATTTTTTGTATCTTCTATATTTAGTAGAAATAGTCATAGAATTTATTTCTATAATTTCATTTATTTCCAACAATTCCTCTATTAACATCTTGTTGATAATTGTAGCTTAATGTTAATGTTGTAGGGTAGTGATATTTGATTGATGAGTGAGTATTCATAGTCTCTCTTCCTTATTTCCATTTAGTTCCAACAATTCCTCTATAAAACATCGTGTTGCAACTCCGACATTTTCTTGTTGTTGCAACTCTGCTACCGCCACTCCATGTTGACATTGCAGAACCTTACCTTATTATTGGTTAATGTGTAGTTGTAGCATCTTCATTCATTTCTACTAATTCCTCTAATTAAACTTCCTTGTAGCATTAATATTGTGCTTTCCACGATTCTGGTTGCTAGAATTCATGTTGTTGTAACTCTAGTTGTTGCAACTCTAGTTGTTGCAATTCTCATTGTTGCAACTCTCGTTGTTGCAACTTTGGCTGCTACAACTCTGCATCGAGCTTTCTAATTAACAATTGTGTGGTTTGCAAATCGAGATAGTTTATTTTCCTTGTTTACAAGCACAATGTGGTTTGATTCTCACAGCTTGAGGTTTGTTGCATCTCAGTACATGAGTCTTAACATAGCTATGACAATAATCAAGATCGCCTTAATACTTGGACAAGTCACCTTTACTTTCCTGCAAGAGTGATTTACTTTTTTGCAAGCCTGGTTTACTTTCTTGCAAGAGTGATTTACGTTTTCGCAAGTGTGTTTACTTTCATGCAAGAGTGATTTACTTTTCCACAAGTGTGATTTACTTTCGTTCAAGAGTGATTTACTTTCCCGCAAGAGTGATTTACTTTTACGCAAGTGTGATTTACTTTCCCACAAGTGTAATTTACTTTCCTACAAGTGTGTCATTTACTTTTCTACAACGTGTGCTTTCATTTATGCAAGTGTGGATTTGGTGTAGTTTAATTCGGTGACTTGCTAGAGAATTTTTGGTATATTTTCTTGTGACATTCATTTGAAATTATTATAACTCATTGCAATTACAACATTATACTTGCATATACGGTGCACGACAATTAGTAAGTTTAATACGACCTCAGACTGATAAATTAAATGCACAACTCTTCAATTGCTTACTAAATTAATTAGAGAGTAATTGAAAACTCTGTCAACAACTTTTGTTAGAATTTGTAGTTCATATTATACTTTTGTAATTTGCATACATAGTGCACAACACCTCATAAGTTTGCATGATCTCTGAGTTGAAAATTTAAGGTGAAGTTTAGGAGTTGAATATATATTGCTACAATTCTCAGGACCAACAACCACCTAAGAGAGACATGGAGCGTGAGATGCAAATATTACTCAACTCCCCATTTCCAAACATAGGATTGTATATACAGTCCATATTAGAAGCAAATGAATTGAAGAAATGGTTGATACATCTACCAAGTACCTCACATTGTGGTTCACCTATCATCATAGTTCCCAAGAAGGATGTGACTTAGAGAACATGTATCGACTATAGTTCTTTGAATAAGATCACCTGTAAGAATCAACACCCTTTTCCCAAGACCGACGACTTACTATAAAAGTTGTAGGATGCCAAGTACTTCACTAAGTTGGATCCCATATCAAGATACCACCAAGTAAAAGTAAAATAAGAAGACACCTAGAAGACTACCTTCAAGATGAGATGAGGTTTATATCAATGGTTGGTAATGCCTTTTTGGTTTATGCAATGCACCAACTACAATTACGTGTTTGATGAATGATGTGTTGTGTCCCTTTCTACATTCATTTGTAATAGTGTACTTGGATGATATATTGATTTCTAACTCTACCTGGGAAGAGCATATCTCACATCTCAAGCAGGTGTAAGAGACCTTCAAAAAGCATCAACTGCCGTCAAACTTTAAGAAATGTGAACTTTCCATGCAGTCCTTGGGGTATGTGATTGGTGGAGGTGAACTAAAGATTGATCCTGCAAATATGGAGGCCATCATCGAGTGGATAACTCTAACCAGTGTCAACGAAGTTAGGACTTTTATGGGAGCAACACAATACCTTTGAAAGTTTATAGCATCCATTTCAATTATGGTTATACCACTCCATGTCATAACAACGCATACTAAGAAAATTCATTAGGAAAATAATCAGTAGAAGGATTTTGAAGAGACGCATCGAAATATTAGTAAAGTACTAGTTCTTGCATTTCCCAACTTGCGAAAACCCTTTGAAGTGGAGACAAATACAATTGGATATTCTATGGGAGTGGTCTTAATGCAAGGAGACAAGCTAGTATGATATCATTATGAAATGTTCCATGTTAGAGCCTTGAATTGCCCTACATATGACAAGGAAATCTATGCTTTGATTCAAGTTGTTAAGAAATATAAGCACTATATAATGGGCAAGAAAAACATCATCCACATTGATCACCAACTACTACAATATTTATATACCCAAAGTAAGATTTAGAAAACTAAATACTACAAATTGATGGTATTTTTACAACAATTTCATCGTATCATTGAATATAAGAAGGGAAATACTAATAAGTTGGTAGCCATTATTTCAAGGCCGCCCAAACCCAAGATCATAGCTTTGGCTATTATGATGCATATGGAGCCTTTCATCCATATTGCATATAAAGAGGAATACATAGAACACGAGGACTTCAAAGAGGTATTCCAATAGTTAGAAGGCCAAGTTTGTGAAGAAGAAGGTGATGGCAAGGCCGACTGTCATCTCCAAGATAGGTTGCTCTACAAGTTGGATAAGCTTTGTGTTTCTAAAGGTGAAAGATTGTAATTATCAAAGAGTCACATACCTCCATAGTGGCCAACATACAAAGGTGTGTGTATTGGTCTAAAATGCAAGAAGATGTAGTTTAGTTTATTAGAAGATGCATACTTTGCTATAAAAATAAACCCAATTATAGGAAGCAAGTTTTATACCATCCCTTACTTATACCTACTAGACCATGGGAGATCATCTTCATGGATTTCGTGGGTGGTTTTCCAAGAACCAAGAGGGGACATCACTATCTATTTGTGGTGGTTGACAAGTTTAGTGAGATGTGCATTCTTCTGCCTTGTAAAAAGACCGTAAAGGGACAATATGCAACAATCATGTTCTTTGAAAAGGTCTGGGTGTACTTTGGCATATCAAAGAACACCATCTTAGATAGAGCTATTGAATCTCTTAGCGCCTTTTGGACTACACTTTGGTATAAGACAGACACCAAGTTGAAGAGATCCATAGATTTCCATTCATAGACAGATGGGAAAACAAACGCAGTGAATAAGACATTGGTTAAGCTTTTAAGGGGTTACAATTAGAATTGTCAAAGGACTTGGGATGAAAAATGCTCGGCACAACCTACACATAATTGAGAAGACATTCAAGGTAGGAGACAAAATTTGATTTCATATGAACAAAGAAAGGCTACACGGTCTTGGTAAGAAGATCAAGGATCTGCAACATGATCCTTTTGAGGACTTGGAGAAGGTAGGTGATATTGCCTACGAACTTAGTCTACCTCCATACCCACAAATTTACTCGACAGTGAATGGGGAAAATTTGATGCTCTACGAGCCTTCCATTTTAGATTAAGAAAATGATAGACAAGTCTTACCTACCATGGAGGACTTAACACCACAAATTCAGAGAAAGTTATTCAAGGATATTGTGTTATTAAATAAATCTAGAACAATTAGACAGAGGCAACATGAACTTTGGCAGGTTAGGTTGAAAGTATAATGTCTAAGCAATATAAAATAGTACTCCATGGAGAAGATAGAGGGAAATTTTCGTTGGGATCAAAAGCATCCCAAAATGGGGAGGTGTGATTTGAAATGGATCACTATATAATTTATCATTTATTTTGGTACCTTTTGAGTAGAAAAAATTAGAGCTCTTGACTTGTAGGGCCCATTTATAGGACATGACCTATTTGGGTGACTTGGGGTCATGAAACTTTCAAAGCATATATGGGGAACAAAATAACCATTTTTGGGGTCAAAACTTTGTGGATCCACCTCTTGATGTTTTTATACATATCAAGAGCTCTCTAATGGTCAAATATCACCTCAATTGAAGTTTGTATGAGGAAATTATGCCTCTCGCAAGTTGACCTATGTTGTTGACCACCATGGCATTGAGTGGATGCCACATCAGTTCCCATTACTCACACACGTGGGGCTATTCATGTGTGGAATTTCAAGAACATTTTAGAGGATCCAAAACCCCAACCCTAATTAGGAGTTTAGGTAAGAAAAAACCATAACCCTAGCCCTAGATGACTATCAGGATATTGTTAAATATTGGGTTGTTGGGAAAGGAAGGGGTTCCTTTCTTGTTGTAACGATTTGTTGTTCCATAGTTGAGTAGAGAAATAAAGTGGGATATTGGAGTAGAACAAAGGAAGTGGACTACCCCGTAACATGCATATATGCCACAATATCAATGGAAACTCCATAGTGAGTTCATCTTTCTTTGTATTTGCATTTCATATATGAGAAGAAACAAGTAAGGCATAGTCCTCACTTTCTAGTTTAGTTTTCCCATATTGGGTTTTTACCGAGGTACATATTGTGTTTATTGTGTGCATGAGCTATTTGTTTTATCTTCTTTTATTTTAGTCTTATCTTATTTCAGTATTTTGAGCATCGAGCTAGTGATATTAAATCTTAATCTCAAGTAAAACATTGCATAACAAAGATTTTGGAGAGACTTGTAAGATTTGTTGTCTCAAATTGTTCCAGTGGAATTTCCTCTACAATTTACAAATCAATTCCAATTACCTTTACTTTGTGAATCCAAGTTGGTGGAAATGAAGAGTAATGGTGATGTGTTTGTTACATTGATGACTATCAATCACCCAAGGATATTCCAATGCATTGAAAAATTATGAGGATAATCCTACAACAACATTACTAGGTATTCCTTCATTTCATCAACCCTTCATCGTTGCCTATTTCTTATGTAATGAAGTTAAATCCTATTGTATATTGGTGATCCAAAATGGATTTAAGAAGGCCTAAAAATAAAAGTTCTTGGAATCATACAAAACCAACGTCATTGTGTTCGTTTCGTTGCGTTGATTCCGGCCATATAATTTTTTCCTCAAACGGACACCGTATGCGAAAGTTATCGCGTTCTGATCAAATTCCCAAACATGAAAAAGTCAACTAGTCAAAGTCAACACTGATGTCAGTAGTACGACAGGTGACATCAGCATGCTGACATGGCATCACCAGAAGGTGACACGTGTCACTCAGATTCGACATTTTCAGGTTGAGTTGGCACTGTACGGATTTGACACGTGGCATTGTACGGATGACACATGGCAGTTCGTACATGACGTGGCTCAATGACAAGCTGACACGTGGATGTACGGATGACAATTGGGTTGTACAGATGTTGATGTGGCAGGGTGACTGTGCAGTACAGACGTGACATGGCACGACACGTGATTGTACGACATATGACATGGTTGTACGAAAGTGACGTGGCAACTGACTAGACGTTGATTGTGCTAGTACAAACCAATCAGAGGGCGACACGTGGCCCAATCAGAGGATGCCACGTGGCACCCCAAATTTTTTCAATGATAATTAGTTCAAAAAAATTGGGCTCCGGGAGTTTCGAACCTCCGACCTCTATGGGTTCCAACAGACTAACAAACACAGGTCTACCACCTCTGCTACACGCGTTTCTTGCTATGCATATGGGCAGAATAATATTTGAATTAGCATTTGGCGCGATTTTGAGGATAAGCCCCGGTCGGCGGGGGCCAGCCCCGACTAAACAGGGGTTGAAGACCAGGTACCTAACCAACTATGGAGCGCGTGGGAGCCAGGGTCATGGCCATATGGCCACGCCAACGACGATTTAAGGGCTAAGGATCATAGGCGCTCCAGACTAAGGCCACATGGGAAATTCCCATATGAACAAGAGCCCGAGAATAGGGGGCTAGTGAAGATTTGCCCAGTTTTTGGGTTTCAGACTTTATATTATGATTTAATTGGATTTTTAAGCCTGTTTTTGGAAGATTTTGTCCATTATTGGGGGATCTCGAGCCCTTTTTTAGGCCAGATCTTGGGAGGAAGTTGGGAGGATGTTACCAACTCCAAATATATTTAAACCAGAGGTTCTTGGCAGCCTTGGAGGTTCAGAGAAGGATAAATACTGAGTAATTTGACAGCCAAAGCCATTTTTATGCAGGGAAGCCATTGGAGAGAGGAACTTTGTGGGCCAATTTCGGGAGCTTCGCTCCACCGTTTTCAATGTCGTCAGTTGTGTTGGATTCTTGAGTTCAAGAAGAACATATTCAGACTAGTTTGTAATCCATTTGACACTTTTATGATGTACTTTTGAAACTTTGAAGAGAAATAAGAAAGCCTCACCCACTTAGACAAAGGCCCGAAAACGTAGGCAATCTTGCTGAACTCCATTAACAACTTTGTTGTTATGGTTTGCTAATTATTTGTGCTTACTTTCATATATTCATTTCTTATTATGGTTGCCATGTTATATCATTAAATTCTTCACCTTTCTTCAATTCCTAAATGGTTAATGAACTCATTGATCCGGATTATTTTCGACACGAAATGAGAGCGGAGATATAATAAAGAAATGCACAGAGATATTGCAGATATTCAATAATATAACAGGAATGTATCAGAGATGCAACCATAAACACAAATATACAGTAATACACGATTTCTATTAATCATAGAAATGTACAAAGACTGTAAAAATACAGAGTGAAAGACTCGCTAGAATGGTGGCAGCTTATCTCTGAGAAGAGATGTGACGGCTACTCGCATTCGCAAGAAGATGATTACAATGAGGCTCT
>ML777124.1:413317-441896 GCA_009831015.1 Picea engelmannii
GTCTCAATGATGCCTTCGGCTATCATTGAGAACCTTGATCTCAAAAAATCTTCATTTAGGCCCTCAATATGGCCCCGAAAGTTAAAACCTGCTAAAAATAGTAAATTGCCAAAATTGCCATAAAGTTGTTTTGAGCCAGTTGAAAAAGGTGGGTGGCCACCAATATCCACCTGGATCACTCATGCTTTAAAACTTAACCATAGTCTTAAAAGATCTTTTCGGATCAAGTGGTATCAGAGTAGGTTGACGGTTGGTTTTTGAGTTTGCATGATTACCGGGGAAAAGATGAATCGTGGTGAAGGTGAGCTTGTCGAAGAGAATCCTGAGATTGGATCGAGAAAGTGAACTTCTCAAAGTGAGAAGATGGCATCGGAAGAGGGACTTTCTCATAACGAGATAGAGTTTCAAAATACCTTCTTCGTCATGTCAGATATGGTAGAGGTTTTATATGATGATTACTTGGAGTGGAAGAGACCGATTCTAGGTGAATATTCAAAAGCCAAAAGTGAAGAAGGAAAGGATCCTCCTAAACCTCCTCCTTCACCTCCTTCTTCTCCATCAACTTCTTCTTCTTCAAGTACAAGTTCCAAATCCACCGCAAGAAAACATTCCCATAAACATAAACATGATATGCCTTTACTTAAGATTGATGTGAAGTTTGAATTACCCATGTATGATGATGAAGTCAATGTAGAGAGGCTTGATAATTGGGTCAGACAGATGGAAGTTTATTGCAATGTGAAACAAATCAAGGATGAGGCAACTCAAATCAAATTGGCATCGCTTCGACTTGCAGGCACATCACTCATCTAGTGGCAAAGCAAGTTGCAAAATGGCACGCAACAAGTGGGTAATGTATTTCCATCATGGCAAGTTTTTGTTTCTGCACTTAAAAAACAATTTTATCCTTTGGGTTATAAAGAGAAGGCTTTAATTGAATGGAAAGGTCTTAAACTAAGAAAGGGACAAACAATGCATGAATACACAATTGAATTTCGTAAGATGGCATTAATGTTAGACATTCCTTTACATACCCAAGAAACTCTTATGAAGTATATAGGAGGTTTACCTGCACACATTTGTAACATTGTATTTATGTTTGGACCTACTAATCTTGATGAGGTTTCTGTTCAAGCAACATACATTGAGGCAAGGAAAACATGAGTTGGTGTATCAGGAGAATCGTCTTCGAGAAAAGAGGACAAAAGGAAGGGGAATGGCAAGAAAGCAAATTCAGTGAAAAGAAGGGAAGAGAAGCTCTCTTGCAAGCATTGCAAAAAAGAAGGGCATGATGATGACCATTGTTGGCAATTGCATCTCGAGAAGAGACTGAAATGGTTCAAAGAGAGAAAAGGGAGGCAAAAAGTTGTAGCAGCAACATGACCAACACACTTGGGATCGGATTCGGGTGATGAGTTTAAAATCACAACAGTTGGTTTGACAGGTAAAAATGGTGATGGATATGATTCTAGAAGTAAATTGTTTCACATAAGGGTCATAATGAAGCATACTAAGGTCGACACATTGATAGATAGTGGATCTCAATCTAACTTGATTTCAGAGGAAGTGGTTAAACAATTGGAATTAAACACTCAAATGCATCATAAACCTTACTCACTTAAATGGATAAGCAACCATCATAAACTGCACATAACAAAGCAATGCACTTTAAAGTTTGCAATTTCATCAACATTTGTGGATGAGGTAATGTGTGATGTGGTGCCACTCAATGAATGTGGAATGGTCTTAGGCAGTCCTTATTTGTATGATCGCAAAGCAATCTCCTACAGGGAACATAATTAATATCACTTAATCAAAGAAGGCAATGAATATGTTGTACATGCTCATCACTTAAAAGAAAATCAATATCTTTAAACAATGGAACAATTAAGGAAGGCATCTCATGCAAGCAACACACCTATAATTGTTCCAAATCAAGTAATTGATCTTAGGCATGAACATGAGATGATTGTAGAATGGAAGTTCAATCATACTTTGCTTCAAGACAAGCTAATGCCGTGCAAGTACTACAAACATATTAGCTCATTTGCAGTCCTATTTCTGATGTTATCATTGCTAATGTTTTCAACATGGATGGTAGTGGCTTCAGTAAGATGTGAAAGAGTGCAAGTGGCTAACAATATGTTGTTAGTTGTCATGGTTGTTTTGCAATTAATCTTGATGAGACAGGTGCACATGACAGAGTTCAAAGACAAAGAACAAGTGGGGTGGCCTATCCCGCACTTGATGATTGGTTAATACCCTTTTGGAGGACCAAAAGGTCTTAGTGGGGAGGCGTGATCCAAAATGGATCTAGCAAGGCCTAAAAATCAAAGTTCTCATAATCAGACAAAACCAACGCCATTGCATCTATCTTGTCGCGTTGATTCCGACCATATAATTTTTTCCTCAAACGGACACCGTATGCGAAAGTTATCGTGTTCTGATCAAATTCCCAAACATGGAAAAAGTCAGCTAGTCAAAGTCAACACTGACGTAACGTCACCAGGAGGTGACACGTGTCACTCAGATTTGGCATTTTCGGGCTGAGTTGGCACTGTACGGATTTTACACATGGCATTGTACGAATGAAACGTGGTAGTCCGTACATGGCATGGGCCAATGACATGCTGACACGTGGTTGTACAGATGACAGCTGGGTCGTACGGATGCTGAAGTGGCAGGGTGACTGTGCAGTACGGACATGACGTGGAATGACACATGGTTGTACAACAGATGATGTGGCAGGTGACAGGGTTGTATGGAAGTGACATGGTAGTTGACTGGATGTTGACTGTGTTGGTACAGACCAATCATAGGGCAACATGTGGACTAATCAGAGGGCACCACGTGGAACCCCAAATTTTTTCAATGACAACTAGTTCAAAAATTTTGGGCTCTGGAAGTTTTGAACCTCCGACCTCTATGGGCACCAACGGACTAACAAACACAGGGCTACCACCTCTGCTACATGTGTTTCTTGTTATGGATATGGGCGAAATAATATTTGAATTAGCATTTGGCACGATTTCGGGGATAAGCCCCGGTTGGCGAGGGACAGTACCGACCGACTAGGGGCCTAACCAACTATGGAGCGCGTGGGAGCCATGGCCATGCCAACGACCAAGGGCCGAGATTTAAGGGATAAGGATCAGAGGCGCGCCAACCTAAGGCCACATGGGCCATTCCCATATGACCAAGAGCCCGAGAATAGGGGGCTAGTGCAGATTTGCCCAATTTTTGGGTTTCAGACTTTATATTATGATTTAATTGGATTTTAAAACCTGTTTTTGGAAGATTTTGTCCATTATTGGGGGATCTCGAGCCCTTTTTGAGGCTATATCTTGGGAGGAAGTTGGGAGGATGTTACCAACTTCAAATCTATTTAAACCATAGGTTCTTGGCAGCCTTGGAGGTTTAGAGAAGGATAAATGCTGAGGAATTTGACAACCAAAGCCATTTTTATGTAGGGAAGCCATTGAGGAGAGGAACTTTGCGGGCCAATTCCGAGAGCTTCGCTCAACCATTTTCAGTGTCGTCAGTTGTGTTGGATTCTTGAGGTCGAGAAGAACATAACCATACCAATTTGTAATCAATTTGAAACTTTTATGATGTACTTTTGAAGCTTTGAAGAGAAATAAGAAATCCTCACCCACTGAGACAAAGGCCCGAAGACGTAGGCGATCTTGCCGAACTCCGTTAATAACTTTGTTGTTATGGTTTCTTGATACTTTGTGCTTACTTTCAGATCTGCATTTATTATTATGGTTGCCATGTTATATCATTAAATTCTTCCTCTTTCTTCAATTCCTAAATGGTTAATGAACTCATGCTTTAAAACTTAACCATAGTCTTAAAAGATCTTTTCAGATCAATTGGTCACATTGTTTTGCATATGTTTACAATCATGTATGTGTAGACATAGAGCAACTTTTTGATCATTCACTCACTCACATGATATTTGGTGCTAAGCTTTGATGGTTATTATTATCATTGATTAACCATGCATTCCATTGTTTTTTTTAAGCTAAAAAAAACACTTGTATTATTTACAGTAAGGTGAAAATACAACACGAGCCTAGGAGACCTCGAAAAAAGGAAACTAAGTCTCATCTAGCCAAATTTTCAAAGAGAGTATATCAGTCTATCAAAGAGATAATAACAATGATCAACATATTATTAGAAATAGTTGCAGTCTATGATAGAAAATATTTAAGTCTATCTTATCCGCGAGTATAATAGTAAAGATATGGAGCTAAAAAAAGAATTTAGGCTAACCCGAGTCAGCCCTTAGGAGAGGACTAAGTCTTTATTTTCTCCCCTTCCATTTGAACTTTTTCCTCTTCCTCTGTAGCCAGGTTCTAAGTGGGTGTAGAGTTGTTAACAATAGTGATTGGGCAGTCTCGAGTCCTAGCTGGGGTCATGCCATCGGTCAGATGCTTGTTTGGACTTGGATCATGGGACACCTTTGAAACCTTGAAATTAATCCCATAAGTCAACTGACACATTAGTTCAAATTTACTTTGGAATATCTTGATGGTATGCAAAATATTTCTATGGTATGCCATGCATTTCTCTAGAGTATGAGCCACCATGGCTTTGAAATGCGAGTAGAGTTCCATTGTCTTGAAGAATTTGGTTTCCCAAGTGTGAGAGTATAGAGGCTCATGAAACCATCCCCTAGATTCTTCCAAAATCTCCTCGTCTGAGGTCTGTCTACACTTGAACTTCACCATGTCTTCCACATGGTCAATCTCCTGATGAGCTTCCTCGGAGCAGTTTTCTAGGAATCTGCTTTGTGCTTCCCAAGCCTCAATTTTCACTATAGTAAAATAACGCAAGTGAGAGGACGAATCCTCCTTAGCAACTCCCTTTCCTTTGTCCTCCTACCCCTCATCTCCTCTCCTCCCACCCTTAGTGATTTATACATTGGAGTAGGGTCCTTCCACATGCCCACCTTCTGTATAAATTTGACCATAGACCCGCGTGCCCAGGCCCTCACCCTCTGCATGTCGTAAAGTCCTAAAACAACACTCTCGACCACCTTACACAGAGAAGATCTCCTAGACCACAACACTAGAGTAGCGATCATGGACCCAGTTGTAGAGACCCCAAATCCTGAGAACCCTAACACACCTAACACTGCCCTCTCGAGCCTAGACACAAAACACATTACCCTCTCAACCTTGAACATCGGTTGAACTAGGGGATTTGAACCAGAACAAGCTATCACCATGGTTCCTATCATTGTTCTCTCGTAACTACAACTTGGGCTGCTTGAAGTCCCCTTGATAAACCACCTGGAGATTACCCATTACGCCTCTAGCCATGATAACCATAACACTACTATCCTTGGCCATGATGCTTGCCTTCTCCTCGAGTTCCTTCTTTGTTTTCTTCCCACTATCGTTCATAACCCCAGGCAACATTTCCCTATACCTCCCACCTCACCGACGACATTGGTTACTCATTGCATAGATCATGGGTACGAGGATGGAGATCTCCCCTCCCACTTCCAAGACCTTTGAGAGCCACGTGTCTCGGTCGTGCATGCCATCTTTCGCCTTCATGGTCACGTCGAGTTGGTTGGTGGCCGAGTTTGTAACATGTATGCTCGACATCCTATCATTCATCGCTCCATCCGAGGAGTCATTATCTTTTTCATTTATTCGAGTGCACTCCTCTCTGAGTATACTCAGGATGTGATCCTTCCAACTCCAGACCCGTAACTTGTTTTTTTTAGTAACCCCCTCATTTTCTTGTTGATCTGCTAGTAATATAACCTTTATTCTAACATGGTTTGGGATGACCATTGGTATTTAATGAACCAACTTTACTACCTAAGTGAGGCCCGAGGAAATTCTCCAATTGGAAGAGGGTTTCTCTGGATCAACTCCATTTATTATCATGATCAGGACTATGATCAGCAGAAGGGAGTCCCCTTCCACTATCAGGTTGTAGATGCACATGTCATTAGAGATTTGAAAACTAATGATTAACCCTATCAACTCAACGTCATTATTGGTGTTATTGCTTGGCCTATAAGCATATATTGTTTGGATTTCATCTGTTGAGGTTCTAAAGACACTCCCTGCCCTCGATGGGCTAGGATTTTCTTTAAAGGCTCCATCGAAGTTAAGTTTGATATGATGAACTGGGGGTGGGCCCCATGATTCTTTAGAATTTTCCCTTATTGGTTTCGAGGGTCGAGGATATTCCCTCTAAAGAGAATCTAATTGCCAAGAATTGAAGATTAACAATTTTGCCAACAAGGGATTCCAGTCTTCCTCCACCTAGAGTGGCATTGCAATTGATTCTCTGATATTATTCCAAATTACTTCCTAGACTCTGTCCATTTATTGCCCTTTCTTTTTTAATATTCTTCTGTTCCTTTCCTTCCAAAGGTTCCATAGGATAAATCCCAAAGTTATAGTCCAAAATTTATTAAGGATGGGATTTCGAAAGGGGTTGCTTCTCCCATTTTCCAGTGTTCTTATAGTATCCCCTTTGACTCTGTCCATTTGTATGAATAGATTGGTTGCCTCATCCCAAGGACTTGAAAATTATGTACATGTAGAGAAGAGATGCTCAATTGTCTCATCCTTTGCTCTACATATCACACACATAGAGGGTCCTACAAATCCTCGCTTTAAGAGCCTGTCCCAGGTCAGGGTTCGTATATGGGTAAGAATCCAGAGGAATGTGAATATTTTTGGCCAAATCTCTGGGTTCCAAATCTTGGAATAGATCTTCTTCTTATCCTCCATATGTATCCCTCTTGCCAGTTTATAAGATTCTTGAATTATGAAGTTGTCATCCACTTCTTTACCCCATTGGATGGTGTCAGGGCCATTATGAACTCGAATTCGCCTATCTTGCAACTCTTTCTCCATTGGTTGTTTAGACTCCTCGTCCCACTCCAATGGCCATTTGTCCAAAGATTTCTATTTTTTGTCACTCCAATCTGGGTGATCTCCCTAGTTCTCCCAATAGTGGTATACATGAGTCCATCCCTTTTGGCGCATTATCGTTTTGATGTCCTGTGTTTTTGTTACCCAAGATTGGCTCTTGTTCCCAAGCATAATCCCAGAAGAGTGCGTCCCTTCCTTCTTTAGTTTCCAAGAAACAGTGTTGTTGGACCAGACCACGGTTGGACCAAACATTTTGCCATATTAAGGAATTAGGATAGTCCCTTGTCATTCTAATCCTTTTCATGGAGGAAACATTAGCCTCGTATTTTGTAGACCAAAATTTGGCCCAAAGGGACTCTATATACTTGATCCATCTCCACCAAATCTAACTCACGAGGGAAGGATCTTTAAGTCCTAGGCCCCCAAAGCTTTTAGGGAGACCGAATTTGGACCATCCTACCAAAGCCCATTTTTTTCTTTCGACACCCCTCCCCAAAGGAAGGCCCTTTGGAGATTACATATTTTTTTGAGGATAGAGGCAGGAGCAACCAAAATAGAAAATATTTACAGAGGCATAACATTGAGAACAAATTTAATAAGGAGTAGCCTCACAGGAAGAGTTAGGAAGTAATGGGTCCAATTGGAAATTTTGGCTTCCATTTTGAGAAGAAGCTCCTCCCATGACCTATTCTTGAGGGATTTTTCGAGCAAGGGGGGCCCTAGGTATTTAGAAGGGAGGATTTCAAGTTGAAGAAGCGTTGAAGAAGAAAACCTGGGATTTAGAGTGATTGATGAGAGCACTAGAAAATTTCATAAATGTGTCGAAGATGGCTTTGAAATCCAAGGCTTCTCTCACCAAGGGGACATCCACAAGGAGGGTTTCATCTACAAATTGAAGATGGGAGAGAGGGTCGGTGGTCAAAGAAAGGGAGATCCCTTTCAGAGATCCTAAGTCTCTAGCAGTCTTAATACATATTTCAAGACCTTTAGCTGCAATGATATAAATGAAAGGAGAAATGGGGTCACCCCGATGAATGCCCCGGGAGGGGTTAAAAGAATGGGAGGGGGAACCATTGACGAGGATAAAGAAGAAGACATAGGAGATCAAATTTGAGATCCAAAAAACATAATCCTTACCAAACCCAAAGGTAGACAACATTTCTTGGAGAAAAGTCTAGTTAAGACAATCAAAATCTTTGGACATGTCCAACTTGAGAAGCATACCATGCTTTTTTCCAATCTTAAGAGAGTGGATGGTCTCGTGAGTCAAGATGATTCCATCGAGGCTCTAACAACCCTCTAGAAACCTTCCTTGCTCCAAATAAATAATTTTATTCATGATAGGCTTTAGCCTATTGACAATGAGCTTAGTTATAATCTTATAAATGACATTGCATAAGGATATAGGACGATACTTATATGTCATGTTTGCTTCCCTTTCTTTAGGGATCAGTGCAAGAAACATGGCATTGTCTGCTTGGAGAATGGAGCTTGAGGTGTGGGATTCTTCCAGAGCCTCCCAAATGTCCTGACCGATAATCTCCTAGTAGGTTTGGAAGAAGTCCGAGGTAAGTTGTCAGGTCTGAGAGACTTGCATGCCAACATTTCATTTATTATTTTTTCCACCTCTTTAAAGGTTACTGGACGCATTAGACCATCATTTTGTTCTTGGGTGACTAGGGAGGGTATTGTTGTAGTGATAATATTGATTGCATCTCGTCGATCTAGATTGGTTTCTTGAAGGGTGGCGTTAGAGTGGCGGCCATATCTTCTTGTTTTTCCAGCAGAGTCATGCTGACTGATTTCAGGGTTTTAATTCGGTTCCGGATCCTTCTTTGTAGGAGCGAGTTGTGGAAAAACTTCATATTCTTATCACCCTCGTGTAACCATCTAACTTTGGATTTTTGTTTCCATAAAGTTTCCTCATGCTTATGTATTTTTTCTATTTCTTCCTTAAGGTTGTGCTCTTTGTCCATTCTTTCCACCAAACATCCCATCTGAATGATATCTTGTTGCAATGCTTCCATCTTCTGCTCCAAACACCTTTTATTGGAGAAAATGTTTCTTAATACTTCTTTATTCCAATTTTTTTAATTATGAACTTGATATGCTTCAGTTGTTTTTGGACCTTACAACTCATTTCTCTATGTCCACGAGCTTCTGATATTGTCCATGAAATCTGGATGCTCCATCCAAAATCGTTCAAAAAAAAATGGTTTGGGTTTTGGTTTAAGTGAGTTTTCCTAATCTAACAATATTGGCTAGTGGTCAGAACCATTCGATGGTAGAATATCAGCTGAGATTGCTTTTTGAAGGCTAAACAAAGGCTCTGAGACCAAAACTAATCCATTCTTACTGCAATTTGGGCAACTCCTCCTTGCTTGTTGTTCTAGGTTTGGAGACCATTACTAGTGGGGATGTCAATAAGGTGGGCATTGGTGATAATATCCTTGAAGGCTACATTTTTGGCTTCAAGCTTGCAGGTGCCTCAATTTTTTCTCGTAAAGTGAGGTTATCATGTTGAAGTCCCCTCCGATGATCTAAGGTTGATTTTGCAGTGTAGTACCTAAAAGATTGTTTTCGTCTAGGAAGGATTTGTTTCGGCCAAAGTATGGAGGACCATACACATTGGACAAGAAGCCAACTTCTTGAGAATCGATATGTTTATACCTTACAATAATGATTCTCTGAGAGATAGAGTGCTCTTCCATGGATATTATCTTCGGGTTCCAGAGCATTTCCATGCCACTCGAGGCTCCCTTTGAATCCACTGCAAGAACCTCATTGTCTCTCCAATTTTTCCTAGCTATTTTGATCATTGTTTCCTTTTGACATCTGGTTTCTTGAAGCATTATAATACTGGGATTGTCTTGATGGATTCTCTTCTTAAGTATCTTGTGTTTCGAGGGTGCATCGAGACCAAAAATATTCCATGAGATAATCTTCATAATTAAACTTTGGGTTGAGGGTGGAAATACTTATCTAGCAAGCCTATGAATTGTCCCTAGTCGACTAATAGGGCGCCTGTTTCATAAATCTTTTGTTTATGTGATTTCCAACCCCTTTTCTTTTCCTCTCCCAGAGTCTTTTTTTGGGGGGCGTTGAGGGGATTTCTCTTTATTCCTAGGTTTCTCGACGATGTAGGATTATGGCCTTGAGATATTCCTTTGCCCTTGGCTTTTGGTAGATTCTTTTGAAATTGGTGTAGTTGAGCTTCCATGATTTTGTTGATTTCCTCTTCTCCATGCTCTTCCATCAAAGCTTGGATATCAATTGGAAGATTGCCTTGGTCCAGTTCTTGCATGACATTGTCGCCTTCTGACCCCTCCTGAGATATTTTCTCTACGTTTGTTTCCTGCATCTCAGTTTCATCGTCGTTCAGAATCGGGTGCCCTAGTTTCGTGTCGGTTTTCCTTCATTTTTTGTACTTCTTATTTTGGATCAGATGGGGAAGCTTTTGGGGATTTTGGGGATGAATGCCCCTGCTGCATGGAAGTCTCTCATTTGTTATCCGTCAGAGCTTGAACTCTATTGGTACTCTTTGTATTTGGATTGATTGGATCTTTGTCCACCTTTTTTCTTTCACCCGTTTTCCTCTTGCTAGGGATCTTTGTCCGCCTTTTTTGTTTCGCCTGTTTTCCTCTTGCTGGGGATCTTTGTGAATATGTCTTCGTCCTTCTACTCCTTGGATCTACTAGATTGACTTTCCACATTAAGAGGGAAATATTTGAATAAGTGCCCATGCTCATGGCACTTCTGGCATATGAAAGGTATATGTTCGTAGTCGAGAGTCTGTGTCCATTCATTATCTTGGTAAGATATGGTTATGGAGTCTGGTAGAGCTCTCACTACATTCATGTAGGAATAGATCCTGGCGTAGGAAGTGTATCATCCTATTCTAGTAACTTCAAATATTTTGACAAAGGAGCCAAGCATATTCCCTATCCTTTCTAGTGTGTCTGATCCCCAAAAATCTTAGGGAAGGGAATATAATCAGATCCAAACTGGTGCGACTGTGAAGTCCTCCTTTTCTGGAGAAAATATCTCAGTCCAGTATCTTAGGTGAAGTCCAGCTGAATTAAAAAAATACCGTCCTTCTTCAAAGATTCGGTCTCGATCTTCCACCGATTGGAAAATTACTGTGAACAATCCCTTGGATCCTAGCTTCAAGTCTAGATTTTCTTTTGTCTTCCATCTTGATTCAACACAACCCATTAGGGCCTTCTCTAAGGGTTAGTTTCCCATGAATTTGCAAATTATTACGTGGTCCTTCATATACTAAATATATTCTCCAATCTAGGGGGAGGTGATTTCCTAACACAGTTTTTCCTTGGCCTTTTCCAGACACCCATTTTTAAGCCCGTGTCTCTGTCGTCCTGCACCCTCCACTGATGTGAGTTGGGTCGCATTGATTTGTGGTTCCCTTTCTATCTCCCAAGTTGCATGCATTGGTGGGGTCGGCGGATCGTCGCCTGTGATCGTGTCCTTAAACATCTTCAACTCGTCTTTCTCCTGCACGCCCTCATCCATCACTAGGTCCTTTGTTGTTGTCGTCATTTGTCAGAGCCTTCTACCCAACCTGTAACCTATGTCCTTATCTCCTAAACCTAACTAGTTGTTGTAGAAACCCTAGTCGCCAACCTGCATCGCCTGCCATTCTTCCCCCAATATACCATGCATTCCATTGTTGTAATTTTTTGCTTAAGTATTTTATATTGAGTTAAAATGGACAACATAAGTTTGGAGTGTAACTCTTGTATCCATTTTGTTTACTCATTCTCTTATCTAATGGAACACATAACACAAAGTCATTACACATACACACTCACACATACACACGTCCACAAAGAGAACTATAATCTCTCACTCCCTCACATATTAGGCGTTCCAAGTGAGGATGCCGGTACCTTCCTGTAGAAATACTGGTTGGTAACCCCAGGGATTCAAGGAGTTTCGATATCACAACCTCCATGAACTTTCACGCAAGAGAATTTTCTAATTGAGCTAACCTTTGAGGTTGAACATTGAAGCACACGGGGATGGGATTTGGTCCATCTATGTGCACACATCTCATGGAACCATTAATATACATTTTTTGGGTGCAACCACACATTTGACGACTACCTCAGGGTGGCCCCATGGCTCAAGGAAAAACCCTCACAATAAATGAATCTTGTCCACTTGTGAAAAATTCCCTACTCTTCACTAATAGATCCAACCCTCTTGAGCATTTTAAAAAGAGAAACATGGAAATGGACTTTGATACACTTATATATACAAAATCATGATATATATATATATGATGATGATGATGATGATGATGATGATGATGATTAATGTCCACTATGACCGAATTAGTCTATCAGACCTTAAGAGGGTAAGTGATTACTTGCGATTCTTTAGAATTTTGTTTATGTGCTCAAAAAGCATTAAGAGAAGCTTTCCAAGATCACCATAGTTTTGTTGAGTTAAGAGGTTAAGAAGGTTGGTAGTGTGACAAATATTTTGAAAATGAGATCTAATGTGGGTATAGGCTGGACAATCTAAGAGAAAGTGTTTTTCATCTTCAACCTTCTTAGTGTCACAAAGGTGACACACTCTTTCATCCCATGGCGTTTCAGGAATTGACCAACACCCAATTTCACTATGGAGCTCGTGAGAATTTGTTCTTATCTTCACAATGCTTATTTTTGTCTTTACACTCGTCAAAACAAATAGATAATTTTGATCTTCTACATTAGGGTTGATTACATCCTTATAATACCTTAACTTTCTTTTTTCCTCTGACTCTTTATCACACCACATCTTCTCCTTAAATTTTGATTTGATGATATTTTTGATAGTATCTTTATTCTGCAAAATGGTGTCTTCCATGATTCCCCAATAGTTTATCCAAGACCGGGCATCTTTATGCCATCTTTGTTGGAGTCGATGGTGGTTACGACTCTATTTTGAAGCAATTTTAGGAAGCCTATTGTCTTCCATGTTGTTTAACTTGTTCTTATACATTAGGTATCTAGTCATAGCCATGCTGTCAATGGGGGAGAGGCTTGTTTCCAAGAGGAGGATGGGATAGGGTGTATTTCCTTTAATTTTGAGATTATAGGTTATAAAATTCTTTTGTATTTACTATATCTTTCTCCAGGATTTACAAGATATACTACAACCCCAAACTTCACATCCACAAAGAATAACAGGTGTAACGAGAGTCTCAAATAGGATTTTCTTCTTATCCCAAGTCCAAAGATCGACATAATTACAATTGTTTTCGAGCCCATAATAAGCTTTCCATCCTACAATAATCCTTTTCTCAATGCTATAATTCCAGTTGAGCTTGTGGTGAATATCAATTCCAAGATATTTATATGAAGTCACTTCCTCCAAGTTGTTGTTGTCATATACGAAGGTATCACAAGTGATTTTATTGGATTTAATAATCATGACCTTAGTCTTATCAGTATTAACAATCATACCCATATTGGAGCAAAATCCTTGAGGATTCTTAGTTGGTTTTCAAGATCATGGGGACTCCTTGCCATAAGAACGATATCATCAACATAAAGAAGAAGATTGATGACTATATGAGTGAGAGTAGGGCTGACACAACCTGTTTTTTCCAAACAATCTTCTAACTTGTCAATGTATATGCCAAAAAGGGTAGGGGACAAGGGACAACCTTGTTTGACTCCAATATTGTAGTTAATCTCTTTCAACCAACCCTTGGTGTTTTTAAACTTAGAAATAACGTTTTCATACATCCTTATTGCAACAACCCTCAACTCGAGAGGCACTTTTAGCTCTTCCAACCTATTCCAAAGGTTTTTCTTAGGAACCATGTCAAAAACTTTTCTAAAGTCAACAAAACAACAAAAAATATTGGTTTTAGTATTGCGTAACTCCTCTGCAATGATCCTAAAGGTAACAAGATGGTCCATAGTTGAATGATATCTCCTAAACCTTGCATGTCCTTTATCTCTTTTGCCGCGACTTTCTAGCCAAATACTAATCTTCTTTTCCAAAATAATTCCATAAAGATTGGCTAAAATAGGGCTAATCATAATGGCCCGATAATTAGAGGGAATGTTTCTATCCCCATTTTAAAAAATAAGAACAATGAGGCTTTACGTCCAGGGTTTAGGGAAGCCCTGCTTAACTGCTAAATTGAAGAGTTTGTGTATGTGAGGGATAAGGATAGGCCCTCTAATTTAAAAAAATCCAGCTTGGTAGCCTTCAATGTCCTTAGCTTTCCCATTTGCTAACCGCTTAACCTTGAACTCTATGTCATCTAAAGAAAAAACTGCATCCTCCGTGGGGACAATAGGAATGGTGTCCATGGCATTAGGGAACTCGTAAGTAATTTTAAGGTAGGAATTCCAGTCCCTTAAGGGAATCATATTATTTTCTTTAGTATTGTTGTTTAGAATTTGGCTCCAAAACTTCTTAGGATCCATCTTAGATAGTTGTGAAAGTTTCTTTTGCCTTTTATTGATATAGTACCTTTTTTTTTTTCTTTTAATTAGGGATTTGTATGTATTGATCTTATCGAGTCTTAAGGACTCATTAGAAGCATCCCTAATGGCTTTCCTAGAAATTTTACATTCTTTATCATACCAAGGGTTGGTTGTTCTATTATTCTTTTTACAGGACACCTCGAAGGAGAACTCGCTAATAGAAGTGGAAAGGGTAGTTGTAAAATTATGATAGAGTTCTTCAATGTTGTCCTTATAAGTTAGGAGATGTAATTTACTATTTAAATCCTTTAAGAAAATGTCAACTTTACTTTTGTCAAAGCACAATTGTGTTTGATTATCAAAATTCTCTTCAATGGTGCTCTTATTCATGGAAAATTTTAGAGTTAGGGTTAAAGGTTTATGATTAGAGTCGGGTTCATGGTCATTTAAAAGGTTGAAAGTTGCTATTTGGTTGGAAACGGGGATATCAAATATCACATAATCTACGACACTACTACCTAGCCCATGAATACAAGTCTTTTGGTTGGAGTTTGGCCACTTCATTACTCCATTGCAAATTATTGGGTCTTGAGAGCTGCAGAGCTTGACCAAATCAGTACCAAACAAATTCTCAATTGGGTCTGCAAAGCTTCTTTTGTAGCTATTAGATAAAACAAGGTCCTCATCTAGCCATAAATGATTATGGTTGGAATCAATGCTTAAAAGAGTAGCTTGTTTAGTCGCAGTCCTAACATTAAAGTCTCCTAGTAGGAGGATATTACCTTCATTTTTCAAATTATAAATATCTTGTTTTAAATTATTATCGAGACAATTGCTATCTAGATTGTTTTTCTTGTAAAAAGTAGAATTAATAGGTGCAAAATAGCAAATTGCTATATACATCTTCTTAGCATTGGTGTCTAAAATTTATATCCAAATGTATTGATTTAGAGGGTCGATCTTATGAAGTTGAATGTGAGGAGAAATGCTCTTTCTAATATAACAAGCTATGCTTCCTATCCCTCTACGGTGGGACTTTTTGTTCCATGCTGACCACAAGACAAATCCTTCTATGTTAGGGACCTTAGTCTCTTCATGCTCCCAAGTTTCAACTAGACAAATAATATCAATATCACTCGGGATCCAACTTACCATAGGACCTTTGCGCCATGGAAAGCCACGATAGTTCCAAAAAAGGATCCCGAGTGTCCGAAATTCCTATTTATTATCATCCTTCTGGTCTCTATCCCTAACAATAGATTTTCAATTCTAATTATTGCCCATTTTCCTTCTTTCGTGGCTTCTTTTACCTTTTGAACTTCCTTCCTCTATTCAACTTGGTCTTTGGGAATGAGGTCTTCATTTATAAATATTCCCGACCCTTTTAAGCGCATATATTTACTGAGTATGCTATATTTATGGTCATTACAATTTACTTTGACACGAATCAACCTATCTTTGTGATCAATTATTTTTCCTAGCCTCTTTGCTTCTAAGAGGTAAGTTGTATCAATTTGTGATTTATTATTTAATTATTCTTTTACTATTCTATCGTATCCTCCTCTTGTTGTTCTTTTATACCAAAAACTATGAGGTTCAAGGCTCTTTTATTACACTCATGGTCCAATTCAATTAACTTATTCATTTCCTCTTTGATGAGTTTGATATCGAATTTGTTTTCCAGATTACCGAGGGTCAAATTGTTGGTTAATTTTTCTTCTAGCTCTTTAATCCTATCTCTCAAGTTGTGATTTTCTTCAACCTCTCCTTCTTGGGTTGATTGTTAATGTTTTTCCATTTCTTGAATCCTATCCTTCATTGTGTGTAATTCACTTTTGACCCCTAATCATACTAATTTTATCATTTAAATTTATTGAAAAAAACATTTTTTTTCTGACGTGAATTTAATTTTTTGAGAATATATATAAACATTTTTTTTTTCTGATGTGAATTTAATTTTTTGAGAAAAAAAAAATTACATTCATGTCAGAAAAAATTGTTTTTTTCAATAAATTTAAATGATAATTTCTCTCTCTCTATTTTTTTTTCTCAAAAAATTAAATTCACGTAAAAAAATGTTTTTTTCAATAAATTTAAATGATAAAATTACTATGATGTTAAAGCATACATGTTTTTTTTTAAAATTAATTATCTCCTTTTACATATAGTGTTAGCCTTTAAATGCATGCAACAATTAGATTGCTTTAAGATTTAAATGATAAAATGGATATGGTATAATGCCGCCTTTTTCCATTAACATATGATGCTCAAACGTGGATAAGCATGTTACATTTTTTTTTCCAACGTTTTGAACATTACTAGTTTAATGATATACTGTATGCTTACTTGCAATGTCATATATATATATATATATATATATATATATATATATAATTGCAATGTCACATTTATATATATGCATAATTGAAATGTCACATTTATATTATGAAATGAAATTTACATGTATTTTGCATTTTGTTATAATTTGTAATAACAAAATATTATGTTTAATAGTATAAATTTTGAAAATCAATTTTTATTGATTCATTATTTACATGTTTGATATATTATAAACAAAATAATATAAGTTTGATATTAGTATAAATAAATATATTTAATCTAAGGGGTTTAATCAATTGGTTATCATTAACATTGTTGGATATTTGGCTAGTTTTGTGTTAGGAAGATGTTTAATTTGAATCATTTTAAGTGAGGTGTATTGGTTTACACCATTTTTTTTTGTTTGTTAATTTGTGCGAGACCTGTTGGCTACGCGATTAACCTGTGGCTTGAGAAACCGCGACTCAGGGGCATCTAAGCCGTCAAAATCACCCGGGGATCGCACCCGGCCTGAGCCACACCAACCCTTAACATGGTTGGATTTTTTGTCCTCGCAGGTTTCGAACCGGTGACTTTAACATCACAGAGTGACTTAACAACACACTCCATCACCGACTGTCCTATACCTCAGAGACTTGGTTTACACCAAATTTACTAGGTATGCATTCTATGAATTTGGAAAATCTCATATGGATTTTACCACAAAAATTCCTTGGAAAAAATACTAACATATATACTTCCAATTTAACAAATTCACATAACTCCATAAATAAAAGAACAAAAACTAAACTACATACAACACTTGCTTTTCAAATACATTCAAAGAATAATTAACATTATACTAAGCCCCTTAAAATTCCCTCTAACACATATATATCTAACACATATATAACCATGTATATGATGATATCAATTGGGTGTAACTCAAGTGGTTGTGAGGAAAAGTTTTTACCCTCTCCACTTGAGGTTTAAATCCCACTTTGTAACAGGTATACTCTTAATAAGTTTATTGTTAAGTTTTTACCCTCTCCACTTGAGGTTTAAATCCCACTTTGTAACAGGTGTACTCTTAATAAGTTTATTGTTATAATTCATGAGTTATTGACATGGCTTTGCACTTTAAATAATTTAAGATTAATAAGTACTTAGATACTTTCCCCTAAAATATGACAAGTATATATATATATATATATATATATTAGAGCATTGCATTAAAAAATTGTTCCATGACGAAAATTTTCATATATTCATAAAATCATATTTTATGAATATTCATAAAATCATGATTGATGGGAAAAAAACACTCGCATAATGTTTTAAAAACGAAATTTCTTATTATAAGCAAAAATACGATTATAAAAAATACTATTTAAAAAATGAAAGGTAAAATTACGGTTATAATAAGTTTTGGGTGATTGAAATCTTAGAACAAATCCACCCTTAGGTAAAAAATAATTAAAATTATAGAAAATTGTGAGAGTTAGGGTTGTGTTGCATGTAACACGAGTGTGTAAAAGCACAAAATGAAAGGGCATGCGTGTGCGAAGGAAGGGACGGTAGGTATCCGAGCCTTGGCGCGCATGTGAGGAAAGAAAAAAAGAAAAGGCGCGACGATACATTCGAACACATGAAACAAATCACCTAACTTAGAATTTCACCCTTCCTCTTAAATTCCTCGATAGTGATTTTCTTTTATTCTTTTACTCCCACTCTTGTTCCCTCCATATTTATCCATCCGAACTCAATTCCTCCCTCTCCCTCCATTTTTTTTTCTTGTTCCTTTTAATGATTCGCAATCTCCCCTCTCCTCAGATTGTCCTCATCGGATCCCATTCCTCCCCTGCAACGCCACGCCCTCTTTTCTCAACACTTGCTCGGTCGCCCACTGTTACAATCCAATCCAATCCCTTGTCAATATCCACTCTACTAATTGTCGTGGTTTACGGTCTCTTCTGCATTTGTTATGCCCTTTCCCTTCCCTTTGGTGAGGTCAAATATCACCAACGGCGCTAGCAGCTCCAGGTACGCTTGCGGATCCACTTTTTACAGCGTTCCGGTCGAGTAAAATCCAGCGGATTCACCTCCAATTCTATCCCAGCGAGGTTTCATATTTTTCCCCTTTTTGCTTTGGGCGGGCGGATGCCAAAGTTGGCGGCGTTGCAGAGATGGTAGTCCCCATAAATCAAAATCAAAATCAAAGCTAAAAAGCTGGATAGTTGTAATTTTCCTCTCAATTAGTAATAACAAGAGAATAAATAATTAAAAATGTCCGGGGGAAGAGCTGGGAATCGATTCCAGCAGCCAGCGGGGCCGTTGATCCAACCCCTGAAACGGCACAGTGCCTTCGCATCCAATAAGCCTGCGTTTGCTGCTTCTGAAGATTACCATCATTTTGTGGTGACGGATAAAGCTTCTGCGAGCGGTGGCAATGATGATGATAAGGACAATGGCGAGATGCTGCTACTCACCAGATTTCCAGTAAGCTCCCAATTACCTTCCCAATCTCTTCACAAATCTTATTTATCAGGGTTGCTTCTAAATGCAAATGTCAAATATTTGTATGATTTTAAACTGCTTTGCTAGTCATGTTCAAGTAAAACGTTACTATGAGCTCCACAACTAGTCAGTCACGTTAAATTGAGTTACAGTGATTGCTTAAATCTCAAGAACTGGTTTTGTTCAGGCAGATTTGTGCAACTGTTGAGTGCTAATGGTAGTTATGTTAAGCTCGATACTTTTTAAAATCATATAAATTACATAGCTGGTTATCTATAAACAAATTTCTAAGTGTTAGAAGTATTAGAAGAATAGTGACCATGAGTAGGTGAGAAGCAGAGGATTGTTTATTTCATACAAAAGGAGGTGGCCACAGAGTTAGCTTAGCTTGTTGTTCTAAGTAGTGTAAATCTGTGAAGGACAAGAAATTTTATGCAGATCATAGGATCCCTTTCATCTCATGAAATGAACGTTATTGAATTTGTAGATGATGCTTGGTTAAGATTTGCCAACAAGTGTTGATGCGGGGGGCAATATTCTATGGGGATTTCGCTTTCTTTGAAACTTTGTTAAACGATAGTTATTTAAAACCCTTAAACTTCTCGGATTATTAATTACTGTGACAGGACAGTATACGATGAAAATGAAAAGTCATTTCCAGGTAACTTTCAGGATTATGAGGCATAATGCTATGATTTTTTCATTTTTAATTTTTTTATGAAGGCAAACTTAGCTGAATTCTCTCTATTCCCTAGAATATCTGGATGTAGGACGTTGTCAACTGGCAAGTTAGTAACCTCGAGGGTTCGATGGAATTGGAACTTGTGATCTTACCCTTGGCAACATGTTTTCAGTGGATGGTCCAACCCTCAAGCACTTAAATGAGAGCGAGATTGTTGGTCCTTGGCCAACCCCAATTGGTCCATGAGGGGCAAACATGCCATAAGTAAGTTTTGAACTTGTTGGAGAGGATAACTTCTCTTAACCACCCAAGCTAGACCTAATTGACATGTGTATATATCCTTTTTCTCTAAAGAAAACCTTGTGGGGAAACCCAAGGGTTGCTTCTCCATATTTGTGGATGACATCCCTAGTAAATTTGTTGGGCCAGACTAGTATGCCTAACCTAGGGGGATTTGAACCCGGGACATGTTGGCACAAAACTAGACATGTGTATGTATATAGTTTTTCCAAGAAACACCTTGTGGGTGAACTCCTAGGCACTCCTTGTATTTGAGGATGGAACCCAGTGCACACTGCAAACTTGCTGACATTGATTATGGTGCTTGACTTGGCAAGGGCATTGAGTGAGGCACATAACAAAGGTAGCCAGCTCGTGGCATCGATTTCGAGACCATTTGTACGAAGTTAAAAGCACTCAAACACTGAAGCGAGCCCATAGGGCATACGTGTGTGTGTGCAAAAGCTCTTGAGGTTGATGTGTGCATGTGTGTTTTTTCAAGGAAAAAGATCCCCCCCTTCTTCAGAATATTTGGATGGAGGGTGGCTTAATTGCCAACCACAATAGCTATTAATAACCCCAAGGGACTTGATCATATTAGAGTTTGTGACCTATGGCCTCTTGTTGACAGTATGCTTTGGGTGAATGGTTCAAGCAATTGAGCTAACATATATATATAATCTATAGGAAAACTTCGTGGGATCCCTTTCTCTTCCTTAGAGTATATATATTATCCAAAGGAAAATTTTGTGGGATCCCTCCCTCTTCCTTAGAGTATTTTGATGGAGGGTGGCTCAACTGTTGATTAGAATAGTGGCTGGTAACCCTGAGGGATTCAACTGATTTGAACCTGTGACCTATGGCCTCTCTATTGACAACCTGCTTGGGTGGATGGTTCAATTGATTGAGTTAACCCTTGGGCCTATATATATATATATATATATATATATATATATATATATATATATGCCATCTTCATTTTATATATCTCATTCGTTGTTTGTTCTTTTGTTCGTAGTCTTCAGTTTGATGCTTGTTAAAGAAGTTATCATTGTGCTTCAGCATCTCCATTTTGGAGCAGACTTCTCTGAGATTTAAGGAGTGATGAACTCTCTCTATGTATTTAATATCATTTTTATTTGAAATCTGAATCTTCTAATCATAAGGATATAGCACACTGACATAGGTGCCAGATCAATGCCCGTAAAACTGTCTGTTAAGATCTTTAAATGAGGCCACTGAAGTCCTAAAGAGTAGTGATAGTGTTGACTGGCCAGGGCTTTGTTTAACTCTCAAAATGTTTGGTGACATCTCCATTTCTTTCTTCCTTGGTACCATCAGTCTTTTAACTCTGCACTATTTCCTTTCTTGTATCATTTAGTCTTACTTTGATGTCTTGACTGTTTATTGCCAAATGTATTCATGATTTTTATTTTTATTTTTTTAAAACTAGTATACAGGGTAAATGGGAAATGGGAATTATGTAGTATCTTTCTACTGATTCAGATGTATATTTTTGATTTCAAAAGGAGAACTTTCTTCATTAAAAACTAGAAATGCAATTATGGATTATGAACTTACTAGAAATTTTGCAAAAGACTTCAGCCATGTTTTAAACAGAGGCGTGGGATCAACTTGCTATGTTGAATACCGATCATCTTTTTAGTCTTTCAAATTCTTATATTTTAGTGTGTTATTCTGTCTATATGAGCTTCCCTTGTTCAAATGATTCTTTTGAACAACACTATTATCTACCCAATGTTGTATGCATCTATGCAGTTTGTGATATAACAACAACGATGACATTTGTAAGGTAAAATCACAAACTGCAGTCTAAATTTTCTTGCAAAGTAGAAAACATTGCATGAGCTTTTATCAAAATGATCTGCTAAGTCTGTTTGAACTCTGGACATTACTCAATGTTCTCTGAGCTCTCTGATGGTAATAGGCTTTAGTGGTGTCCATAAGAACATAGAGCTGGCATTTGCTTCTGTGCACCACCATCACCTGAAATCACATCAAAATAAAGATTTATTTATTTTTGGATGGGATCAAGTCTATATAGTATACAACCAAAATTACAAGATCAATATAAGCATTTGTACGTGTATTTTTGTGTTCAGAATCGATTCTGTCATAATCGTTCTACTGTCAAAATATTTGCATTCTGAATATGAACCCAAGGATCCATTTTGTTGTCCTTAGTTTATCATTCTCAATTAATTTGCATCTAGAGTTGGTTGTGGAAACTTTCATCAGATATATGGGGAGCATAAGACCCTCCTAATTTTAGATTGGAAGATTTATTTGGGGTAGCTAACGTTGGATATGATTCTTGACATACTTGTGGTTGACACGATTGCCTAAGTTCTCAGTTTTATCTAGATTGAAAACACCCTGGCAATGCAGTTTTGAAATTTTGAGTCAAAGAATTGAAAACAACAAGAAGCACTAGCATATTAACCAAGCATATTAATTAGTGATGTGCAAGAAGGTTGTTCTGACATCATTCAAAAGTTGTATTCCTGGTTTTTATAGAAAAACTGATGTTGAAAACTACAACAATCTTTCAAACTAGTTTCCATGTCCTCTATGAACTGGTTCTGACTTTTCATTGAAGGGGTGTATTTGTGGTTCTGTTAATGTGTTCAAAATTACCATGGTGTTTTCTAAATCAGCTACTAATGCCAACTGCTTGACAATCTGCTGTTTTGTTTTGATTTAAAAAAGTGAACAATCTTGATATTTGATTTCCTGTTGGCAACTTCAAAATCTCCTTGCATGGAAGTCTAACATTACCTCCAATACTGATGTAACTTGTTAAAAGGCCATGCATTTTTACATGTTAGAACGATATATAATTCACTTGTCTATAATGCCTAAAATCATTAACATATTTGCCTTTTATTTTCATTTTTCATTAAGAGGTTTTCTTTTCTATCATCCTTACCTAGTCACATAAATCTCATATTAAATAAATCTAAGTTCTACCTCTTTTTTCCCCTTGATTTGACCTTTATTTTCTTTTTCCTTGTCATGGGTCATCACTATCAAAATGCTCTTTTTTTTTTTTTCTCTTTTTTGTTCTTCTTCTACTAAAGTTCTCTTTGCACGTTATACCCATTAATTTATTTATATCGGTAAAAAGCATTGGACAAAATGCAATAGGTGATTGATTTCAAATTTGGTTACACTATTTTGTTGACAAATGGTTTGCAACATTAAGGCCTTGAACTGTTTTTCATCATGTCAAAAATATTGATTATAAATCTTGTAATTACCTGTCATAAAGTCAATATTGATAAAAATGCCTTATGCATGTACTAACTTTTTCCTTCTAAAACTAATGCTTTTAATTACAAAAATGGTTATTGTATTAAGAGAAAAAAGAGCTTGGACTTTATTAGTCAGCTAAGATTCACAAGAATATGTTGACCCCTCAAGACACCCATATGTGCATATGGGACCCCCCTTTTAAATTTTCAGTAGGAAGCCTTGCAATTCTTTTGTTGTCGTGGTTGGGTTTTTAGGGTTTTCACATCATACAAGCAACGCATGCTAAGGCACTCACGCTAGTGAGTCACTGGTATTGAGATTCTAGTTGTATTTCATAACTCGAAGCAAGAGTAAGGTATATTTCTTTAATTGTTGCCACTTGAGGCCATCACTTACCTTCACTTGAGTGAATGTGACTAAATGCTATTAATTACCTTTGCAAGAGTGATTGCGACATACCTTAATCTCATTAAACTTTGTCAAGCAGTTTTGACATATTCCATCTTTATCCTCTCGTTGGACCCTTCGTCACCTATCCACTAGCAATCCTTTGTGTAGCTAATGAGCGATAACCTTTCTCTAGCCTTTTGTAGAATGGATTTAAATTTAACCTTATTGTTAGTGCTTCATTGAAAGAGCTGCAAGTTGCAACCTAATATCATTGATAGTCTTTGTGGAAATGATTGCGACCTTGTCATGTTGCACTTTGCAAAGCTAAGGCTCCAACTTCATTGGCCTTTATTGTTGTGATTGTGACATAGTCTATCACTATTCTTTTGTTGAACGCTTAGGGGCCACTCTAGCATTAAACCTCCATAACAGTGATCACGACCTTGACCTCATTTTATTGTTATCCCTTCGTTGAATAAATTGCAAACTAGCCCTATCGTTAAACCTTTGTTTAAGGATGTGATCTAAGTCTATCGCTCATTTTCGTTGGAGTGATTGCAAACACACCTTATCATATTTGCTTTTACCCTTGAGAGTGCAAGCATTGAGTGCTTAAGAACTTGTGCTTGTGCTATCCAACACTAAGCATTGTTGCTCACTTATCTCCTTACATTTAGCAATTGTGACAAGGAAGGGACTTGCTTGTTCACCAACATTTGAATTAGTAATGTGCATGACTTCCAACTCTTAAGGCAAGGAATATTAGGCTCGAGGTTGTAAAGTTATCTTGCCTAGGTCTCATATCACGACGAATTGATGTACTTGGGCTATAACTAGGGTGCCTAATTCACTCATTTTCATTTAAAGTGGAGCTAAGAGCTAACTTAGTCACTAGCCCATAATTTCATTTTCATAAGTGTCCTTGGACTTCTCTCCATGCTTCGTTTTTTCCCAAGGAAAACCTTGTGGGGAAACCTAAGGGATGTTTCCCTACATTCGTGGATGACATCCCTAGTAAACTTGTTGGTGTAGACTAGTGCACCCCACCTAGGGGGGATTTGAATCGGGCACTTGTTGACAATCTCTCTATTCTTTTAACTAGTTGAAGTCCAACTAAATCTTGAGAGGGCGAAGGATTAATCAAGCTTCCACTAGATAATGGTCTTGCAAGATACATTTCATTTGCTTCCATGACAAGGTTTTGATACAAGTTTTTTGAGCAACCAGGTAAGTTTGTATCCTTCAAATTATGTAGTTGACCCAAAATTGTGATTAGAGTAAGAATTCAAAGTTCGTTATGATTAATTTGAGGGTTGCCTTATAGATTTATTTTGAGTGATTTTTTTCTTAGTTTTGAGTAGGGTTCGTGCCTTGCCTAGCGAGGAGCAAGTGCTCATCTCCTTTAATCCCATGCCCTTAGTTCTAGAGTTGTGATTAAGCTATTTCTCTTTTCTAAGTTCACTCATTTATTCTTGTATTCTTTATTTTGGATGGATGGACAACAAGCTTAGAGCCCTTATTTTGATAGTTGTGAAGCCTTCGTTGGAAAGGGATCGGAGTCCTCATTGGGTGAGATGCGAGACTTTGGCTTGCCTAAACCATTGCAAAATGAGCCCAGTGTAGGCTATGGGAAACCATTGCAAAATGAGCCCAACTTAGGCTATGGAGTTGTTAGGTGCTTGTTTAACCATTAGAAAGCCAAGTGTGACTTGGTAAGTAGTTGGTATTCATTCCTTGGAGGCGAGCAATTTCCTTTTGCTATTTTTTGAAACATGCACCTTAGTGCAAATGCAAAAAATAGATTGGGGTAACTTGTATTTGTTTTCAATGAAGCGATTGTGAGTTGCAAGGTGTATTTCACTATCGAACTTGATTTGAATTTGCCTTTGTAGCTTGTAAATGATTTTGAATTTGGTTTCATCATTAATGATTTAATAATTTCTCATATGATGTAGTATACCTAAGGGGTAATATGGGGTACCTAGGGAGGTACCCAAGGGGAAAAATAATTGTTAGGTAGCTATTTATTGCTATGTATGGAGCACTACTATATGGGCCTTATTTACTAGAAATGACCTTATTTACTAGCTACCTAACTATTATTATTCCCCTTGGGTACTTCCCTAGGTACCTCGTATTACCCCCCTAGGTGTACGGCATATGATGTTGGTGGAAGCACAAATTTTGTAACATGGCTCCAAAGAAGGGGAAACGATTGAAGAAGGAAACTAAGGAACTTGCCACATCAAAATCCAATCTTGTCTTCAATGTTACATTTACCAGCATTGGAGTTTCGTTTGATTGGATGTATGGCAATATTTTGGAAACATACGAGAGATCACTTTTGTCACAAAATTTGCCTTCCAATCCTCCTAGTAAGGAAACAATTGGTGTTGTCCATGTGAATTACATGGTACAATGATCTCAATTACATAGGATTGTAACCAAGCTAGAGGTTTTCCCTTCATTAGACATAGTGTGATGGTTAATCAAGAGAGAAAACACTATGGAACAAAGCATATACTTAGATAGCGGAGTAAGGATTGGGTCTTATGTCGTATACACTGAAGAATAATCACAAGTTGCTAGTGCCTAAGATAATATTTCATAAATGCTTTGTGTCAAAATTTACTAGTAGACATGATCTAGTTAATGTAATAGAGAGTTGTAGTACATTTCATAAACAGTGGTCCAACTTGTATTCCATCTCTTGCTTATGAGAACTAGTAAGGAAAATAATCACATTGGTTGGTTGATTATATAGAAAAGGATTGCTAACAATTACATGAGTAGTGGGTACTATTGTTACATCAAGTGTTGAACCAATGTGTTGCATTCAACTAGGCAAAAGTATGGTTGTCTTTCCTTGGTTATTTGGGATGCAACCCTTAGTTCTTACTCCCACACCACTAGCTCCCCCACCTTCTCTTCAAGTCTGATTTTAGTCCCATGAACAAGAGGTATAATGTGGAGTGCAAAAACTTTCATAAACACCTTTGTTACACCCTCTTTGATAATTCCACCGCATCCCTAGTGCATAAATCTTATTAGTCCTTCCTCCATTGCGAGAAACAACTCTTCATAACACAAAGGAGATGTGAATTGCGTGCCTAACTTCGCCACTCCAAAGCTTTTTGGTGTTTTTTTCCTTGCACTCTAACTTGCCATTTGATCCTGACCCTCAGTGTATTTTCACCCACACTGTCACTCTTTTTTATTTTCTTAGTCAACCTTTCATCCTAGTCACATCCCTCGATTCTCTTGCCACATGTTCTATTGTACACATATCAAGGAGGTAATTTGAGAAATGAACATATACCTTAATCCTTATATGTTTATGGTCATGGAGATACACTACATCACTATTAATCAACATATTCCATGGCAACACTGTCATTCGATTTCAAGTGAGGGCACAAGATATGAAAGGACTTTCTACCCCACTTCCCACATGCTCGAAATAACTCTTGGCTGACTTCTCGAATCATCTCGTGTAGTTTATCAATGGAAAGGTGGGACAATGGAGATTAGTGCGGGTGGACCGAGCAACATAGTGTTAGAATATAATGGATGTGCTCGTTTTACCATTGACAATATCTTTATTGTCACCCAACCATAGGCTGAAGCCACCCTCCGAGCACCTTAACCTTGGCAAAGAATCACTCCGGAAGCAAACCCTGGGCTAGATAGCCAAACAAAGGGTAGCGCACCTTTCCCCAAGGATAACGCACCAGCAAGAGCTGATCAGATAGTCCAAACCCTAGCCAAGAAATAGTCCAAGCGTAACTGCTAGCTGCAGCAGCTGCAATGACAACTCTCCTCCAAACCTGTGCAGAAACTGGGCACTGCAGTGCGCACAAGTTGCTGCTCTGCAATTCTGAGATTGCCTGCCAGAATGAGAACTGGCCTCCTGTATTTATACTAATTCTGGCTAACTGCCTGGGCCGACTTCTTATTTTGGGTATCTGTTTGTTCAGTATATATTATTATTTTTGGTCGACTTCTTCTCTTGGAGGCTAATAACCTAATATAAATTATCTTCTTGAGTCGACAAGTCTTCTAGGGTTATTAGCCAACTCATTAGGGTTTCTTCTTGCTTCTCGGAGTATTCTATCCTCGTCAGGTTTACACGTGGAGGTAAATACCTCCCGCAGCTACCATAATATCAACACTCCCTCCTAGCTAGGGAGGTATTACAGGTAATGGTCTTGAGCACAAAACATACCATTCACCCGGTAGCATCAACATAGTTATATAGACTAGATCATGACTAGATCATGAGCACCATCATCATCATCAATTGCATCATCTCTCGAAACCATACTCTATCTGAGCAATCAGACATGATGCTCACTCCACAGAGTGATACAAGAGCCATTCTTCTAATCTAGAAGAGTAAATGTTTTGAACCATTTTTTGTCTGGAAAATCTCTGTTCATCATTCATCTGGTTGATAATTATTTCCAATAAACTGTTGATAGTTTTCAAGGCAATCAAAACAAAATAGAACACAACTGTGTCTATCCATAGTAGTACACAACTACAATCCAATGGTACACTACCACACCAAGTAACACACAAGTACTTGATCAACAATGTATAGTCATGAACAGTGGAACACATCCACCACAGTAGTATACATCTACTTTCATACAGTCTTCATAACAATCATCTGATACCAACCTGCACAGAAACAATGTTATGATATAAACTGAATCATCTGGGCCAATCTTTCACTCACATCTGTGAGATCT
>ML777124.1:443653-462755 GCA_009831015.1 Picea engelmannii
TTTGGGGTTTCTCTTTTGCACTGATCCTTGATTCTTCTTGAGCACAACAAGTCTAAAGTTCTTCAAATGTCGGATACTCCTTTCTTGTGTTCATGCTTGCGGCAAATGCATCCCACGTCTTGGGAAGACCATTGAGTACTATGCTTACCAATTCCTTCTCTGAAATGATCTCTTCAATAGCTTGTAGTTGATCTCTTAACTGAGATATTCTCACAAAGTATGATGTTATGCTGTCATCATCATTCATCTTCATGTCATGAAGCTCATTCTTCAGAATCATGACTTGTCCAATGTTTCTGACCGAGAAGAGGTTTGTTAGGGCATCGCACATCTTCTTTGATGAGTCAAGATGGGAGATGTAGGGTATCAAGTGGTCTTTTGTAGATTCCACTATGATACTCATAACATTGATGTCACCGTCTTTAAACTTCTCCATAGCTGCAACGTTCTGCGGTTCCTTCTCTTTTCCTTCTTCAAACTCTGGTTTCACGATCTTTCCTTTCACGATATCCAGCACTTTATTCTTGGCAAGGATGAGGTCAATCCTTGTCTTCCATGCTTTGAAGTTAGAGGCTCCATCTAACTTGTTCTCTGACTTCATAGAATAAGTCATGGTTGCTTTGACTTGGTCAAACCCTAGATTTGACCACAAACTCAAACTTGACGTCTTGGCTTGTTGAGAGTACCAGGAGATGCGCTAGGCTAGGGTGCACTGATCTGTCCGGAGATTAGGTCAATCTCTTCACTTAAGGTGTCTCAACGAGAGGATTAGGGTTTCTGCAACTGCACCTGCTAGTAACCCTAGCGACAGTGCTTTGGTGACTGCTCCTGCTAGGAAACCCTAGCGACAGTTCTTCAACGAGCTTAATATCCTTCTGGCTATGTTTCCTTCCAGTGGTTAGATTGAATGAAGGAGGTGTGGGCCCATAACCTGTTAGAATATAATGGATGTGCTCGTTTTACCATTGACAATATCTATATTGTCACCCAACCATAGGCCGAAGCCACCCTCCAAGCACCTTAACCTTGACAGAGAATCACTTCGGAAGCAAACTTTAGGCTAGATAGCCAAACAAAGGGTAATGCACCTTTCCCCAAGGATAGTGCACCAACAAGAGTTGATCAGATAGTCCAAACCTTAGCCAAGAGATAGTCCAAGCGTAACTGCTAGCTGCAACGACAACTCTCCTCCAAACCTGCGCAGAAACTGGGCACTGTAGTGCGCACAAGTTGCTGCTCTGCAATTTTGAGACTGCTTGCCAGAATGAGAACTGGCCTCCTGTATTTATACTAATTCTGGCTAACTGCCTGGGTCGACTTCTCATTTTGGGTATCTGTTTGTTCAGTATATTTTATTATTTCTGGCTGCCTTCTTCTCTTGGAGGCTAATAACCTAATATAAATTATCTTCTTGAGTCGACAAGTCTTCTTTTGCATTGGTAGTGCCCAGCATGTGGAAGTGACTGAGCACATTTATCCCGAGTGAATTTATAATATGTTTTTATAAAGTAACTTTATAAAGTGTTTTTTAAAAGTTGGGTCTTTTAATTTTTAAGTGTAAAAGTGACTTTATGATGCTATGGGTCACTTAATAAAGTAACTTTATAAAGTGTTTTTATAAAGTGACCTCAAAAAATGATTAAGTCGTGATCGTTGATCTCATGAGGGCAAGATCTAATCTTGATCGTCAATCTCATTGGAAGACCAAGGGTTAGGGAAGTTACACTTTGAAAATGCATAAAGGCAACATTAATGGAGAAGTGGGGTGCACACTTTGAGGAGAGCTTGTGAGTAATTTGAAGGATCATTGAACTATGAGGTAGAGAGAGTAACAACAAGGGGAGGGTGCACTTCCCAAGTGAATGAGGGGCCCGTACAACTAGTGGAGGGTGCACATTTCAAGAAGGAAGTTGGCATGCATTCCTAGAAATGCAACAACAACAGAAATAAGGATGTATTGCATTGTTTTGAGGGTCGTACAACAAGTTTTTGGACACATAAATCGAGGCAAAGTCTTGGCACGATTTTCTGAGTGTCTAGCTATGTCAAATCAATGTTGAAAGCATAGTATGAGTGCACAGAAATCGAGGATTGTTTGCTATCTATGAGATAGTAGCTTGCATACCTATTTATAAAAATCCGAGTGTAGATTTTTAAGTTTGAGTTGTTGGGGTCTTTAGCATGCAAACAGAGGAGGTCTGTTGGCACCCTTTTATGTTTTATGCTGAGTTATTTAGCTGCTATTTGCTGTTGTAAACTATGTGTATTTCTCTATGAGTTCAATAATGAAATTTCCTTAAAGCTATCATATCTTTCTTGTGGTTTCTTCCAAGGGGTATTGCCTAGATTTTTATGTGCCAAATGAGTACATTTGTCTACTGTTCTATTATATTTTGCTGTTGTTTTTTAGTTTTAGATCTATAACATTTAGGGTTTCTGCTCATTAAGTATAGTTTACCATTGTTTTTTTTTCTTTATTGTTGAAGCTTAATAGGAGATTGAAATCTATATATGATATAGTTGTTTTTGAGCTATTTTATACATGGTATCAGAGTAGGTGCTCTGAAGTTCAGTGGATAGTTTGGCACTTGGGACAACAAGTGATTTGCTGGGGCTTTTGCTTGGAAGAAGGGGAAAGAAAGTCAAGTGGACAAAGATGACTTCCAGCATCAGGTTTGAAGATAGGTTGGAGGGGATCTCCAACTACCTGCAGTGGAAGGTGAGAATCACAAGTGTTCTCAAGGAGAAAAAGTTGTGGTCATTTGTGGATACCATCGTGCTAGTACCTATGTCATATCCCATAGTTTGCGGATTTGGAGTGGCATTCTACTGTGGCTGGGTATTTTTATATCCAGAGGGAGCTACTCCAAACACATCAGTGTTGCTTGGTGTCCGATATGAGAGGCTATACAGGTTGTTGGGACGACTTGTGTTGGGGTCCAGTGGATTTTTGGAATTAGATTCTGTGTCGGAGAGTGGGCAAGTTGCATGGGAGAGAGAGTTGATACCAGGGACTCAGTCCTCTCTCGGGACTCTTAGAGGACTCAACAAGCATGGGTTGTCACAGATGGATGCTCAGGAAAGTGTGCAATCTCCTAGGAGCATGTCTTCAGTTCATAGATCAACAAAGGTAGCAGCAGATACTTCCAGTGCAATGGGAGCAGTGGCTTCTTGTTCAGGGGGAGCAAAGGCTTCTAGTACAGAGGGAGCGACTATGGAAGCTGATGAGTTGGAGACGGATTTTGGTGGTGATACTAGGAGCACCTCTCTCGTTAAGAGGGAGTGTTAGAATTGGTAGCTCGGAGGTACTTCTGCATTGGTGGCACCCATCATGCGGAAGTGACTGAGCACATTTCTCCCTAGTGACTTTATAATATGTTTTTATAAAGTAACTTTATAAAGTGTTTTTATAAAGTTGGGTCTTATAATTTTTAAGTGTAAAAGTGACTTTATGATGTTATGGGTCACTTTAGTGACTTAAGTGACTTCAACAAATGATTAAGTCGTGACCGTTGATCTCATGAGGGCAAGATCTAATCTTGATCGTCAATCTCATTGGAAGACCAAGGGTTAGGGCAGTTACACTTTGAAAATGCATAAAAGCAACATTAGTGGAGAAGGGGGGGGGCACACACTTTGAGGAGAGCTTATGAGGAAGCTGAAGGGTTATTGAACTCTGAGGTAGAGAGAGTAACAACAAGGGGAGGGTGCACTTCCCAGGTGAATGAGGGGTTCGTACAACTAGTGGAGGGTGCACATTTCAAGAAGGAAGTTGGCACACATTCCCAGAAATGCAGCAGCAGCAGAAATAAGGCCGTACTGCATTGTTTTGAGGGCCGTACAACGGGTTTTTGGACACAGAAATTGAGGCAAAGACTTGGCACGATTTCCTGAGTGTCTAGCTGTGTCAAATCAGTGTTGAAAAGTACAGTGAGTGCATAGAAATCGAGAAATGTTTGCTGTCTACGAGATAGTAGCTTGCAGACCTGTTTATAAAATTTGAGTGCAGATTTTTAAGTCTGAGTTGCTGGGGTCTTTAGCACGCAAACGGAGGAGGTCTGTTGGCACCCTTTTATGTACCCAACACTTTGGGATTTCACACGTTCACCTTGTGCTCAGCCACAGGCACGTCCAACTCAACAGATCGCCTTTCCCACTGGATAATCATCCGAAGTTCTTTTCAACTCTTTGAATGGAGGAGGTCATCTCTACGTTCCTAGCTCTGTCTCAGGCAGGAACCACGTACCCTTCTTAGGGGCTTTCTCTTAGGTTTGTAAGCTGAGAGAAAGACTCACATAGCTGCAATGTTCCACATCTCACAGGTTTGTAAGCTGGAGAATGTCTCACATAGCTGCAATCATCAACACTCCCTCTCAGCTAGGGAGGCATTCTTCATCATGCCAAGTCTCACACGGATGTGCTCTGAATTTTGTCTTGGCTGGAGTCATCAATACTCCCTCTCAACTAGTAAGGCATTCTTCACCAAGTTAGTTTGGTGAAGATGTTTGCAATCTGCTCATGTGTAGGAAGGTACTGCATGTGTACGATTTTCTTTTGCATCATATCTTTGATATAAAGATATTTCATTTCATCGTGTTTCGATCCATCAGGAAACATTGCGTTCTCAAGGAGTTTTACACACGCCTCTTGGTTATCATCATAGGATCCATCTCATAGTCAAGTAAATCTGTCTGAAGCTTGTGAAGCCATATTGCTTCGCACACTCGATGCTATATACTCTGCCTTTGTGGTGCTCAAGGCCACAAAGTTTTGTTTCCTGCTGCATCAGGAAACCATGGAAGACTTCATGGTAGAACAACAATCGGATGTGTTCTTTCGGTCCACTGTATTTTTTGCTCAATCTGAATCGACATATCCTGCAAACTCAAGTTCACACTGGAGGCATATCTCAGGCCATATCCAACTGTGCCTCGTATATATCTCAATACATGTTTTGCTGTTGTCTAGTGAGTCTGTCTCGGTTGACTCATGTAATGACTAAACACATTCACTGTATGGCATGAATCAAGTCTGGTTTTAACCAGATACATCAGTGATCCAATGTGGATCAGTCTCGTTTGAATCATCATCAATCTTCTCCTTTTAAATTTATCACAGTGGATTTTGTTTTCTGACATACGTGAACTTCTTTAGTATCTTTACTGTATATTTTCCTTGACTCAGGAAAATCTCATCGGTCCTCTGTCAGTCTTCTTGTCCCAAGAAGTAGTGCATCATACTTAGATTTCTTCATCTCGAATTCAGAATTCAGGGATTACTTGTATCCAACAACAAGGCTTTCTGAATAAGTCATCAAAATCAGGCTCTCGTCACCAACATTGTAATAATATAGGTTTGGATCAACAACATTCTTGCTGAAATCCAAACTTATCAAGAATCTATCTATCTGATATAATTTCCAACTCATTGATGGTAGTATCGATGGAAGTGTATCGGGTTTATTGGATCAAGTGTCTTATCATAGACAACTCCCTCTGTTTGTGAGAAACCTCTGGCTATAGATCTCGTTTTTTATTTCTCAACACTTCCATCAACTGCATGTTTGATCTTATAGATCCACTTGGAAGTTACCACAGACTTCCCTTCTGGTCCCTGAATAATATCTTATACATCATTCTTTAAGATATACTGGTATTCTTTTGTTATGGCATCTTGCCATACCTGTTCTCATGTTGCTTCTCTAAGACAAGGAGGCTCAACATCAGTGAAGTGGCTTATGACTAAAGGATAGTTCGAAAATCTCTTTTGCTTTCTCAATATGTGCCTTGAGAGGCTTGTATGTTTCTCTGCCTCTTGTCGAGTGAGTCTAGGTAGGCCCTTTATGTCCTACTGCAATATCTCTGAACATATCAACTGGAACAACGTTTGTCTCCCTCTGAATTGTTGAAGGGGGAGAAGGTATTGTCTTACTGTCAATCTCTATCTGAGATTCTCTAGATCTTTGAAAGACTATCTCTTCTTCAAGGACAACGTCTCTGCTTGTCTCAATCTGTCTTTGACCAGGGTTGTCGATATGGAATGTCTTTGAAGATTCACTATATCCTTTCTTTCTAAAGGATCTAGCTTGAACTTCTTCTCTTTGGGTACATGAAAATACATTGGGCACCCAAATAACTTGAAGTGTTCAATCTCAGGCTTCATTCCGGTGAAGACTTCTTCGGGAGTTATATTTTTCAAAGTGTGGTGAAGACTCTTGTTCTGAACATATACTGTGTCATGCATGCTTTTGCCCATGGAATCCTAGAAAGATTCTGATCATGCATTATTGCATTGGTTGTCTCAATGATGGTTCTATTCTTCCTCTTTCTCAAATAGTTTTTGACTCCCTCTGAAGGATAAACATCTTCCTTTTTTCTTAACCTGTCTGGAACAAGAAAACAAGAGGAACCAAAACAAGAATATTTCCTAAAGGAGAATAATGAGTACATCTCTAAAATCAAAACAATTTTAAGGATTGTTCCCCCATTTACAACACCTACTTGTATTGTAGCAAACTTTAGAAATATAGGTTAGAGGAATGACAATGTCAACAATCAAACCTGGAGTCTTGACTTCCAGTGTGTTGTTCCTCTGAATGCACTGAGATCCCTTTGGATCCAAGACTTCAGCAAAAGGTTCCTTCGTCTTGCAATTATCCTCATGACAATGATACAAATAATATATATACAAGTGCATACCTGAGGGTGTTGATATGATTTCTCCAATGACACATGGCTGATCTCTGTCCTCTGACATCTTCATGAAGGAGGTATGTCACAGTGACACCTTTTTGTATCACCCACACTAAGTCTTCCTTTGAAGTCTTGTCTTTCGGGAACTTGAAGTTCCTTGATCCATCAAGCTTATCTTCCATCATAGATTTTGCTCATTTTTGGATTCTTCACAAACCCTTGTCAACTTGGCTAGTAAACCTAATAGCTAGGCTAGGCTAGCACTTTTAGGTTTAGTTGGGTTTATGACTGCCAACAATAAGCCTTTTGAAATATTTGATAACACTGGTGAGCTGAAGAGCTCCTTCAAGGAATTGCAGAAACCCTAATTCTGAAATTTCTGTAGAAATTAACGAAACCCTAGAAACCCTAGGGCCAAAAAGTCAAAATGCTCGAAAATGCAATCTGAAGCTTGCTAGAGGTGCGTTGAAGGAGGCCGTACACTCCTATGCACTTTTTAGCCCCAACATCCAAGTGATAAGTGCTGAAACTCAAAGAAGTAGGCTGTACAAAATTTCTAGAAACCCTAGGAGGGCCGTACGGTTTTGCAGAAGAGAGAGAGGAGACTTGGTAGATGCTTGTGCAATGGGTTCTTTCAAGACCTATGCTCTGATACCATGTTGATTTTTCAATAAGATAGGTTAAGCATGTAGTTCATTTCAATTTGCATTTGTCTTAACCATAAACAAGAATGTTGCAGCAACCAAGATCACATGAAGAAACACCATGCACAAGAACACAAGAAGTATCCTGGGAAACCCTTCTCAACAAGGGAAGAAAACCAAGCCAAATCCTTTGCTATATTCTTCAAGAGAAAGACCTTCACCACCAAGATAAACCCTAGCACACAAGAGGGTGCTCAAACCCTAGAACTCTAGTGCCCAAGAGAGGTGCACAGTTTTCCCAAGGAAGTCTACTTGCTGAAATTTCCAAACTCACAAGAAAGATGTGTTTCCACAATGGGGATTTTACCTTTATTTATACTAACCTAAACCTGTCAATAGAAGTGTCTATTGGCTCAACAGGGTCGACCTCTCTAAGTCACATTATAATTATTATTATTATTATATTTATAATTAATATTAACCAAATTAATTATCTTTTACATTTATTATTAATCACATTAAGGTGGGGCCGACCTGTACCCTTTACATTACAATTAGGGTTACAGGCAGGTCTGACTCTAGAACAATATATAACAAAGGATCTGATACACCCACTAGTGCTCATCCATTAGGGGCACATCCATAGGGATGTCATATCTCTGGTTCATTGCATTACACAAAAGAACCAGATCTTCACACGTTCACCTGTGCTCGTCCACTCCACAGATCTTCTTTCCCACTGCCTCACACAGGAGAATCATCTGGAGTCTTCTCGTGAACTCTGTTGCTCAGAGGAGGCTAATACATCATCTTCATTTTTGTTCACATGACGATGCACCCAACACTTTGGGATTTCACACGTTCACCTTGTGCTCAGCCACGGGCACATCCAACTCAACAGATCGCCTTTCCCACTGGATAATCATCTGGAGTTCTTCTCAACTCTCTGAATGGAGGAGGTCATCTCAATGTTCCTAGCTCTGTCTCAGGCAGGAACCTCGTACCCTTCTTAGGGGCTTTCTTTCAGGTTTTTAAGCTGAGAGAAAGACTCACATAGCTGCAATGATCCACATCTCACAGGGTTGTAAGCTGGAGAATGTCTCACATAGCTGCAATCATCAACAACCTTGTTATTCAAACCCTCAAGAGCTCGATTTTGTTGAGATTTGTGGAATGATTCAACCTCCTTGAAGACGCTTGTCATAGACATAAATATATAAAATATAAATATAAATAAATAATAACAATAACCAACAATAATTAATAATTAATAATTAATACATAATGAAGAGACACATCCTAATGAAAAGATACGTCTCTTAGTGAAAGGATACCATTGCGTGGGTATATACATATGGCCCTCATTTGTAATCATAATATCATATTCATATTCTCATACATTTTATTCAATATATTATTTATCCACATGGATTTCTTTATATTGTTCCAAATATTTTGGATGTGTGTGATCTGAACCAAATTGGTTAATTTCATTTGGTATCAAAGCAAGTCCGATCTCGACCTTTGACCACCAAACTCTTGGTCAAGTTTGTTGCCCTTGACAACAAAATTGCTGGCTTTTAGGGGCACCCAATTTAGAAGAATTTTTCTGTTTGTAGGTCATTGACTACAATCAGGGCCTTGCCCATTTAAAGTTAAGAATTACTTTGTTGCAAGAGAATTAGAAGATCAGAACCAAAAAAAAAAGAAAAAAGCATAACTTGTCAATGTCTCAAGGAATCAGAAGTCCAATTAAGACCATTTTGCTGCTACCCATATATAAAGAAGAACTACACCTAGTCATTGGCCATCTTAAATTTAGAAGTTGGTTGATAAATTTTTTTATTTTGTTGCAAATTTTGAACATATTAGAGGGTATATAATGTGAACCGTGGAGATGTTGCACCTAATTCGCCCCCATCAATTGTTCTCTCTGCCCACAGTGTTCATGTAGTTGCTGCCAATAGCTATCGAGCAGATCGCAAGTTGATACGATTGGTTCTACAATTGATCGATACGGTTGGTGTTGATTTTAGAGAAATGTTCTAGAAGACCAAACAATTAAAAATTTGTATCCAGTGCAAGGTATAGAGGGACAACATTGTTGTTCTTGTCATGTAGGACGCAGATAAGAACAACAAATTCCACAACCAAATCTGTTTGTTACTCACTAAGATCATTGAGAATGTGGGGAATTATTCACGGAGGAGGTAGAAGATTGTATCATTGAACGAAAGAGACATCGTCGTAAAAGTCTAGCCATCATTTAACAATGGAAACGTTGTGGTTTTATCTTTTGGTAAATCACCCGACGTCAGGTGCGGGTAATAAACATAGTTGCGGGTTCATTCGATAACACAATTCTTAAAAAAGGGGGCTGATAACATAATCCCATCGTTGTTCCATTACTTGTAAACCATCGAGACCCTTCTTTGCACTGGGATTGACAAGTTCTATAATCACTTGTTATATACGTGCATGTGGCTTTTTTTTTGATTTGTGATTTTAATGCAATGTGGGACCTAGATAATTGCTATATGGGTGGAGCATATTGTTGGATATGAAGGGCGTAAGGTTTAAATGTAAGATTGTATCGGCTCCAACGTAATTTATAAGAATGCACGATAAGTCATAAGTTATATTAAAGCTACATACAACGATACTAAAAAGAGAGAGATTAAAAAGGTATTCAAGTTCCTACGAAAATAAAAAGTTATAAAGAAGAGATTATTTGATTATTTGAAGGAAAAAATAAGTATTCAAGGTTTATATATATATATATATAAGATCCCCTTTTGAATGCTGATATGTTTTGGTTTTTAATAAAATTCCAGATCTCTTCTTTCAAACAATTTCAGATCAGATCCACAATAGTTTTGGTACCAAATGGAGTTTTATTGCATTCATCATAAAAAGGCAACAATTTCATTTAATGGAAACAATGACAAACCCATGCGATTTGTTATAACAATAGTAAAACCTAGCAATTACAACTCTAATTTATTTATTATTGCTGACTTGTAATAGTCCTCATTTGGACATTAGTTAATGCACTAAGATGCCCCTGCATTTATGACAGGAGAAAGACACCTCGAATAGCAATGGATTGGCACGATATAATGAGGAAAATGGAGATAAATAGAGGCAACTCAGATCTGTAAGAATCCTTGATTTGATAATGAATGATTCACCCCCTTTCCTGGAATCCTCATGATTTGGTATAATTGATACAACCTCCTTTAGAGACCCCATGAGCAAAAATGAAAGGCACGACCTCTTCTTAATGACCCCACGAGCAACAATAAATGGCACGACCTGTTCTTAAAGACCCCTTGAGCAACAAGTGAATGGTGCAACCTTCCTTTATGCTTCCCACGTGTTGCAAACAAAGATATGACTCTTCTGAGAGCCACACGATCTAATATTTAATGGGATGGCCTTCCTTTTGACCCCATGATCTGCATACAAGTGACATGACCTAAGGAGAAGAATGAGATAGATGATGGTAGCTCAACCTGTGTTGAACAACCTCCACAAATTACCCAAGAACTCTGCAGATGCCCACGACTTGCCAAAACCGATGCTTCTTCCTTTTTCACAATGAATTCCTGTGAGAGATCTATGTGATCTCTCCTTTTTGATAAGCTAGGGTGGATTTGTTTCACCACTGAAACCAATCGCTCAAGGGTTTCAGGCTCCAAAGCCAAAAAGCTACGAGAGCTCTTTAAATCCGATTTAAGAATAATAATCATGAATAATGAGACATGAGCTCCAACTTCACCTTATATACTCTTTTGCCTTTTCCCCCTCAATTAAATAATATGAAGTAACTTTATAAAGTCTTTCTTTAATATTTCCCCCAAAGTCACTTTGTTTTTTTATTAAAGCTTTTAACTCCAAAAAGGGATTTATTTTATTTTGAAACATTTCTTGGCACTGGAAGTCACTTTTTAGCATCCCAACATTTAAAGCTTTTCATCTCATTTCCAATGAGCTATAAGCTTTTTAGTTCCCTTAAATAATTTAATTAAAATAACAATCTTAGTGAAATTAATTAAATAATGCTCAATATTACTCCTAAATTACGGGAACGGTCGGAATGCATTGAAACCGAAAAATGACTGTGTAGGTGTGATCTCGACGATGAAAGATAAACGGATCTGGTTGGGTGACTTACTAAAAATGGACACTCACTCCTAGAATTTTGGAGCCCAAACGGGAAGCTGAAAAATAACATCTGAAAGTATCATATAACTCCTCTAAACCATCTGATCTCACTGATAACATCAAATTACCCCTTTGATAAGGTTGACACAAACCCAAAAAGTCATTTCCAATTGCAGAGCAAGAAAACTTGGAAATGGGGACATTACAATATATATATATATATATATATATATATATATATATATATATATATATATATATATATATATATATATATATAAGCTATAAGTTTAAGTTAAGGATATTGAAAGTACTTTATACTAAAGAAAAGTCCAAAAAGAAGAATATATTATTATAATCCAAGTCTATCATATATCATAAAAATGTTAATTCGAAGTAAGGAGTATTTAGTAAAGAGTTTTTGAAATTTGTGAAGGTAACATTAAATCACTTTCATTATAGTACAAATGTACAAGGATTAAAAGATACAAGGAGTATTATAAAAAAAATATTGGAAGAGAAAAGGGTTATAAAGAATTGAACTCAAAAGTTACAAGGAAAACTAAAAGTAGTTGATATTATCAAGAAGGTTTCTCAAGGTATAATTTAACGTAATTTATCGACAAAAGCAAAATGGAGTTTAGTAATGAGAACAAAATGGATTTCCTAAAACTTCAAATAACTTTTCTTCAATGCTACTTAGAGTCAAGGGGACACTTGGAGGAAAAGATATCACTATTTCTATTGCGCTCATTGAATGTAATAATTATGTTAGTACTAAATTTGCGAACCGGTTAGCGATTCTTGAGTCAAATATAATTGAAAAGATAGGCTTGTGGAACGAAAAACAATATGACATAAGCAATTTACAGTTGAACATTGAATATTATACTTTTGTATTGCCATTCACTGTTGGATCTTTATGGAGCCATGATGGTGACATACTTCTGGGCTCACCCTAGATGGAAACGCTAGGGTCTTTCTATCTTAAACATGAAGAAAAAGTTTTTGACATTCTCGTCTAAAAAGAAGATAACGTTATAGGATGTTAAATTGGAATCAGATCCAATAAAATCAAAAGACCTTAAAGATATCTCAAAGATTATTCTTCAAGATAATCAGAAGATAGTACAAAAGGTGCAAAAAGAATTTGTCAAGGTTGTTAGAGATAAAGATGAAGAAATTTCTCGCCTTAAGAATCATAGTCAAAACTTGATCGCATAGATTAAAAAGTTAAAAAGTGAGAAGAAGTCGCAATGAGAAATACTAAAACAACTTACCAACAAGAAATCACCGATTGATAAAAAAAAATGATCGATCCCATCGAAATAAAGAAGTCATCAGTTGTAAAAATCCAAGTTGCAAAGAAAGGAACAAATACAAATCCAGTTGAAGTAGGGACACTTTCATGTGTTGGAGTACAAACGATGGAAATTCCAAGTATACTTATTAATAAAAGTTCATCGACTAACAATGTAACATCAATGCATGAAGAAAACAAAACCTCGAAAGTAAATCAAGAAAACACTACAAGTGTAATAAGGAAAAGCCATGCTACAAAGACACCTTATCAACATCCTAACCACAAGAGAAAGCATCTTAACTAGTCAGTGTCTCAACATCACTTAGAACGAAAACAATTAACTCTTCCAAAGAATATTGATATCAACATCATTGAGTCTCATAGTAATAATTCATATTGGGTATCATATATGCGCAATGTTCCACAAAGGATCGAATTAGGATGGTCAGATCCTTTCACAGTTCAACAATTCTGCTCAGCGCTTAGAAGTTCACACTGTCTTGTATCATCAACCATAACAACATCAAGAACCAAGAACCAAGTGAAGACATTACAATCTAGAGAAAAGACGTAAGGCCTTTCCATAAATATAGTTTGAGGACAAAGCATTTCAAAAGGGGAAGGTAATGTAATAGACATAAATATATAAAATAAAAATAAAATAAATAATAACAATAACTAACAATAAATAATAAATAATAATTAATACATAATGAAGAGACACATCCTAATGAAAGGACACGTCTCTTAGTGAAGGAAACCCTTGCGTGAGTATATATATGGCCCTCATTTGTAATCATAATAACATATTCATATTCTCATACATTTTATTCAATATGTTATTTATCCACATGGTTTTCTTCATACTATTCCAAATATTTTGGATGTGTGTGATCTGAACCAGATTGGTTCATTTCAATGTTCCTTTATTTGATGAAGAAATCCAGGCTTGAGCTTTGGAGTCTTCTTTTTCAACGATTTAGTACCATAGCTTTCTCATTATTGTGATTCTCTCATCACCATGGCCATCTCATTTCCATCGCTCTGATGCCATGTTAACATTCACTAAGTGTCCTTAGACACAATTTTATTAATTAGAAAAACAAAAATTACTTAATAGGTAAGAACCATAGTGTATATATAACCTTTGTAGCCTTATCTCAACATTGCATGTGTCCTTGACCAACAATGCAAGGATAATCACTATGACAAGGATGTGTCAAGGACAATCTATCTACTAGGAAATACCTATCTTCTAGAATAACTTTATTTATTATTATTATTCTAGGAATAAGCTTTAGGATTATTAGGCTAACATAAGGGAGGTGAGCTTACCAGAGTTGTCTTTGTCATGGTGTTGGCCTCCATAGTGGCAATGGAAGGTGGCTTTGCTTCCTTGGTTTCTTGGAAAGTTACTTGTAGCTTTGTCATTGCTTCTTCCTTCTCTCTGCCAATTCTAGTTGCAGTTGAGCCATCATTTGAGTGGGCTTATCCTTTTGTGAGCTACCCATCTAGATGACCTCTCGTAATTGCACAAGCTACACTGTGCTATTGTCCCAATTTGCCATGATAGTTGTGAGGGAGTCTTAACATTCATCAAATCGTTTCTTTAGCAATGACAATAGTCTTGTCGAGGTCTCAAGGTTCTTCTCCATCTCTACCATCGTTCGGTCATACATTTAGACCTTCTCTTTCAAGTGCTTGTTTTCTTCTTGAAGTTGGACACTAATGGCTTGCAAGTCTTCCAACCTTTCTCAAAACTCTCTTTTTGATTTACCCAGCCGAGTCGACATTTTCTTCAAGGTTCTGGCAGTTGTGTCATGGTCAAGGATTCAACCGCTTTGATACTTTATGATCTGTAAATGAGGGACTTATAACCCACTCGCTTTGCCAACACGGATAGCTTATAGAATTAAATCTGATCTCTGTTTTTGTGTTTTATGTAGAGATCTCTATCCTTTGAATGGCTACAAGGTCTTTGTTTTCATCGCAGTTTTGAGTACAAACTTCTCCTTCACTATTCTCACATACACCATGTTTTGCCAAAGGCATCCACAAAAAATCTGATAGAGATCAACTTAGCCCAACCTCTTCATTAACAAATACACCAACAACCAAGGTCTTTTACTCCTTAGTCAACACCGAAGGGTCATTCCAATCAATGCTACTAGCTTGTTATGCTATGTTTGGATAACATAAAAAACCCTCAGCTCAATGAACCTTCACTTATAATTACCAAGGGTTGTTAATAACATTTCTCTTATAATTACCAAGGAATTTCCCATTCCCCAACTTTCTTATCTTACTTTGTCTTATCTCCTATTTTATTTTTCTCTTCCATTTAATTTAATTTTTTGTTTTCTACTCTTTTGTTTATTTTAGTCTCTAAAATTGGCGTTGTCCTTTTTATTTTCCTACCCTCATTAATTGTCGAAATGCACTTAAGTATTGAGTCTGACAACCATTTGCTTGTGTTCAGATGCATTTCAGATAACACCTCTCCATTGAGAGGCCTTTTGGTCTCTAAAAACTTAGAGGAAACCAATTTGGATCAATGTACCTTTTGTTTGCTTCTTTGGAACATGGCTCTAACTTTGGCTTTTGGCTACTAATTTGACTTTGGCTACTTGCTCTGGTTCTAGCTGTGGCTCTCACTCTGGTTGTTGGCTTGCCTTTTCTTGTAGTGCATAAGTTTGCACATTGACTCTCAACTTTGAGCAATCTTCAGATCTGAATTCTTAATTTAGATTTCATTCCCATCTTTAGTGTGCAAGTCTCTTGCATTCTCAGACTCGAAGATGGTCTATCTCAAGAGCCAATGAAAGCCAAGTCAACTTCTAGTCTTTACTTGTTGGGTGAGATCCCAATAAGCATATGCCATCATGCAACAAATCCACTAAAGGAAGTGTGGTCTACCTTCTTTTGCTAGGATCAATTACTTCTTGACAAGGAAACAACCCTTTGTTGTTTGCATGTGCTACCAACACTTTGTCTCTGAAACAATATTGCTTGAATGACCTCCTTGGCGTGCAATCATAGTACGTTCTTTTGCCCAAAACATTCGATGAATCCTACACATGTATGATTGTAGGTGTTAAATTTTATAATCTCAACTAACTAAGCAATCGGATCGGATCTAATAACTATTACTGAAATAAATAACTCTTGCATGCAACGAAAAATAATGAGAATAAATAACTCTTGCATGCAACAAAAAATAATGAGAAAAACCATCACACACAGTGCACAAAATTTCTGCTCTTCAAGATTAGTTCTTCATAAATAACATTAGAACTTACAAGAGCTCCCCTCACAGGGATAATGGCTCTGAGAAAAACTAAAACCACAAACCAAGTCTCAAACTTGAACCACGGTGCCTCGATCAACGTGCTGCTGAAACTCGTGCCGCTGAGACTCAGTGCTGTTGAAACTTAGCGTTGTTGAAACTCTGTTGCTGCACTATTTAAACTTCGACTGTTGAAATTTGTGCTGTTGAAACTTTGAGGCCGTCCGTACAGATCTGCTGCTGCAATAAATGCGGCCTCCTCGTATAGCATGCAACTTGCTGCAATGGATATGACTTGCACTCACACGTGTGATTCAACTGTACGAATCTGTTGTGGAATGTGTGCACTTTGCCTTGGGATGTGTGCAACTTGTTTTGTCTTCTCGCCAAGCTCAAAAATTGACTCTGATTTTCCTTCTCTTCTCTCACGTGACTTGTGAAATGAAGAATGAATGTGTCTTTTCCTTTACCCATCTTGTCTTTTGTCTTGGGCGGCTTACCTAATCTCAATTGTCAAGATTAGATCGTGAGATCAACGGTTCTCATTTAATTGAATCATTAAGTGACTTTTTGTCAAAGTCACTTCATTAATTAAAGTCACTTTACAAAAAGACATTCACTTTATTAATTAATTAATAAAGTGAATCACTAGGAAAAGGTACATATACATTTAATGACGATTTCCACAAGTAGATGCCTTTACGAAAATACTTGTTCGAGCTACAAACACTAACAATAGGTGACAATCATCAATAGGTTATGATCTTGAGGGTGAGGGACTACCACATGATTTGGATGGTATCGAGATGAGGGAATGTCATTCACCTCCTTGCATCATTCTTTGACACATCTCCAAGAATGGATTCTGCTATTGCAATATCGAAAACAACAATCAAATCGTGGCTGGCCTTGATGTTTGCATCAACCTACTGCACACATTGTTGGTGATGTTGACCTCATGTGTTGCTATAATTCCTTGGACGACTTCTGCTCCTTGGGTTGGAGATGTGGTGAGCTCTTCATCTCCTTTAGACTTCACTCTACCAAAGAAGCAATTGCTAACACTTTGCTTTCCAATGTCCACTCAACTTGCAGTGGTGGAAAAAATTCTTGATGCAACATGGATTGCTTGACATCCATTTTTTCTCTAGATGTCTTTGAGTTTTCTGTTGGTTTGTGGAAGTCTTCTTGCCATTCTTCCTTTGAAAACAACTTGTCTCGTGGCATGTGGCTTGCTTCTCCCAACAATATGCCTCAAGATGTCCTTTCTTCCCATAGAATGAACATGCCTTTGAGTACCAATAGTCGGTAGCACTATGGCCTTTCTTCTTGCATTAGTGACAAACAAGGGAGGTCTTACTTGATACCTCTTGGTATTTTTCTTCTTGTTTCGGCTAAGTGGCTCACCACTTCTAAGTGGTGGTGTAGGCTAGGTCTTTGCACTCTCCTCATTATTGCCCTTTTACAATCTGCCACAAGAAGGATGGTGTGGTGGTGTGCTGCCACACTCATTCCTTGCTGCTATTTCTTTTGATGAGTTGTCCATTTCTACCACGTCTTTTGTGTTCACAAATGCGATCTTGGTGTTTGTTGCCTTTTCCTCTTTGCCATAGAAACCTAGGCCTTCATTCTTGGCCCTTAGTTTAGCTACAATGGGGCTTAGGATGCCTTGTCTTCTCTTGCCTAGTCCTTGTCCTTGTTAGCTTATTTGTCTTAACAATTTCGAACCAATGCCTCTGGTACGCTTATGTTGCCAAAAAAATTGTTATGTTGCTTTGCATCCGATCAACATGGACCAATATTTTAGGCAGTGGGGTATAGAATTAATTGCAATCAACAAGTAGAAGCTATTCCTATGGAAACTACTTTTGTTAAGGTGGTCATTTAGTTCTTGGAGCAAATTACTTTGACTAGATTTGTTGCTTTGACTACCTTGATGCTTGACAAAGCTAAATATTTGAGGTTTGTTGAGCTAGCAACCTTTACCATGGACAAGGGAATTGTTTTGAAGCATTTTGTGAAGTACGATCACAAATGCAATAGGTTGGCATAGTCAACCAACTTAAACTTGTTTTGGATCATTAAGAAAACCATGGAAGATCGTCCTAAATGTTGGTATAATGGCTCGACGAATGCCTTGTTGCCAAAGCATGTGACATCTAATGCCTCTATTAGGAACAAACCTTCCTCTCCTTCCTCTCGATGTATAGGAAAGAGGTTATTCTAACTTTGAATGTGTTCCTTTTGAATCTTAAGATGTCGTGGATGAAGGTTAGGAAATTGAAGTTTTATGTATTATGTTGGCCGATGTCTCCCAATCCTCATCGATTCATGGTATCGTGATTTATAGTTTTATTTGTACATGGCAGTACACTCAAATGCCTAAATCCGAGTATTAGATGAGCCTTGAGATTAAACTTTCTATACACAATGATAGGTGGTGTTCTTTTTCATATAAAATTATGACAGAGTCTAGCTGAGATGTCTTGAACAACAAGATGCCCAAAATGCCTTCATTGAGATGATGGAACTTTCAGTGGGCACTTTTAAGGTGACACCACAGCCCATAAGATCTTTAGAGCTGGATGCTATTGGCCAATGTTATTTAAGGATGCTTGTGGTCATGTGTGCAAATGCCACACTTTCCAAATTTTTGTCAGGAAGAGAAAAACCCCTTTGTTGCTTTACATCCAATCAACATGGATTAGCCTTTTGAGAAGTGGGTATAGTCTTTATTAGCTTAGTAAATTCTAATTCTACCCTTGGTCACTGACATATCCTAACGACCATCGATTATTGCAATTGATGTAATGTCCCGTTTTTCCTAGGCAGTCGAGATATCGTGATGGTTTATACAGTTTCCCGTAAAACCATTAGACGGATGAGTTAGGGAAATGATATTGGTAAAGTCACTTTCAAATTATAAAGTGAAAACTTAGGAAAAGTGAGTTTATTAATATTAAACCCCTCTTTGAGGGTATTTCTCTCCAATTATTAATTAAATGAATAT
>ML777124.1:476116-508765 GCA_009831015.1 Picea engelmannii
TACAATTTTTTATGGAAATATAGAGTAACCAGGTGGTCTTTTAGACCGGCTGAATTTCTGAACTTCTGAATTTTGAACAATCACTGTTCAATCTTTGGCGGCTCAGCGGAAATTCACCATAGTGCAACTTTGGTGGATAACATGTGGGACACAAAAATAACTTGTATTGGGGCTATGTATGCTTAATTGGCAGTAAAGCACTATTTATGTCACTCTGGTGACTTTGTGGGGGCTATGGCGCTTATTCGCTTTAAAGCAACACTTGTGGGAAGCTTCTAGTTGCACTTGAGAAATCTTACACCCCATTAGGCAAACCCATTCGAGCGAGGACGAAGTTGAAGAAAAGGTAATCAAATCCCTTATTTAAGAAGCAAATGTTCTTTTTGAGGGTGAAGTTGGTGGTGCAAATAGCTCATCATTCAATACTCTAAAACCATGAAACTCAAAGGGGCTATTTGCACATGCTCGCCTCACACAAACATTTTAGAGGATAGTAAGCAAGAGGTTGTTGTGGTTTGTTTTCGGCTTATTGCCATTCCATTTTAAAGTCTAGGTCTTACCAGTGAGTTGCCATGTGTTGACCCCTCAACACACCCATATGTGCATATGGGACTTCCCTTTTTAATTTTCTGTATGTAGCACTATAGTTCTTTGTTATCATGAGATTTGGCTTCCTTAGTTGGGTTTTTAGGGTTTTTGCCTCAAACTTAGTAGCTTTGTTATAGGAGTCTATGCGTTCGTCTTAATCACAAGTGACAAGTGCAAGACTCTCTTGCTACCGAGTGCTAGTTAGTCACTTTCAGTCGAATTCTAGCTGCACCTCATAACTTGAAGCAAGAATTAGATATATTTTTCAATTATTGCAACCTAAGGCTATTGCCTATATTCACTTGAGCTAATGCGACCTAATGCAATTGAGTACCTTCACAAGTTTGATTACGACCTACCTTAATTCATTAAACCTTGTCAAGTAGTGCTTGACATATTCCATTGCTAGCCTCTCGTAGGCCCTTCACTACCTAGTGAGTGATAACCTTTCACTAGCCTTTCATTGAATGGATTGCAACCTAATTTCTAGTGCTTCATTGAAAGAGCCATGACCTAATACTATCGATGGTCTTCGTAGGAATGATTGTAACATTGTTATGATGCAGTCTCCAAACCTAAACTCTAGCTTTGTTGGCCTTGTTGCTGTGATTGAGACCTAGACTATTGCTAGTGTTTTGTTGAAATCTCGTGACCCACTCTAACCTTAAACCTCCATTGGAGTGACAATTACCTCATTTTATCGCTATCCTTCGTTGAATAAACCATAATAACTTAATCCTATCATTAAATCTTTTCCCAAGGGATGCAATCTAACCCTATCACTCATTTTTGTTGGAGTGATTGCAAACTCAACTTATCACATTTGCTTTTACCCTTGAATGTGCAAGCATCTAGTGCTTCGACACTTGCTCTCACACTATCCAACACTAAGCATCATTGTTGACTTATCTCCTTATGTCCAATAATTACGACAAGGAGTGACTTTCTTGATTGTCGACATTTGGATAAGTAATGCGCATGACTCTCGAGGCAAGGAATGTTAGGTCAAGGTTGCATGTGATGTAGTCATAGCTCGTATCTTGTCTAGATTTCATTTCATGGTGAATTGATGTATTTGGATTATAACCAAGGTGCTTAATTTGCTCATTCTCATTGGAGTCGAGAGCTAACTTAGTTGCTTGCCCATAATTTTCTTTTCACAAGTGTCCTTAGACCATCTATCTACGATTTTGACTAGCTCAAGTCTATCTAAATCTTGAGAGGGCTACAAATTAGTGAAGCTTTTGCTAATGAATGGTATTGCAAGATATCGTTCATTTGCTTCTAGAATAGGGCTCTGATACAAGTTTTCTGAGCAACCAAGGAAGTCTTTATCCTTTGAATTTTGTTATTGGCCCAGAATTGCGATTAGAGTAAGAATCTGAAGTTGGTTTTGGTTGATTTGAGGATCGCCTCTTAGATTTGTTTCAAGTGTTTTTTTTCTTAGTTTTGCATAGGGCTCACACCTCACCCTACGAGGGGCAAGCCTCCATCTTCTATTTGTGATCCCTTAGTTCTAGAGGTGCGATTAGGCTACTACTTGTTTATTCCTGCGTTCTTTATTGTGAATGAACAACGCGGTTGGAGCCCTTGTTTTGATAGTTGCGAAACCTTTGTTGGAGAGGAAGTGAAGCTCTCATTGAGTTAGGTGCGAGACTTTGGCTCGCCCAAACCATTGCAAAAGGAGCCTAGCTTAGCTCGCAAGGTTGCTAGGTGCTTGTTCAACCAACAATATCAGTTAAAAATCCCAATGCGGTTCTATAAGTAGTTGGTATCTATTCCTTAAAGATGAGCAATTACCTTTTGCATTTTTTCTGAATTATGTACCTTTGTGTGGATTTGAACAATGGTCTGGGGTAACTTGTATTTGTTTCCAACGATGCGATTGTGAGTTGTAAGGTGTATTTCACTATTAGAACTTTCTTTGAATTTGCCTTTGTAGCCTATAAATGATTTTGATTTTGATTGCATCACCAATGATTAACAATTTCTTGTATGATGTTTGTGGAAGCACAAATTTAGCAACATTACTTTGAACAAGGAGAAAAAATTGAAGAAGGATATTGAGGACCTTGCCACACTAGATTGCAATCTCATCTTCAATAATACATCTCCTAGAATTGGTTTTTTGTTTTATTAGATTTTTGGCAATCTTTTTGAAACAATCCAGTGAGCACTTTTGTTGCTAGAGTTGTCATTTGATGCTCCTAGCAGGGAAACATTTGACCACGTATGTATGAATTACATGGTACACTTGTCTCATTCACACAAGATTTCAACCAGACCAAAGGTTTTCCCTTGCTCTAATGCAGTGAAATGGTTAGTCATGAGAGCAACCACTAAGTAATGAAGCATATACCCAAACAACGGAGTTAATCATGAGAGAAAACACTAAGGAACAAAGTATATACTCGGACAACGATGTAAGGATTACCTCTAATGCCCCACACGCTCTCAAGCCCATTTACAAGCTACCAATGCTTGAGATAATTCTGGATAAAGACTGTGTAGAAATTTGCTAGCAAATGTGACCCGGTCAAAGTAATATATAGTTGGTGGGAAGAAGGTAGGGCATTTTAGAATAACCTTTCACTTGTATTCCACCTCTCGCTTACAAGAACTGGTAAAGGACGTAGCTAGGATGGCTAGCTGGTTATATGGAGAAATGGATTGCTCTCAGTTACATGAGCATTAGGTATTGTTGATACATCAAGTGTTGAACCAGGGTATTGCATTCAATTGGGCGGAAATATTATATAAGCAATCTAAATGTAGTTATCAAGAAATGTGTGGAGAAACTAAATGAGCAATTCCCCTGTTTCATTTGGTTGCATTTCTATTGGATGCTGTCTGTGCTATAAGTGCCTTCCTAGACTTGTGTGGCATGTGGCATACCACATTGCTTCCTCTCCTTGTCTAATTATTAGAGGCTATGGAGACATAAGTGTTTATAGCATTATGAGTATCTCTATGATGCCTTCTTATCTCCTCTCTACGATCTTATCTTTGATAAACCTTGCTTGAGATTCTTTGAGGAAGCCTCGGTTGTACTAGATCCTATAGATGATTGGTACATAGAGCAAGATTACAACTATATTTGGGTCTATGTCAATACTTCCGTTGCACACAATTTACCGAAGCACCTTCCAGATAGGTTGTTGCTTAGGGAGATAACTTACCAGACTGAGAAATTTGGAGCCAATGCTAAGATGAAGGAACATAAGAAAAAATTGATCACAACGCACCCTCTCATAATTGGAATTTACACTCCCAGATTTTGCAATAACGATAGTTGAAGCTAACCAAATTGACTCCTACAAATTGCAATTTGGTGCCTTCAAGGTCCATGATCTACTAGATAAGATATTTCATCATTTCAAACAAGGCTTGACTTGGCCATATTGCCACCAAGACTACCCAAAAGAAGCATGCTAGCATGCCCTATATTTTGATTCAGTTCAGTTAAGAAAGCAAGAAGGAGTGAACAAAAAGAGGGCTAAGCAAAATTTGCTTAGGTTTGTCTTGGAGCCTATAAAAGAGCAAGCATTGGATGGATCAAACCTCGAACAATCATCTACAGGGGTAGTGGAGGGGTTGTTAGTTCAGACAAAAAACTTGTTAGTCAGAAAAGGCGACAAGCTTGGAAAAGATGGCACGGAAGATGCAATAGAACACATAGAAATTTTCAAATTACTAGCATGGTAATAGGTAAAGATAAAGATCTGCACAACAAACAGAGGTTCTCATTGAACAACTCTGAACAAATAAACAATAGCAAGAGGGTGGCAGCTAAACTTCACAAAGCTTGAGGAGGAGAATCAATATTTGAACCTTGGTGCCATGGGTGGATTGCAATCAAAAGTTGAGCAACGAGCAACACGACAACATCTTAGCTGGAAGATTTGTTTAGGAATTTACCCACTAGCATTTGATGGCGAAGATCTCTCAGTTGTACTGGAAACTTTTGCATATGACAAAAAGAAGAAGGTTATTAAGAACCAAACTTTATGGGAAGGGGGTTGTGTTTGGGGACAAGTGAATGGTCTAGCAAGAAGATAAGAGTATGTGGGATGTGATCGGATTCACAACCATATTTTTTTGTGGAAGTGTTGTTATGCAACTTTTCATGAGGCAACTAATCTGGTCAGCTTGGGAAAAGTTTATACATTTCAATCAGTTTTGGCTTTTAGCTTTCAGCTAAGACTGCCATTTTTAGGAAATATATAGGAAATTAGAGAGCATAACAGAGGGGGTTAATGTTCTATAGCAGCTTAACATGCCATAGGTCTCAGGTAACGTGCCGTCTCCTTTGTGCTTGCATTATTTCCATACCAGAGAAAAGAGAGCAGAGCAACCTCACCTTCTAGCTGGGTTTTCTCTTGTAAGGGTTTCCTAGAGCAAATCTTTGTGTTATTTTGTAGATGGTGTGTGATTGTAATTTATTGTTCTCTATTTTTCGCATTTTATCTATTTCATGCATAAGCAAAAAATCAGTGACTAAAGATTCTGGAATCTAAAGGAATTTAATCTTAGTGTAGATTTCGGTTTTATTTATCAGATCTATCGTGACAAACTATTCTAGTGGAATATCCACAACAGTTTACAGATCATATATGTATCAGAGCAGGTTTTCTTTTGGGTATTTGTGGGAAGTTGCAGGATCTAGAAATTGGCTTAAAGATAAGTTGCAGAAACCCTAGCCATAGCAGACGAGTTTGTTCATAACATCCCTCGAGATCCAGCATAAGAGAGATTTGAGAGGTTGGAATCACAGGTTGTCGATATCAACCGCAATATGGACCTCCTCATGGCAACTCTAGCAAGCAAGCTCAGACCATTCGAAGATGATGGAGGCTCTAACTCAGAGATCAGATCGGAAGGGAAATCAGGAGATCAGGAAGACCCAGAAAAGGAGTTGCGGAAAGAACTCCAGAAAGAGCAGTCGAGTTCGAGTGTCGTTAACCCTTCACAATCCCTATTCAAGATGGAAGTGAAAGTGGACATATAGCCATACCAAGGTGAGATTAATGCATTAAAGCATAATCATTGGTTGCAAGAACTAGAAGTTTATTTTAGTGTTCACCATATAGATGAAGAGCAAAATATTTTATTTGCTAGATTGAAGTTAGAGGGCCATGCTTTAACCTAGTGGGAAAGCCATACAAAAACACTTAGGCTGGAGGGTGATTCGCCAGTAACTTGGTGGGAGGACTTCAAAACCCTCATCAAGTCCCAATTTTACCCTATCGAGTATGTAGAGGACCAGTGGATCTGATGGCACTACTTCAGGCAAAGACATGGACATAGTGTACAAGAGTACACCACTGAGTTTAGAAAGATGGCCATCATGTTGGGTATCTCTCCCAAGAACCCATATATACTCCTTAAATATCTGGGGGGTTTACATAGTGATTTACGAAAGCAGGTGATGCTCTTCAAGCTAAGGAAAGTGTATGAGGCATGAGTATGAGCACAATACCTGCAAAACATAAGCCAAAAGAAAGGGCATCCAAGTGGTTCCAAGCAAAAAGATCACCATGAAGCTTCCAAGGAAGGGAAGAAGTGGAAAGGGGGAAAAGATAAGAAGTAGCAACCACCACACATCAGTGCAAGGATCCCAACAACCATTGCAATCATTGGAACATTGATGTCCATGTTGAGGAAAAGTGTTGGAAACTACATTTAGAGTTGAACCCGAAGAATCGCAAGAAGGGCGGAAAGAAAAAGAACCTTCTAACCACAGATTCGAGCAATCGGGTTGAAAGTAGCTCTGATGTGGAAGAAAAGATTGTTTGCACATCTGTGTAGAAGGAGGTGAATTTGAGTAGCCTTCATCACTAGGAAGAGAAGGAGATGACCAAACTCTTCCACATCAAGATTCAGGTCAAGAAGATCAAGATAGATGCTTTGTTCGACTTTGGGTCACAGGCTAATCTCATAGCAGTGGATCTGGTCAGCAAGCTTGGATTGGAGGTTCACAATCATCTTAGCCCCTATCCATTGGGTTGGGTAAACAAGGATGTGGAGATCAAGGTATAAAAGCAGTGCAAGATTAAATTTGCTGCAAGTGCTGATTTTATAGTTGAAGTAGAATTGGACATAGTACCACTGTATGTATGCAGAGTAGTGCTTGGAAGCCCCTACATGTATATGAGGGATGCCATCTTCATGCAGAAAGCCAACTGGTATCGCCTCATCAAGGATGGGAAATCCTTCATCATCAACACACACAAATAAAAAATTTCACTGGTAAGTGCCAATCAAGCTAAGAAATTGATCAGTTATAGCAAGAAATATGTTTTACTTTTCTTAAGGGAAAATCAATATGATAAAGAGTTGTTAAAAGTAAAGACATCCTTGGAAGGGTGTACTAAGGAGCAAAAAAATGAATTGGAGGAGTTGCTAAAGGCATACAGGGGAGCGTTCCAAGAGCCTAAAGGGCTACGACCCAAGAGGAAAGTGGAACACGAAATCCAATTATTGCCAAACTCCCCCTTGTCGAATATTGGGCTGTATAGACAATGCGTTTTTGAACGAAATGAAGTAAAGAAGCAGTTGCAACAGTTGTTGGAGCATGGTGTGATTTGATCAAGTACCTCACTTGTGGGTCACCCATCATAATTGTTCCCAAGAATGATGGGACTTGGAGAATGTGTATCGATTACATGGCATTGAACAAGATTACATTGAAGAATCAATACCCTTTTCCTAGGATTGATGATTTGTTGGACCAACTGCAACATGCCAAGTACTTCACTAAGCTGGATTTGAAATCAGGATATCACCAGGTATGAGTCAAAGAAGATACTTGGAGTACTGCCTTCAAGACAAGGAAAGGTTTGTCTGAGTGGTTGGTTATGCCATTCGGTTTATGCAACGCATCAGCTACATTTATAAGACTGATGCATGATGTTTTATGCCCTTATCTAGATTCATTTGTTATTGTCTATTTGGATGATATATTGGTTTATAGTGCTACTTGGGAGGAGCACATCTCACATCTTATGCAGGTGTTAGAGATCCCGAAGAAGCACCATTTTCTGGCCAATCTCAAGAAATGCGAGTTTGCTCAACAGTCTTTGGTGTATCTGGGGTATGTGATTGGTGGAGGTGAGCTCAAGATAGATCCCGCCAAGATGGAGGCCATTATGAAATGGTCAGTTCCTACAAATTGCACAATACCTGATTAGACTCCATGTATAGAGTGTTTTTAAATGTGAAACTACAAAGGAAAGAAAATAGTTACTAGAATTTTAACAACAAATTATGCTCATTTTCAATATTTCGCAACTGATATAGCTACCAAACCCAAGGAGATTGATCTGAGCTCTAGAATTTTTCTTCTGTATCTCTTTCACTCTTTCTATCCTATAAAGCCTCCAGATGAGCTTGGTATCCATGAAAACCTACTCTATTAGGATGGTTATTTAATTTTTATTTCCACCGAGGAAGGTCTGACTGTATTAAACAAAGTGTCTTACCATATGGATTCAGATTTAAAATTGATTGAGGTTATTTTTTTATCTTTTCCTCTCATTTAAATGTGTTGCTTGTATGTAGGTGCCACTCAATTTGGAAATTCATAATCTGTACATGAGAGCTATTTTAAGTTGGATGTTCTTTTATACTGTTATTGGCCATGTAATGTAATTCCTGTTGTTTGCATAGAGGTCATTCTGGACATTCAAAGATTAATCAGTAAGCCATTCTGCAGGGAAAAAGAAGAGCTGAAACAGAGGAGGATCACGAAATAGAGTCAAATGAATGGCCAACGAGTCAAGGATATGTAGAGGCAGTTAATAGCCCCATACTTACACCTGTTTCAGGCACAAGTGGCAGGAGATATAACCGGTCAAAGCTTGCCAAGAGTATGAGAACTGGTCCTCAGACACCTGTGTCAAACATTGGTAATGCTAAAATTATATTTATTGTAATCATCTGTCCTCTAGTCTTCCATCTTATAATAGGTGATCTAACTAGACCTGAAAGAATGTTCACACTACTGACATTGCTTATTTCATTCCTGTGTTTTTTTTACTTAGGTTCTCCTTCTAGTAATGTGCACACTCCTGTCAGTACCTGTCGCTATGACAGCTCTCTTGGTAAACTATCTATTGTTTGAGATAAATAGCTTGGCTTTGTTGATTTCTTATTGAATTTTCAACTTTTCTTGGGATTCTATTTGGATCCAGAGTACATGATAAAAATGATTGCTCTACACCATCAGGATTGTTGACAAAGAAGTTCATTAGTTTGATCAAGCAGGCAGATGATGGTGTTCTTGATCTCAACAAAGCTGCAGATACTTTAGATGTAAGTATCTCGGTGTTTCATTTGATTTATTTATAAGTGCATAATCTCTTTTTTGTAGTTTTTTATTTTAGATCTTGTGATGCTTCACTTATTTTTAGTTTGTGTAGATATTAAACTTTGCCAAGTAGCAATATTTTCTTAATTATTGTTTCACTTGTTGCAGGTCCAAAAAAGAAGAATATATGACATAACAAATGTTCTTGAGGGGATTGGTTTGATTGAGAAGAAACTGAAGAATAGAATACGCTGGAAGTAATTTTTGACACTTATTTTGTCAGTAAGGTGTGCTGTATTATTACCAGTTTGTAACCAACATGTTTTTGACATTCTTATGACAGGGGCCTTGGTGTTTCAAGACCAGGAGAAGTTGATGATGAAGTTACATCCTTGCAGGTGTTATGTTATTGCTTGGTGACTTTCATTTCGTTGATTGCACAACTTCTATTTTTATCGCGATCAACATAGTAGAATTGAGGATCTTGTATTTTAATTCAAAATGCAATTTCTAGTTTTGACGTCATGTTTCTTTAGTAGAAACGGTTTTTTGCTATTTTACTTTGTGTCTGTTTGACCTATGCCTTTTTTGTTGATGGTAAAGATTGTGAGCTTTATTCAGGACAGTTATTCTTTCTGTTGAGTTCTCAGTAAGCATCTATGATCTATTCTGGATGGTCTTTTAATTCCTTTCATTTATCCAATTAATCTAGCTAGTAGAAATTCCTTATTGCTCTGGCAAATTAAAGATCCTTTATGTGAGAATGTAGACTTTAGAACTTAGATGTTGTTCCTATTATGTTGTGTTGTGCTTGTATGTGGGCTTGATGCTTGTCAAATTTTGTAACCCTCTTTTAATTTTGTTTATGCCAGCCAAGCATTTGATTAACAGTCATTGTCTCAGTTAAAATTTGCTGCGTGTCTTTATTGCATAACTGAGCTTTATCTTGTCCTGTTAGTTTTTCCATATGTTTTCTTATTTACTCCATTGAGTATGCCCTTGTTGACTGACCTTTTGGTTGACTCTTTGTCTTTTGGGTATTTTAGGCACTGCTAATCCCTTGCAAGAAGTGTAGTAATCAACATCTATGCTAACACTGGAAAATGGAAACAAATTATTCTCAATTCCTAATAAGGTATCTTGGATCATTTGGTAGGTGGCCAATTATGAAAATCTACGAAGACTTGGGAATCGGGATGCCTGTTAATCAAAGTCATGGTCAAAATTTTTTGATGGAATATTTAGTAGGATGTACTAAAATATGGACAAAAGTTGTCAGTGGAAAGGATCATAAGGGAAAAGTATGGTTAGCATAACATGACTTTCACTTGAATGTTGACATTACCACTTATGGATAATCTGTTAAAAATAGAATTTATAATACCTTAGTGCTGTTATTATTCCTATAGGAATTTGATCAAATAAAATGCCAGAATGTTAAAGAACATATCACAGTTCTAGTTTTTTATCATAACCTTTGCATTACTGTTCATATCATGTTAGATTAAAAATAATGTCAACATCAGGTTACTTGGTTATGAACATTCAGGTCATTCAAAGCCCAGCACTTCTCTAGTACAGGGCTAACTAATCTCTAGATGGGCTCATTAAGCAAAGTTATCCAAAGCGAATTCTTGTAATAGCCTTCTGAAGTTAATTAACACACCATATGAAGCCTTTACCTTGTGATTGTTCTTATAAAGACTATTGTTTGATTGCATGTTAACAACACAGTTCCTAAAATAAAATTTGGTAAAGAAGTATTATACTTTCGTAATTCATTTGTGGCTCAAAGACTAATGGTATCTAGGGTTCAAACCTGGTTAACCTAATTTATCTCTCTTTAATCAAATAAAAGTTACTTAGTTTAATAAGCACAGGGTAATTCTCTAGGCTTAAGGTTCATTTGATAGTTATGACATGTAGGAGTTAAGTCATCCCGTTAAAGACAACACTTATTTATGTTTTGATGGAGCTTCACTTAGCTAGTGCTTATGCAGTCTTCATTATTGGACCGACTAAATTTACCTTAGGTTATATGGTAAGTCCGGGGTACATTACACATTCCTTTCATCATAATAACATTATGCAATGTTGAGAAATAATTGACTCTTGTAATTGGTCTTTTGTTAATGCCTCCGCTCCTAACAACATGCTTGTTATTGGAATACAAAGAAATAGTGAACATTGTAGGCATAGGTAAACATTGTAGATGAGCGTATGTCATCATTCCTTGTTACAATGGGAACTAAAAATTGAAAAATGGAGAGCAAATGTTGGGAAAACTTGGAAACAAACTACGGGGTAAGTGCAAAGTAGAACTAACACGACTTGAGGAAATTATCCTCATATGTCTAGTCAACATTTGCAATGTTGATTTATATCAAGTTTCATCTGATGAGATGGAAAAAATTAGGCAGGAATGTTAAGGAATGATGAGAGTCATTGTGAACAAGCTAAAATATGGATCATTAATGTTACAACATATGATAGCTTAGCAAGGCCTATGAAGACATTTTGAAAGTCAACAGTTTTGTTGGCCAGCCTTTGCAAAATGTCTACACACACAAGAAAGAATATATACCAATGTCTGTAACCAAAAATGATTAAAGAATTGCTAACTACATCCATCGTCCAATTGACTGCAGGGACATACACATGCCATCTCTAACTGAATCTAAATCTGGGAATAGCTATTGTATATCGAAGTGATTTTCTTCTAACTAAAAGATCTAAAGTGACTTTCTTATGGTAAATCAGGTCACGGAATATGCTGTGTAGCTATGATAAATTTGTGCACATTGTGTCCAACTATCATCCCTTTCCACGAGCATTGCTTATAAGTCATGACTATGAAGTTCTCCGTTCTGTTTTGTATAAATCAATTATTTGGAGTCTGATTTGAGTTTTTGCTTGTGGTGTCATTTAGTTGAAGGCTCCAAGGATGTTGTGCAAGACTTGCTCTGGTAGTGATATTACTGAAAGCTCGAGAGTGAAGCTCCCCCAATACAGGCCTTGTTTTTGATCTATGATTTATGCATTGATTCCGGTTGCTGGCATGTTGGCCATACCTTAAGTACTGGTGCAAGGAAGTGGACAAGATTGAGTAGGCTATAGGCATTGAATGATGGAAACATAAAAACTTTTATTTTTCTCCTGTTTTATTTCACTTTTCATTTCCTGCAGTGCAAAATTGCTCAAGTTCAGTTTCTAAAGTCAAATGTTAGTCTGTCGGCAATTACCATGCATCACCCTTTCTTTTATCTCTCCCTTCGACAGGCAGATTGAGATGGACAATGGTAATAAACAGGTTTATGGGTGCTTCAAGCAGGAATATATGATGAGCCCCAAATTTGATGCTTCCATTGAGAGTCTATCGTATCCCTTCATAATTTGCATATGTTGTAGACAACTGTTTATAGAATATTTTGAAAGCTATAGTCCTTTAACAACATCTATTTGGTTTTCTTCTGGTTCTCATATTTATTAATTTTATTTCATTTAAAAATATTTTACGTCATTTATAAATTATATGTAAGAAAGAGCTGTTTCCTCTGTACAACTTCAGTCAGGATATATAAGTGGTGTTCATCAAAATGTTTGTTAATGGTATTGTAGTTGGTCTTTGTTCAGTGTTGATTAGAATTAATCTCCGCTTACTTTGCAGGCTGAAGTTGAAAATCTATATGTTGAGGAGCGCAGAGTAGATGAAAAAATAAGGTACATTCAGAATCATGTATTTAGATTCTGGAAGCTTTATGATGCATGAAAACCTCAAATCAGATATTCTTGCTGCATTCTCAAGGATCTTGAAGGGTCTAAGCAATATAATTCAATTTCTTAAGGTATACGTGTATATGGAGGATGTTTGATCCTTTTAGACATGTCTAACAGAGCAGAACATTCTTATTTTCAGAGAAATGCGGGAGAGATTAAGAATCCTTAGTGAGGACGAGAACAATCAAAAGTATATTCACAAATCCTTGCTTTTACTATTTTGTATTTCTCATAGTCGTTTGTTATGTTTTTCCTGAACAATAATGAATTGAAATCTTATTATCTGTTGAAGAGCAGAAGAGGTTTTGAGGATCAGCTCATTATAATTAGCATGTTTAATGATATGATGTAGCTGAATTTGGAGTTGTTTCAGGTGGCTTTATGTTACTGAGGAAGACATCAAGAGCCTACCCTGCTTTCAGGTTTAGTACTGTTCACTATGTATCTTTTACTCGTGTTTTGACATGTTAAAAGTTACACTCTTGCCCTACTTGAACAAACTTATGTGAACAATTTTCTGGTCTTGTTGACAGAATGAAACTCTTATAGCAATTAAGGCTCCTCATGGAACGACTCTTGAAGTTCCAGACCCAGATGAGGTTAGTTTTGACTTTCAAAACATTTGTAGTGCTTTACAATCATCAATTGGTGTAAGGGGTTACCTTGACGATTAATCAGTTAACAAAGTAGCTGAATGCTGGTCTATGTTAATAACTCTCCTAGGCTGTTGAATACCCACAAAGGCGTTATCAAATTCTGTTGCGAAGTACCATGGGACCAATCGATGTTTATCTTGTAAGGTATAAGCATGTTTTAGCGAGTCAGCTTTTGTCTTGCATTTAGTTAAATGTATTGTTCTTTCCTTTTTTAATTATTTACTTATTTAGTATGTTTCTGTTTTTGTCTTTCATGGGAATTTATATTTCTTTAGAATGGCAACACAAGTTTCATTGCCATGGTTGATTGTTCATTGTTGGCAATAATTTCTCTTTCTAGAGTATCTAACAGACATCTTATATTATATGCCTTATTCATCATGTAGAGGAGGGAGCTATTATGTTTCACTAAATCATAGAGGATAATATTTATCTAACAAAACCAAGATTTTGAACTCTATATTGTTGTTGGTATGATGTCCTTGCATTTGTATGCACTAGATAGTATGAGGTCACCCATTGTATACGTCACATTCCTTTCTCCTCAACATTAGGCTTAAATTGAGATTTTTTGTTCAATATCCATCCGTGTAGATCTATGCTCATTGGAAGTTAAAAGTAATAAACGCTTTATCTTCATATGTATGGTTTATATCGAGACCAAATATTTATGTTATATGGGATAAACTCCCCAACTTCATCCCATGTTGTGACCTGATGTGGGTGGTCATCTTTGTTAGAAAGAAGCAAAGAGATTGCTTTGATAAAGTAATGACTAAGAACAATCATAGGAGTTGGGAATTACAATAGTGATACACTTCAGGAGTGGATAATACATTTTGATCTAAACTAAAAGTAATGAAAAAAATATAGCATAGTAGAATTGTGAAGCAACAATTTAACAAATCAACAATAATATCTAACAATTGTACTAAGAAGGTTGTTACAGGAAGTGCCTATAAGAGTTCTTTAGCATCATTTTTCTCCATATGTTAGTGATAGGTGATTTGTAGAATTGAGAAGTGGGATGAAATTGGAGATATTTCTTTATGTATATATACACATATAAACACGCTAGTGTGAAGCCATTGTTAACTACGATCATCCTAAAGTACTCCAGGCTTAGTTTTTCCTAGGATTATTAATTAAAAGAATAAGTTTATTCTAGCATTTTTTTATACACGGACACTCATCATATTCACGTGATTATGTGATAAGATGTTCATATTAAATTTAGCCTAGGAGATAAGGATTGAGAGCTTCTTTAAACACTCTCCTTCTCATGTGAGGTTGATTCAGTCCTTAGCCCTCACATCAATAATGTAATTGTCTTTTCCTTGTTAATAAAATTGTGTCTGAGGACACTTCGGTATCATAGTGGTATCAGAACTTGCTGTGATGTAGATGTTGAAGAGGAGACTCTATTGCTGAAGATCTTGGGATACTCCCCGGGGACAGCAATTTTGTGGTGAGTTTGTTGCCCTTTTTTTGAGAAAAGGACTTGACTGAATCCTAAGTTTTGGATTTCAGATTTGATTGTATCTGATTTGAATGTTACAATTTTTTATTGTAATTTTTTTGTAGATTTGTAGTTCTTCTGAAATATTTGTAGATCTATTTATTTCTGCTATCAAGCTCTTGCTATCATCTACCTCAAAAGATTATAGTTAAAGACACCAGATTTGCAAAACATATTCTCATGTTGGGTCTATGTTTTTTTGATGATTATATGCTTTTGTTTTGTATAACCTTTGTGCATTGAGAGAACCAAATTCACCTTCATACCCCTACGATCCAAGTGATCTGCCTGTTAAAGTTTACAAATCCAATTTGGCAATTGCCTTGGTTTTTTTAATCAGAATGTGGATAGCATCCTGCTTCAGCGAGTCAGTTTCTTGCCTTCTGTAAGAGATAGAGATCAATCCAACATTGATCTGCATCATCAACACTAAAAGTCAACGATCTGAAGCATGGAGAACAGTCATCAATCATTGAAATCAGTGTAGTCAATGATCTTCCCCTTACACAGCAGTTGACCTCTTCAAGGAAAATGTGAATAATGAAGCGTGAAGTGGTATACTTCAGCAATCTGAAGTAGAAAGAAAAAAGTTTTCATTTGTTTTATAGATCAGAAATCAAAGAGATCTACCTGTGTCTTTTTTGATCTCAATGGTCAGTCATAATGATCTATCACATCAATTTGCCACAGCATTCTTCGACATCGACCTGCCACGATAGCGAATCTAGTCTTTGTGATCTTAGGTAGCTGCAACCTAGAGTGAGTGCGATGAAAGTAATTGACCCTTGTATGCTCGACGACCTAAGTTGCACGATACAGGGAAAAAATTGCACGATACATGGAAACATGTATGAGTTTTCGAAACGGAAATGTGTTGGAAATGTGACCCCCCAAAAATTTGAAAATGGGGAGACAAATGGTTTGGAGTAGGTAAGATAAGATAAGATAAGATAAGATAATTTTAGTAATGTCCAACTAATAACCACAAAAGTAGGTCAAAGGGACTGAAGGGTACAATGATGTCCTTACAATGCGGGAGTACCAAACGGTCTCCTATAAAAGAATAAGTTGCATAAAGTAAGATGCAAAAATGTAGATAATGTGAGATGGGTTGAAGTATGAAGAGCCTTCAACTGCGACCACAAGTCCCAAACCCCGCAACAGGGTGGAGATGCACAAGCGGAGAAGATCCAGGTGCTTATAGGTCTATGGAGTAGACCCATCTCTCCTAACATTCGAGGCTGAATGAAGGAAACCCAACAAAGTCTGTTGGCCCAAAGAAGAGCTGGTGGGAAACGAAGACTGTCCACTGTGTCACTGCCCGACGGAGGTCGCATGATGCTGAGGTCTGGAGGGTCCCATGGATTTGCGGTTGCCCGTGAATATCATAAAGGTTGGAGGTGGGAGAGAACATGGACGTCAGATCAAGGTCGGATGGGAGGGGAGAGTGTCGAGGGAGGATGGTACTCCAGAATTGTCTGGGGGAGTGAGCAAGGAGAGCACAAAGGTCACGTCTCCTCTGAGAGATGAAAAGACGTTTCTTGTGGCGGAGGAGACGACGCTAGGAAGCTTTGAGGTTGGAATAAGATGGTTGAGAGTGGATGAAAGCATGTCAAAGTTGATGGTGTAGAGTCTTGCATTCTTCGTCATACCACTTGTTCATGGGACAAGATCCAACTTTTGGGGTGGAAGTGGAATGGGGAAAGGACTTGAGGGCTGCTTCCCAAATGGCGGTTGAAAGGCATGTGTATTTGGTTGAGGCAGAGTCAAACGAGGAAAATGTTGAAATATTGTAATTGCGAAGAATATTCTAATTATAATTGAGTTATTATTATATAGATCAAATCTCCCTTTGTGGATTGATCATGTCGGGTCTTGTATAAGACCAAATCCCCTTTTGTGGATTGGTCAAACCATATTCATATGGTGGTATTTGAGAAGTCGACCCCTAAGGTTTATTAAAGTGGTTTTAACTGCTATTGGAAGAAGTCGGCCCTGCTTGGTGTAGAGACATAACCCTAGCGCCCCTCAGCTAGTATAAATAAGAGAGGATGGCGCCTCATTCATTCACTCACTCAGTCACTCATCTAGTGTGCAAGTTTTGAAGGAAGCTGCAGTTGCAAGAAGGAGAAGAGAGGCGCATGCTTAGTACTAGGTTATTCTTGGTGGTTTGGTCTAAGTCTTGGCATTGTATTGGCAATCTATTATTGAGGAAGTTTTGCTGGGTTTTCTCCCCCATGAGGGTTTCCTAGGATAAAATGCTGTGTACCTTGTGATTGTGTTTATTTTAGTGATCCTCCTTATGCTGTTGTTTTGGAAATGCATTGAATTCTCTAGTAAATTGAAAAGAACCTAATAACAACAGTAAACTTAACATGGTTTTATAGCTGAACTGAATAGAGCACTTTTCATTGGGTAACCAAAAACGTCACTGTTGTCGTACAAGAAAATTAGGGTTTTTTATTGGAAGGGAATTTTGGACTAAAAACCATCTACGGAAGTGCGCCCTAGCCTAGTGCATCACTTGGCAGCTTGAGCACACCTTTTCAGTGGCCAGAGCCTCTGGAAAGTGAAACCCTAGTTTTGACTCGTACCAAAAAACCATAAATAGTACCAGAAGTACCCGTCCATATTTGCGTAGGTCAAGTTTCAAGGGGTAAAACTTGAAATTTTTGAAAACAGACAACTCCAACCTACTCGCCTCAGCCCAACGCACCTAGTCCCTAGATTAGAATTTCAAAATTTGAAGTTTGAAAAATTAGGGTTTCCTCATAAAACCCTAAGTTGCAGTTACAGTTAAAGTACCAGTTGCAGTTGCAGTTGCAGTATCAATATCAGTTACAACACCTTTGAAGTTTTAAAGGTTTGTTATTTATTGCCATTGTTGTCGGATGGTGCCACTACCTGCCAATACTATCAGAGGTATGTACTTACATATGTTTAAATTGTTAGTTTTAAAAGGGTATTTGCAAGAGAAGGGATCTTTTGTCATAGATCCAAAAGGATTTCAGATCCAACACATTCAGAGGAATAATGCACCCCAGGTTTGATCATTTTGATATGCATCCTATTTGTTATGACATTATTTTGACCTTATAAACATCTAGCTTGTATGTTGAAGCTATGACCATCATACTAACCATTGGTCAAAATTAAAGTTAAAGTACTAGATTGATTAAAGCTGAGATTATAGAGTTTATTCTCCAACTTAGATTTCTATCAAGAAAGTATATTATCTCAGTACAAAGGACAAGTTGAAGAGAATACTTGTTATCTTGAGCAAAGGAGTCTAGGAAGAAAAACAACAACACTCATTCTTGAGGGCAAGACTCCAGGTTCCAGGTTTGATTGATTAAGTTGATAAGATTCAAACTTGCACATGTCAAGTTTGATAACTACCTCATTACAAGTAAACACTATAGTTGAGATAAGTAATCTTTAAAAGGCTTTATACTTGGTAGCATGTGAGCATTATTAAGATGAATGCTTATTGTAATCACTTACCAGATACAACTAACATCTCCTCTAGGAGAAACTTCTTGTTGTGGTTCCAGATTACCATGGAGGAATGATTGATCACAACACTAGAAGAGTGTTGCTCCCATTTCGTATTGTATTTCTTACTTTTGACCTTTGTTTCAGACAGATCACAAGTGATAGCTCTAAAGGAGCTACTATGACGATTGATCTCACTGTTGTTTTATTATTATTATAAAGAGTATTATTCTTGTCTGCTGTTTCTCCCTTGTCGTTCTTGTTTCGGGCAGGTCACAAGTGATAACCTTGAGGAAGCTATAGTGACGGTTGCAAGAGGCAACATACTAGATGAGACATGGAGCAGACTATCCAAGTTGTATACGTGATCATATACATTCATGTACCAAAGAAGATGAAGAAGAAACTACTTTTGAGATACAAAGTATCTCATATGGAGATTGATTGTAAGGAGCAGAAGGCTCCAAAGATGACCAAACATTAGAACAAAATTCACAGTAGACTTGGTCAAAGGATAATGAAGCCACCTTGACATGAAGGAGAATTAACGTCTGACTCAACTTTTCATATTAAGACTTGGTATTCAACACCAAGTATATCTTGTAGAGACCATGAAGTCTTTGTAGATTAAGAAGAAATCAAGAACAGAGTGAGCCTGATCTCAGAGACGATCAGATGGGAAAAGGAGACATCTTCCAGGACTGGGAGACAGATGCCATGAATTGAGAAGACTAGATCGTAGCTTCAAAAAACTTTTAGGAGATGTGAAATCTCTTGGGAAGATTCCCTTATTTTAGAAACAGAGAAGGAATCCAGTCAGAAGGACTGGGATATGGATTTTTTCACGAGACTAGAAGGGAAGTTAGTATTGACTTCCAAGATTGATCTATCAAATCAAGCATGTTGTAGATAACAATATAAAGATGTACAAAGCTGATTTGTGTCCAGAGGATTCTCCCAACAAGAGGGAGAAGACTATGACGAGACACTTACTCTAGTAATCGAAGAAATAGTTCCAGTATTCGTAAAGACAACCAAAATAACCATGATTCAGATACGGTATGAGATTCAAGGGGAGCAATCCCTATATTTGAGATTGAGTTATCTCCAGTGCCAGTTGGTGTAGTACATTAGTCGGGCCATGAAGACATGACTACAACAATAGATAGAGTTGCCTCCATGAAAGAAGAGATACTTTCAATATCAATGATTGAGCCACTCTCAGATGAAGTTGTTGCCATGATAGAATAAAAGAGCTACTCTTAGAGTTCAACAACTATAGTGAGAATAGAGCAAGTCATTCTCAGCTTCAGAAATATCAGTCGTAGGTGTAGAGTCTCGGTTCCAGAAGGAACTGTTGCAGAGAGAGTAGAAGACATACTCTCAGACATTGAGACATATAGTGCTTTGTAGAAAGCACATAGAGCTAGCACATGATTGTGCAGATTAAGTTGTAGATGAGCAAGTGTACCAGGTTGGTACAATGTGACGTGAAAATTTGGTTTTGAAGTACAGAACAAGAAGACTCATGTTTGGAAGTTGAAGCAAGCTCCAAGAGCTTGATATGGTAGGATTGATAGTTTTCGATGAGCTTGGGATTTACCAAGAGTAAAGCTGATCCCAATCTTCACTTCAAGATTGTGGATGATGGACCAGTTATATTGCTGCTATATGTGGATGACTTATTCTTGACAGGTGAAGAAAATCTCATCACAGATTGCAAGAAGAAGCGTGGTACAGTGTTTGAGATGAAAGACCCAGGCTTGATGCATTATTTCTTAGGTCTTGAAGTTTGGCAGAGCCCAGAGAAGATCTTCCTTAACCAAGGGAAGTATGCAGTTGAAATACTGAAGAGATTTGACATGTTGGAATGTAAAGCCACGAACACACCCATGGAAATGAATTTGAAGCTCTTGGGTGATACTTTGTCAGAGTTGGTTGATGCTACTTTATACAGAGAGATTATTGGATCGTTGATGTATTTGATGAATGCTAGGCCAAATATATGCTTTGCTGTGAACACCTTGAGTCAGTTTCTGGTGGAACCTAGACATGTTCACCTTGTAGCTGCAAAGCATGTGATGAGATACCTTGAGGGTACGTTGGATTATGGTCTCTGTTATACTGGAGATCATGACATCAGACTGTATGGTTGTACTAATTCAGATTGGGTTGGAAGTGTTTCTGATAGAAAGAGCACTTCAGGATGTTGTTTCAGTCTTGGGTCAACAATGACTTCATGGCAGAGAAGGAAGCAATCTAGTATTGCTCTCAGCATGGCAGAAGCAGAATACATTGCAGCATGTTTCGCCAATTGTGAAGCCATATGGCTTCGAAATCTATTGATAGGTCTATTCGATCTAGAGATGGAAGCCATCGTGATTTTATGTGATAACCAGAGTTGCATAAAGATGATAGAGAACCCAATGTTCCATGATAAGTCGAAGCACACAGAAATTCGGTATCACTAACTTCGTGATATGGTGCAGAGAGGAGCTGTAAAGCTCGAATATGTTGGCACATATGAGCAGGTTGTAGATGTGTTGACCAAGCCTCTGTCTTGTGTAAACTTTGAATACTTTCAAGACAAGCTTGGTATAGTCTGAAAGGACTTCCCTCGAAAGGGGGAGTGATGCTGATGATACTATGGTATCTTGACCAACAACGGGTAGGTCCGTTAGGATTTTATATCCTAGGGGATTGATCATCCCTGGATAGATCCCAAAGCTCCTGTAAGGACGGTCTGTCAGAGTACCTGTGCATGTATATGCCAACTGTGGTCAGTAGTGGTAGCTCTGTTAGGATTTTATATCCTAGGGAATCTTTTGATTCCTGGGCAGATCTCGAAGGTCTGGTAAGGACGGTCCGTCAGAGTACCACGTGGTAGCTCCGTTAGGATTTTATATCCTAGGGAATCATATGATTCTTGGGCAGATCTTGAAGGTCTGGTAAGGACGATCTGTCAGAGTACCACAAAATGTTGTTGTTACACCTGCTTCATTCTGTTGCCATATGTTGATGATGTTGTTGTCTCAACCTCATGTTGATGATGTTGTTGTCTCAGCCTCGTGTTGGTGATGTTGTTTCAACCTCGTGCTGATAATGCTGATCGATTCAGCCTTGTGTTGTTGATGATGTTGTACCAACCTCGTGTTGTTGATGATGATGTACCAACCTCGTGTTGGTGAGATTGTTGCTTTAGCTTCATGCTATTGATGTTGATGTTTCAACTTCATGCTGACAACGACGACGACGATGATGCTATTCTAGCTCCATGCTGTGAACGATGATGATGCTACTCCAACTCCATGTTGTGAACAATGATGATATTGATGATGAGAAAAACTTCCGATGATTTGTAGATGTGCCAGTCAGTGTTACAGATGCTGACGATGTTGCTGCCCTCTCTCTCTCTCCTGATGATGTTATATTGGGTTATGTCAGTAGAATGGCCTTCTTGTTAAGGGGATGTGTTGAAATATTGTAACTGCGAAGAATATTCTAATTATAATTGAGTTATTATTATATAGATCAAATCCCCTTTTGTGGATTGATCATGTCGGGTCTTGTATAAGACCAAATTCCCTTTTGTGGATTGGTCAAACCATATTCATATGGTGGTATTTGAGAAGTCGTCCCCTAGGGTTTATTAAAGTGGTCTTAACCACTATTGGAAGAAGTCGGCCTTGCTTGGTGAAGAGACATAACCCTAGCGCCCCTCAACTAGTATAAATAAGAGAGGATGGCGCCTCATTCATTCACTCATCTAGTGCGCAAGTTTTGAAGGAAGCTGCAGTTGCAAGGAGAAGAGAGGTGCATGCTCATTACTAGGTTATTCTTGGTGGTTTGGTTTAAGTCTTGGCATTGTATTGGCAATCTATTATTGAGGAAGTTTTGTTGGGTTTTCTCCCCCATGAGGGTTTCCTAGGATAAAATGCTATGTACCTTGTGATTGTGTTTCTTTTAGTGATCCTTCTTATGTTGTTGTTTTGGAAATGCATTGAATGCTCTAGTAAATTGAAAAGAACCTAATAACAGTAGTAAACTTAATAGAAAACTGGGTTTCGGGTGGGAGCATTTGGCATAGGATAAAGGAGAATATGTTAGGATCGCCTTTGTCGAATCGAAAGGTGGTGTGGGGTGGGCCCTGAGGGGGGGTCAAACTGAAGGGAGAAGGAAAGTAGGGCATGGTTAGCAAGGGGAATGGGGAAACCGAGAGGTGGCGAATAAAAGGAATTAAGTTCTGGCTAGAGAGAACATAATCAACTATACTCACACCTCCTCCATGAGGTCGATAGGTGAAGAAGCGAGAACCTGGGAAACAAGGGAGCCCATTCAAGATCAATAGTTTTTGAGATTCTCCCAGCTGCAATATGTGACGACCATATGCTGTAATGGGCTCCAAAGCATCGTCGGATAGCCGGTGAAGCCCCACTGACTCTGGATCTATCCCTCAGGTACAAAACACGTCCTCCGATCGATCGTGAAGAGGGGTCTGGAGATCTCTAGTAGGGGTGTTGAAATTGCCCAATAGGATGGCCTCCCTAGCAACGAAGTATTGGGTGATGCCAGTGTACAAGTTTATAAAGGGGTCCACGTTGAAGTCATTATGGATAACAAACGATGACGAGGCTAGGGGGAACTAGTAGACTGCAATGTGAATGTCCCTCAGAGGGGTGACTCTGGCTCTAACTCGAACCCACATAAACCTGGCAAACTCATCCGCGGCCACCAAAGAGACCCTGTTCTGGAGGGAATCCCTAGTCAAACAAGCTACTCCACCTGATCCTCTAACTCCACCCGAGCTCCTCGTCTCCCACCTACAAACTAAAAGCCAATGGTATCTTCCATAGTTTGGGAGAGGTCGAACATGGTTCGCGTGAGTCTCGGTTACAAAGAAGATGTCTGTTGACCTCAGAGCATCGTATAAGAGACTTGACGATGACCAGAAAGATCCATTGCCATTCCAACAACTGATAGAGATGTCTGCACCCTGTCGGCCCCCAATCGTGCCCGTCATTTGGAAGCCCCAGTTCAGGGTTCCCACCCAGGTGGGAAGGAGTCTCAAATGATTGCCTTGAGGTTCCTAATGACTGCCCATTTCCCTACCTGTCATGTCGCCATAACCTGTTCTTTGGATTGTTTAAGCTCCACAAGCTGTGCTTTGGTGAGATCTTCATCCATAAAGATCCTGTTGGGGAGAGAAAACAACTTCCTCCTAGCTCTAAGGACATAAAGTCGACTAGTCGTCGTCCTAAACCTGAGGAAGAGAGTAGAGTCGTAACCAAGCCAGGCTCTGTCTTGTGTGACATCGGAAATGTCAAGGGTGTCTTGGAGGAACAAGGTCCCCACTTACATAGGGGTCCAGAGATGGGTGAGGTAAGGGGAGACCCCTTACATTGAGGTTCAATTCCCTTGCCCTTCTGGTGCTCTCCTCTGCGAGTTTAGCCCGTACCACCTCCTCAAGTGCTGCAGGGGGGGGAGTTTTATCTTTCCACGAACCATCTATGCCCATGAATTAATGTGTGTTTCAGTTTCCTATTTGAAGGTGGTGTATTGGTATTTGATTTCCTCTTGTTTTCTTTTAAGATCTAGGATTTTTGCGTGTAGCACATCGTTCAGGGGGTGGAGGGATTCCTGCTCTTTGTTTTCATGTATTATTTTCTTAAGGGATAAATTATCCCCTTCCAAGCTTTACTGATTTAGAGAGTTTTTCGAAGATTTAAGTGGGCTATAGATCCAAGCTTTAGTGATTGGAGCAGAATGGTGCTAGTAATTGACACGCGGTCCTGTTGAGGGTGTGATGTGAGAAGACCTTGCGATTTCAACAATTGCAGAGTGTATCTTGTTCTAGATAGTGGCAACGATGGCAATTTTCAGTATGCGAGAGAGTCACCTCCTGGAGGGAGCCTCCAAATTACGTTGCTCCATTGGTTAAGTGGGAATTGAAAGATGAAAAAGCTTTGGCACTTATAAAGTCTTCGATGAATGACGAAATGTACATTCACATTGAGAATGCTTCTAATGCATGGTTTTCTTGGAATACATTGAAAGATTTGGTTGACACAACTTGAAATAAAAAGGGTTGATCTACAATTAAAATTGCTTCAACAAAAATTGAACAATGGTGGTGACCTGTTGGAATACATTTCTAGATTAAAGGACATCAAACAAGAAATAAGTTGTTGTAAAAATATTCAAAGGATGAAATAAAATAATCATTAAGGCTGCATTTGATAATAATTAAATTTTTTGTTAATAATTAAAATTATTTATGGAAAGAAATGAATTGAAATTAAAATTGAAAATGATTAGAGGATTAAAGGAGAACTAATTAATTATTAACTAAATAAACAACCTAGGCTTAAATTATTGAAAAGGAGGGGGGGGAGAAGAAATACTTAATAAGATAGGAGTTATAAGAAATTTAGAAAAGAGGACCAGAGAGAAGGTTAAGGAAAAATTGAACGAGAAAGGGTGAAAACCAAAGGAGAAAGAAATCAAATTAGGTTTGATGACTAAGGCGATAAATGATAGGCTTCTAGGATTGGCCAAGTTTATACCCATCATCTCGATAAAAATTATTAGGATGTTTTTCAATTTCCAGAGCTTTATGAATGATGCAAGATGAGTAATAAGGTGTTGAGGCCAAGATTTTGGTTTGGTGAAAACAAATAAAGTGTTTAGATTTGAAAGAGTGTTCAACAAGGGCTGATTTAGAGATGCGATTATAGGTAGTATCAACAATATGTTCTTTGAGATGGGATTTGAAGGATCTGCTAGTTTGGTCAATGTATGATTTTCCACAGGAGCAAGGAATTTGGTAAACTCCTGGGCCAAGCATTGGATCGGATTTATCCTTAGTGGATCTAAATGTCTGTTTTAGGGTTTTAAAGGGTTTGACAATTGTTTTGATATTCTTTTTAGCCATAATTTTGGAAATGTGATCGGTAGTGCATTGGATATAAGGAAGAGAGATGAGAGCTAGGGGTGGGGAAGAAAATGAAGAGTTGTTTGATTTGGGCTTATGGGCTGAGTGGAAGGCTTTGTTGATTTAAGCGCTGAAGTAAGCTATGGATATAAGGGCCTTGGTTAGGTGGACTTTTTCTTTCTCAATGAATTGGGGATTGGAGATTTGGATGGCTCGAATAACCAGAGTTTTAAGCACTGCGGAATTTTTTGGGCTGGATGATGATGGGATTGGGCATGAAGGTATGTGTTGGTACGAGTCTTTTTTCGATAAACTTGGTGGGTAAGGGAGCCATTAGGGAGGCAAGAGACCAGAACATTTGTAAAGGGGAGAGAATTGTCCTTTTCCCTTTCCATAGTAAATTGGATATGGGAGGAGATGCTGTTTAGATGGTTGAATCATGATGTTAACGAGGATTGGCCATGAGGCCAAACAACGAAATTGTCATCAACGAATTTGAACCATCATTTAGGTTTGAGCTGAAAACTATTTAATGCTAAGGTCTCAAAATGTTCCATGAAAATGTTAGCGACCATAAGCGATAAGGATGACCCCATGGATGTACCCTCGGTTTGTTCATAGCAAGTACCTTTAAAGGTGAAGGAAGTAGAGGCCAGGCATATTTCATTAAGTATGAGGGCTTCAGGGTCCACTAGCTTGGAGGTGAGGTCTAGGGCTTTCGGGACAAGAATTTTGGTAAATAAGGAGACAACATCAAAACTAAACATCAAGTCTTGGTCATCAAGGTGAAGATCTTGCATTTTTTGAATAAAATCAGATGAGTCTTTGATGAAGGACGAAGTTTTTCTAGTAAAGGACATTCGTGGGCAAGGGCATTCGTGGGAGCACCTATAGATCTTACTATAGGTTTGAGGTGGATGTCCTTTTTGTGTATTTTAGGTTGTCCATAAATCTTGGGGGATTTTAGGTTATGAGGAATAAGATGCTTATTGAATGTTCGGGTCCAAGGAGGAAGCTTTGATTGCTTTAGTGATGAGGTTAGTTATGGTATTCAAAGGGCTTTTAGCGAGAGGTTTGTAGGAGGAGGAAGAGAGAAGGGAAAGAAGTTTGGATTCATAGTTCTAGGTATTCATAATGACAATGGCATTACGTTTATCGGCTTTTAAGATAATGTTATCGGGGTTATTATTAAGACGTCGAATAGACTGAAATTTTTCTTTGGTTAGGTTAGGCTTAGGAGGTTTGGCAAGGTGGGGGATTCTTCCACAATCCTACCTAATTTCCTCAACTTCATGTGGGGGGAGGTGATGCGTTATAGATTCAATTGAGCTAATAATATCTTCATTGGGAATACGTTGGGGAACAATTGCGAAGTTAAAACCTTTCTCTAAAAGATGAAGGGGGGTTGATATCGGAGGAAGATAAATTAATCACCGTGGAAGGAGAATGACGGGAGAGATTTTGGGGTTGAGGATTCTTGCTAAATTCTTTAGTTAAAGTTGTACAACCTAGATTAGGGTTATCACTGGAATACACATTTTTATTACAATTAAAAGGAGGGTCATGAGTAGAATTAGTGATAGGTGAGGAGTTAAAGGAATCATTATACAAAATGAGTGGATTCAGAATTGTGTAGATTATTGTTTAAGAGATTGTTAGAGTATGAGATTGAGGGTGAACTGAAATGGTTACGAGGGAGATTAGGGTTTTTGATATCAAGATTATTGATCGACGATGATGGGGGCACATAGTTTGGTGGGAGGGGGCGTGTGGAGAAACTCAGGCTGGAGGAAATAACTTCGAGGGATCTAACTTGGGGGGTGAGTTCCATGTGAGGGATTTCGAGGGTAGGAGATTTAGCTTATGGTAAAGGCATGGAGGTTGAAGATGTACAATTAACGATCTAGCCGAATACAAAGGATGAAGTTAGGGTTTGTGTCGGGCAATCATGTGGATGTTTGGTTGGCGAGCACAAACCCACAATGGTCAAATTCGAAAGGGATGAGAAATGAATGGGTTGAATCGACGACAGGTCAATTGAATTTACGAGGGAGAAGTTAGGGTAGGAATTGATTGAGTCGGTGGTAAAGATGAGAACGTGTTTTGGGTGACAACCAAAATGAGTGAAGATCTAGGGGTGGAACGGTTTGATGTCAATAGATGAGGTTGCTAAGTGATTAAATTATTAAATTTCCGAATCCAATTAGCAGAGGTTGAGTCAAATACTTTGGACATTATACTGAAAGATTTGCAGTCAATAATCGACCAAATATCAAAAGAGATAAGTGCAAAAAGTTTAAGATGAAGATTAAATACCTTGTGGGATAAGTGGTTGAGATCTTATTTCGAATGGTGGGTTCCCGCACGAAGACTGGCCTTGCTTGCCCTGGTAAAAATGCAATTGAGATTGGGCTTGTGTTGATGTTGGTGAATTTGTGTGAACGATGGAAGGATAAGAGAGTCTCGACATTGCTTTAGAAAGGTAAGACCAACAACTCTTTTTATCTTTTTAGTTTTGAGCTTTTCAAACATATAGGTCTCTTTGAGACAATCCTCTCCATAGAGGCTTAGAATCAGAGTGTGCAGGTTTTCACAGTTCCTCATAATATTGTTGTTGAGACTTTTGGATTTAAAACTGTGTAAGGAGTTTTGAAACATCCAACGTTTCGAGTGGACACCCACCCATCATCAGGGACTATTGAAGTAATTATATTTGAAAATAGTGTTGTAGAAAGGCCTTTTAAGGGAGAAAAAATAAGAATGTTGAGGATAGGAGGTGAAAAAGTCGACAAAAGGAGCTGTTATAAATGAGAAAATATAGTTGTTGTCAAAATATTCAAAGGATGAAATAAAATGATAATTAAAGGCTGCATTTGATAATACTTAAAACTTTTTGTTCATAATTTAAATTATTTATCGAAAGAAATGAATTGAAATTAAAATTAAAAATGATGAGAGGATTAAAGGAGAATTAATTAATTATTAATTAAATAAAGAGCTTAGGCTTAAATTAGTGAAAAAGGGGGGGAGAGAACAAATAATTAATAAGATAGGAGTTATAAGAAATTTAGAAAAGAGGGTCAAAGGGGAGGTTAAGAAAAAATCGAACGAGGAAAGGGGAAATGGGGAAAACAAAAGGAGAAAGAAAGCAAATTAGGTTTGATGACTAAGACGATAAATGATAGGCTTCCAGGATTGGCCAAGTTTATACCCATTATCTCGATTAAAATTATTAAGAATTTTTCCAATTTCCAGAGCTTCACAAATGACGCGATATGAGTAATAGGTTGTTGAGGCCAAGATTTTGGTTTAGTCAAAACAAATTAAGTGTTTAGATTTGAAAGAGTGTTCAACATGAACTGATTTAGAGATGCAATTGTGGGTAGTATCGTCAATGTGTTCTTTGAGATGGGCTTTGAAGGATCTTTTAGTCTAGCCAATGTATGGTTTCCCATAGGAGCAAGGAATTTTCTAGAAATCCTATAGTTGATTGATAAGTTGGAGAAAGCTACATTTGATAAGTTGAGTGAATTATTGGCCCAACATCATAAAACATTTAGGAAGAAGAAACAATAGGAGAAGATGTTTTTTATAGGAGTTCAAGCTCAAGTAGGACATCAATTGAAAGTTTTAGAGCAAGAGGTGCTCCCATTCATCCTAAACTTTGGTGGAAATCAAAATCTTCTTATTTAGGACATGGTTGAGGTTGTAGCCAAGGAAGAGGAAACATTAATTTCAATCAACAGGGTTCAAATAATTTCAAATGAAGTCAATTAGAAAGAATTTCAAATTGTAACTATCAATATGGAAGGGGTGGAGACGAGTCAAATCACTTGTAGAAGATGTAAGAGAGTTGGACATTATGCATTGGATTGTAGAACTCTTAATGATAAGTTTCCTAAGTTCAAGAAAAATTCAACTTCTACATAGTATGCAAATGTTGAGGATGTGGATGATGATCAAAATAGTTATGATTATGTGTTCATTGCTATTCAAAAATCAGATTTAGCAACTTAGTTGTCTCTAACTACTCATTTTGAAGTGAATATTAACATGCATGGATAATGGATACAAGTGCAACACATATGACAAGTAGACTAGATTTATTTGGGTCTTTTTGTGAATGTCAATTAAATTCAACATTTAAGTCAATTACACCACACATTCACCATGAGGAAAAGGTTCTTAAAGTTTTTTTTTCCAAGGGTTGGAGAGAAAATGATTTCAAATGTGTGGTATGCATCGACATTCAAGAAAGAAATGCTGTTTTTAGTGTTAATTTGACAAGTAGAACATCAAATTACCATGGGAAATGGTTTGATTGAAATTAACTCAATAAATGACAATTTCAAAACAATAATGGTTGGTTATGAAGATGGAAAGCTTCTAAGGTTGAAAGGGAGAGCCATTACTAGGAAGCAAGGTTTTGTAGAAGCAATTGATTCAAGGATTTTACTTAGCAGATTATGGCATGTTTGATATCGATATTTGAACTTTGAATGTCTTTCCCAACTTCAAAAACAAGGAACAAAAAGAGGACTACCAACTTTTAAAAAGGAAAATGCAAGATGTGAAGCTTGTATTTATGGAAAACATAACCAAGAGGCATCCCCCACTGGATCATGGAGAGCAAAAAAAAGTTTGCAACTTATCCATAATGACATTTGTGGACCTTTAGAAACTCCTCTTTGAGGATGTAAGTATTTCTTACTTTTCATTGATGATTTTAGTTGAATGACTTGTGTATATTTCCTAAAAGAAAAATTAGATGCATTTGAGAAATTCAAGACTTTTCATCACTTGTTTGAAAACCATTTATAGAAAAAATTGCCACTTTGAGGACATATAATCGAGGGGAATTTACATCAAATGAAGTCCAAAATTATTGTACGAATAAAGGAATTAGGAGGCAATTTACTAATTCTTACACTCCACAATAAAATGGAGTGATAGAGGGAATGAATAAAACTTTGATGGGTATATCGAGATCTATGTTGAAATTTAAAGGGTTATGCTCATCTTATTGGGCCAAAGCAATTCATACTGTAGCTGATTTAAGGAATAGATATTCCATTCCTTCTTTGGATCATTGTCTTTAGACTCGGCCCGAGTCAATATCAACTCACCAAACCGGTCACTCGGATAGCTGGCTGATTCAAACCTACCTTCAAATCGGTTCGGTGATCGGTAGTAACATTCTCCTTTATCTTTCATTTTCATCCTTTTACTTAAATTTTTTACATTAACATTAATTGTTTCAGGATGTTTGAGAGTGGTTCCAACCTCATTGGACTTCATATGGAGAAAATATAATTTTTGGTCCCATTCAAAATTCAACAGACTACAGATGCACATGAATATATATGTTTTTTTTTTCAAAATTTGAATATTTTATGTAGTTTGTGGTCGATCAATTTTTTTTGGTTTGGTTTGGTTTCGCATTTTTGGAGTCGACCAGTTCGGTCTGATTTCCAATTTTGATAACATTGCTGTGAAGGTCAAGTTTGACAATGAGATCACAACAAAAGGCACTTTGAGGTGGGGGACAAAAATCTAGCACCCAAGCAATACAGTCCATATAAGGTGTTGCAGAGGATGGGTAGTATGGCTTACAGATTGGAGTTGCCTCCACCTTCACATGTCCATCTGGTTTTCCATGCTTCCTATTTAAAGGAAGGCAATTGGTGACAAGATCCTAGTTCATGTTAAATTTTTCAGATAATGGCATATAGATTAGCACTCAAATTTTTTAACCCTAAACTATTATGAATTGAAACTAAAACTACTCTCAAAACAGTAAGCTCTCAATAGTAATTTTGCCTATACAAAACTCTAATAATATGAACATGTAGTACACCAATAGCTTGTAGTTGTAACATGTTTTATGGATTCTAGAGGCCATTTAGAGCCACATTGATTATGTATTTTGTTGCTGATATGTATTGCACTTGGTGCCATTATGATATATACACCCTTACATGGTATATAGATGAGCAAACTTTGCATATTTTGTCTCTAATGGTTTGGAATCATGGTTTAAAAACATTAAAATAAAAATTTTCATTAAAATTTAATTATTTAATGTATTTTTTAGTGAATCGAGTCATTGAAATCAGATCAGTCCGAGTCAATTTGAGTTCGAGTCGATTTTGTGTTGATAGATGATCGAGTTGATGTCCGAGTCTGAGTTTAAAAACTATGCTTTGGATGACATCACACCATTTGAAGCTTGGTACAATTTTAAACCAAAAGTTAAGCATCTTCATGTTTTTGGTTTTGTATGATGTGGTTTAGTTCCTAAAGAAAATAGGCCTAGGCTAGACTCTCGTAGTATGAAGTCCACAATGATTGGATATTTTGATGAGAAGAAGGGATATTGACTCCTATCTAATGGTAAATTTGTTGAGTGGACATGTTATCTTTGATGAAAGAGAAAGTAAAGATGTTGTTGAGATTGTAAAAGCTTCTTAGTTAGTTGGAACATAAAGTGGATAAGGATGAAAACATGATTAAAAATAAACCAAGGAACGATGGTTTGAAGTGGATTGGATTTTAGGAGAAAGTAGGGATGATGAAGAATTAGAAAATTCTTCATAAGATAGCTCTTCTTCACATAAAAATTCAAGAGAACAAACTTCAACTTAGGATGAGCATAAAATGCCTAAGTGGGCCACTCAACCCTCTAAAGGATGTAAGATTAGATGAATATAATAAAACATGTACAAGAAGTTCCAATAGAATGCAATTAAACTTTGCCTTAATGGTCAATGCTTCCACTGATGATCCGTCGGATCTCAACTTGTGTGCATTAAAAAGTTTTATGAATGCTCATAGTCAATTTACTCAGCACATAAAGCAACATTTAACATAATTAAATGACAACTGTAAACTGAAATGAAAAGCAAACTGGACAGCAATGAGAAAACATCAAATGAAAGATGAGAACAACAGAAAAGAGACACAAACGCAGAAGTTGTTAACGGAGTTCACCCCCTTCACTGGGCTACGTCTCCGGGTCCCTCTCCAATGGGTACCGATCCAATTAATGGTTTCAAAATGGTACAAAGATGTTCATACGAACAACAATCTGGAAAATGCACAGCTATAACCTTCTCTCCTGGCAATTAGGTCGCTGTATACAGTGTTCAAGACATCTTCTTTTACAAGTTACAAATTGGCAAAGAAATAGAACACCAATTATAACTGAGAAGGGTCGACTTCAACAGGACCGACATCTGCAACAAGAAAGTACAGCCATCTCCCCCCACGCACTGCTGAAACATGTGATATATATAGCTGTAGTTTGAACTGTAATCCCGATTTTGATGCCCCATTCTACCTGCGCGATTTTATTGAGCAACAGAATGATGCCCTG
>ML777124.1:509030-526902 GCA_009831015.1 Picea engelmannii
TTCCTCCCCATTGGAGAGCTTTTGGACCTCCAAAAGCCTTTTATTCTGAATTCAAGCAAGAACATGTTCGTCTCGCCTGTCCTGTATCTTTCATCCATTTTTCCTGGAACCTGTACATTTGTCTCATCACAACTATAATCATAGTTGTACTGACGTTAATGAGCACATTAATCCCATTAATTATCACATCTACATTCACTGTTGCTGCAATCATCCATACACTGCTGAACAGTAGAAAGCTGAATAACAAAACTGAATATAAAGACGTGAAAGATAATGCACCCACATCATGCTTTTCCTTCCAGACAGGAACAATATTCATCATAGTGTTTCTATGCATTGACACTTCCATATCATGCTTAGGATTACTTTCTTCCTTACTTTTCACATATACTAGTGTCAAATTCTTACTTGCATTGACTACCATTTTCAATTGTCTTGTAGTTACAAAAGATCTATTGCTTTTTATTGAATGAAAATGCACAATGTATTTGATTCCTTCCTTAAACAAATGATACTGATTTTGTTCCCTGTAAAAGATTGCCTTTCTATCATATAAGTACGGGCTTCCCAACACAATCCCACAGATGTCTAATGGCACCACAACAAATTCAACCTCATCTATAAACTTAGATGTTATTGCAAACTTTAAAGTGCATTGTTTTGTTACTTGCATTCTTTTATCTTTGCACACCCATCCCAACGGATAAGGCTTCTTATGTGGTTGTGTTTCCAATCCCAATTGTTTAACAATCTCTTCTGAAATTAGATTAACTTGAGATCCACTATCTATGAGTGTGTCAATCTTAGTTTGTTTTGAGATAACCCTTATATGAAACAATTCACTCCTTTTAGCATCTTCTAAATTAACATGTTTTTTAGAAGTAGAAGCACATGAAGAACCAATGCTAGAATTATTGCCAACAAGAGATTTACCTTTCAAACCCACAACTGTTACCTTTGTTTCATCGTCAGAATCTGATCCAAGATCTTGAACGATGGCTGTGGCTGCTGAAAGAGGCAGTTGAACATGAGGAACGACAAAAAGATATCATTGATGAATATGAATCAGTGATTGAAAATAACACCCAGAAACTTGTTGATTGTCCTCCAAATGTGAAACCCATTGGATGCAAATGGATTTACAAAATTAAGTACAATAGATGGTATGATTGATAAATATAAAGCGATACTAGTGGCTAAGGGTTTTGTTCGACAAGAAGGAATTCATTATGAAGAAACTTTGCTCCTACAACAATGTGGAATACTATAAGGATGTTGATTACTTTAGTAGTGCAAAATGGATGAAAGTTACATCAAATGGATGTTAAACATGCCTTCCTCAATGGTGATTTATAAGATGTCTATATGATTCAACCTCCAATTTTTGAACTTGAAGGACATGAAAAAAAAGTTTGCAAATTGGCTAAAGCATTGTATGGGTTAAAACAAGCTCCTAGAGCTTGGTTGCAAAGATGGATGAATACCTTTGCAAAGTGGGTTTCCAAAGAAGTGAATCTGATGATACTTTGTATGTTCGTCCACTTTGGGTAAAAGCATGGTCATGTTAGTAATGTATGTCGACGACTTGATTATCATTGGGAATAATGATGATCATATTGCATGGGTTAAGCATGAACTACATGTTGGATTTAAAATCACTGATTTGGGATTACTTCACTACTATCTTGGATTTGAAGTATTGCAACAACCTAATAACATTTGCATCCATGAATGCAAGTATGCATTGAAACATTTGAAGAAATTTATTGAAGATTTCGAGTTTGTTCTTACTCCAATGGAGCAAAATTTAAAAGTTTCAAAATCTGAAGGGGGGAAATTGGTAAACAGTACCAATTATAGACAATTGATTGATTTATTTGACACTTACTTGTCCAAACTTGTCATGTGTAGTTAGTATTCTTTCAAGATTCATGTAGGAACCAAGAGAAAGCAATTGGAATGCGACAAAGATGGATCTCAGATACATCCATGATACAAAAGATTATGTCCTTCTATATAAGAAAAATATGAATTTTTTACTTACTGGATATTCATATGTAGATTTTGTCGAAAATATTAATAGGGCGTCAACATTAGGTTATTTAATGCATATGGGATCAAGAATAGTTTCATGGAGTTGCAAGAAGTAGACTACAATTGTAAATTCTTCAGTGGAAGCATAATGCATTTCATCATGGGAGGCAACATGTGAGATTTTTTGGTTACATAGGATTCTACAGGATCTTGGAGTTATTAAAAAAAATCACTTCTTTATTGATTGATGGCCAATTAACCATAAAACTTGCTAAAAATACAGTGTTTCATTCTAAAACAAAGCATGTTAACACCAAGTATCATTACATTAGGACACACATCACAAAGGGTATCATTACATTAGGACACACATCACAAAGGGTATCATCAAATGAAAGCACTATCCTTTCAAAGACTAAACTTTATGTATCTTCACGAGACCCCTTAGCAGAATAAAATTTACTAAGTTCAGAACTAAGCTTGGTATTTGTTCAAATGGACTTTTAAATCAAAGGAGGGATTGCTAGCCATGATGATCCTAAAGTACTCTAGGCTTATATTTTCCTAGGATTATTAATTAGAAGAATAACTTTATTCTAGTTTTTTTGTACATGGACACTTGTCATATTCACATGATCATGTGATAAGATGTTCATATTGAGTTTAGCTTAGGAGATGAGGATTGAGATCTTATTTAAACGCCCTTTGTCTCATGTGGGGTCAATTCGATCCTAGCCCTCACATCAATAATGTAATTGTCTTTTCCTTATCAACAAAATTGTGTGTTTGGGGACACTTGATATCACCCATGTCAAGTAATCAATACAATACAATACTTTGTGTATGTAAATCCTTGGATTGGTTTTTGGACATCTGTTCACCTTGTAGACATACAATACACATTGTGTTCTCATGGGGTTCAACATGTGGGTTTGTAATATTATACCATGCACACCTACACTTATTTATCTATAAAATCTTGATTGGATTGATGTATAGATAGATTTGTCTCAGTGAATTCTACAACTTGTGTGGAAGAGATGTCTTACTAATTCTTATAAACTAAAATGGATTTTTTTTTTTATATTGCACTTCTAAAGTAAAAAAATCTAGCTAAAAGATAAATAAACAAAAAAAGACCTAAATAAAGAAATAACTGGCTTAAAAAAATAGATAAAAATAAATCAACATATATCCATTTTAACAAAGGTATTTTAAGCATTGAGAGGTTTGGACTTGAGGTTTTTTTGATCCCTCTTGGTGCTTAATAAATTTGGGGTTAGGATGGATCTTTTCACACATAAAATTATAGATATATCTATTTATCTAAATATTGGTACATGGATTTGTCCTCATAATTATAGAAATATAGATTACACCCACATGCCCACAAGCCCCATAACACATGTACTTGATCCTCTTCTTTGAGGTGTTTCAAAGTTTTTAGGTTAGTTTCTTTTGTGGCTTATTTTCTTTTCCTTTCCAAAGTTGAAATTACATAAAATGTAATTGGTGACACCCAAATGTCCTCAATTTACTAGTGATATGCCTCAACCTATGTTGTAGAAAACGTGTGGGGGAGGGCCATACCTCATACATTTTCATATGAAAATGCAGAAATGCATGTGGTATGGCTTGAAAATGCATTTCAAGCTGTATACATGCATCTCACATGTGGGAAACATGTTTTCTATGGCCTAAAACACATTTCAAGGCTATACCATTGTCGGTATAATGCGTTTCCAAAATGGTTTAGGTGATTTTTTACTTGGTTTTGGTTGGGTTTGACAAAAAATGCTTAGCAATTAATGATAATGTTTATCTCTTAAAGTAAAAGTTGACATTCCTTTATCCTTCCTTTTCTATTGGAAAGATAAAGGAAATGACAACTTTTACATAAATTTTTAACATTACCATTAATTGTTTTATGATGTTTGAGTGGGGTTCCAACCTCATCGGACTTCATATTGAGAAAATAGAATTTCATATCCCATTCAAAATTCAACAGACTTAATAGTTTTCAAGATTTCGGGATTGGTAGAATTGCAACAATTTCATTGGACTCTATCATGTATGACGATATGGGATTGGCATTTAATCAAGAGCACAAACCTCTTTATGTACCCCAATGTTGGTGGTGTTGATTGTTGAACACCTTTGTCATGGCTTTAGCAAAAATGTACCCTTCACTCAAGCCAAAATCATTGATTAGGTATGTTAATCTTTTTTTAACATATTTTAAGGCTTGGATTAGGTAGTTTCATCAAAATTGGATGGTTTGATTGATGTCCCTAGAGGATCAAGGTACAGAGACAAGACTTGAATAAGAGATAAGACTTGGATATTTGGTACACTAGTAACTTATGCAAGGTTGATATGGATTGGATCATTATATTATTATTTGTCATCTATCTTAGTACTTTCTGGGTGGAAAAATTGGAGGAATCAACTTGTAGGGCTATTTCGGTGGTTGGTCCAAATTTGGAAATTTGGGTCCAAAAAATCATCTTAAATATTTCAGAGCCATTATGAGGCATCAATTGACACTTTTTGGTCCAAACCTTACTATGGAGGAAGATTTTATATTGTACACATCGATACCTTTCCAATGGTGCAAACCATTCGTCAATCGAAGTTCGCATGAGACAGTTATGCCTCTCACAAGTTGATCTATCGTATTGATCACCATGGTGCGAGTGGATGCCACGTCAGCCTCCATTATTTAGACATGTGGGGCCAACCACGTACTGGATTTTATAAGAACATTCTAGAAGGTCCAAAACCTTATCCCAATTGAAGGTTGAGGAAGTCAAAACCCTACCCCTAGATTGCTATTGGGATACGTTAAATACTGAGCCACTAGGAGGAGAAAGGGTTTCATTCTTTTGCATTGTATCTTGTTCCATAGCTGGGCAGAACATCGGAGAGTGGTATTCTGTGAGCATAACAAAGGAGAGATTTTGTAGCAACCATACAGGTCACAGGTCAAAGGCAACTCCATAGGGAGTGCCTCTTTCTTTGTACTTGCATCATTTTTATACCAGAGAAAAGAGAGCAGAGCAACCTCACCTTCTAGTTGGGTTTTCTCCTGTATTGGGTTTCCCAGGTCATATCTTGTGTTTATTTGTGGATGGTGTGATTGTATTTTACTATTCTCTATTTTTCACATTTTATCTATTTCATGCATAAGCAAAAAATTAGTAACTAAATATTTGGGAGATCTAAAGGAAAAATAACCTTAATAGTAAAGATTTCAGTATTTTATTAGATATGTTGTGACGAACCGTTCTAGTGGAATATCCATGGTAGTTTGTAGATCATATTTGTATCAGAGCATGTTTTTCTTTTGGGTATTTGTGGGAAGTTGTAGGATCTAGGAATCATATTAATGGGAAGTCGCAGAAGTCCTAGCCATGGTGGATGAGTCTGTTCATAATAACCCTCGAGATTCAACAGAAGAGAGATTTGAATGGGAAGCACAAGTTGCTGACATCAATCGCAATATGAACCTCCTCATGGCGGCTCTAGCAAGCAAGCTTGAACCGTTCGAAGATGATGGAGGCTCTAACTTAGAGATCAGATTGTAGGGGAAATCAAGAGATTGGGAACACTCAGGAAAGAAGTCGCGGTAGGAATTGGAGAAAGAGAAGCCGAGTTCGAGTGTTGTTAACTCTTAATAGTCCTTATTCAAGATGGAAGTGAAAGTGGACATAAAGCCATACCAAGGTGAGATCAATGCATTATAATTGAATAATTGGTTGCAACAACTAGAAGTTTATTTTAGCGTTCACCATATAGATGAAGGTCATAAGATTTAATTTGCTAGATTGAAGTTCGAGGGCCATGCCTTAACCTGGTGGGAAAGCCACATGGAAACACTTAGGTTAGAGGGTGATTTTCCAGTGAGTGGTGGGAGGACTTCAAAACCCTCATTAAGTCCCAATTCTACTTTATCGGGTATGTAGATGATCAATGGATCTGAAGGCACTACGTCAGGTAGAGGCAGGGACATAATGTACATGAATACACCACTGAGTTCAAGAAGATGGCCATCATGCTGGGTATCTCTCCCAAGAATCTAGATGTACTCCTCAAGTATTTGGGGGGTTTACACAATCATCTACGAAAGCATGTGATGCTCTTCAAGCCAAGGACAATGGATGAGGCGTGTGTACAAGCACGGTACTTGGAAAACATAGGCCAAAAGAAAGGGCAACCAAGTGGTTCGAAGCAGAAAGAGCACCAAGAAGCTTCCAAGGAGGGGAAGAAGTGGAAAGGGGGAAAATATAAGAAGACAACAAGGAGTGAGGGAGGACCTCATAGTGATGCATTAAAAGCAGAAAAAATTGTTGAGAAGATCAAGTAGATCCATTTGCAAGTACAAGAAACATTGAAGAAGTCGTAGGAAAAGTACAAGGCTAGACATGACCAGCACCAAACATAGAGAACATTTAGAGTGGGAGACAGAGTATGGGTACATTTGATTAAGGAAAGGCTACAAGGTCTCGATAAGAAGATCATGGCTCTTTGGTATGGGTCTTTTGAGGTATTGGGAGAGGTGGGAGATAATGCCTACAGACTCAGTCTACCCCCATACATGCGCATTTACTTAGTAGTGAATGTGGAGAATCTCAAACTCTATGAACCTTCCATAGAGGGCTTAACACCAGATGCTCAGGAAGAGTTGGCTAAGGACACTGTTTTGTAGAAGCAATCCAGAACTACAAGACAGAGGCACCATGACCTTTGGCAGATTGGGTTGAAAGGACAACTTCTAGGCAAAGCAAAGTGGTACTCCAAGGAGAAGGTAGAGGGAACATTTCTTCACCTCATTCAGTAAAGATTTTGGAGACCAAAAACATCTCGAAATGGGGAGGTATGATTCAGATTGGATCATTATATTATTTGTCATCTATCTTAGTACTTTCTGGGTGGAAAAATTGGAGGAATCAACTTGTAGGGCCATTTTGGCAGCTGGTCCAAATTTGGAAATTTGGGTCCAAAAATTCGTCTGAAATATTTCAGAGCCATTTTGAGGCATCAAACACCACTTTTTTTGGTCCAATTCTTGTTATATGGAGGAAGATTCTATATTCTATACACTGATACCTTTCCAACGGTGCAGATCGATCGTCAATCAGAGTTCGTATGAGAAAGTTATGCCTCCCGCAAGTTGACCTATTGTTTTGATCACCATGGTGTGAGTGGATGCCATGTCAGCCTCCATTACTTAGACATGTGGGGCTAGCCACATACTGGATTTTATAAGAACATTTTAGAAGGTCCAAAACCTTATCACAATTGAAGGTTGAGGAAGTAAAAACCCTACCCCTACATGGCTATCGGGCTATGTTAAATATCGGGCGACTAGGAGAAGGGGTTCCATTCTTTTGCATTTTATCTTGTTTCATAGCAGAGCAGAACATCAGAGAGTGGTATTCTGTGAGCATAACAGAGGAGAGATTCTGTAGCAGCCATAGAAGCCACATGTCAAAGGCAACTCCATAAAGAGTGCCTCTTTCTTTGTACTTTCATCATTTTTATACCAGAGAAAAGAGAGTAGAGCAACCTCACCTTCTAGCTAGGTTTTCTCCGGTATTGAGTTTCCCAGGTCATATCTTGTGTTTATTTGTGGATGGTGTGATTGTATTTTACTATTCTTTATTTTCCGCTTCCGCATTCTATCTATTTCATGCATAAGCAGAAAATCAGTAACTAAATATTCAGGAGATCTAAAAGAAGAATAACCTTAATAGTAAAGATTTTAGTATTTATTAGATATGTTGTGATGAACTGTTCTAGTGGAATATCCACAACAATTTATAGATCAAAGTTTAATGGACCACCTAGGGACATTGTGCATTTTTGGGTCATGACATCTCCTAGTACAACCTCTTATTACTAATGAGAGCATTTCTCTTCCAAAAGATCCAGAGAACTTTGCGAAGGTACTACAGTCCCGGGTCTTGAAGGTTGCACTTATTGAGTGATAAAGAAAGATGATGTCAACATTTCTAGCAATGTTACATCTGATTTAAATGTGCATACAAGTGACATCGATGATCACTTGTAACTTATGCAAGGTTGATGGATCACCTAGGGACATTTTTCATTTTTGGTCTTTTTCATCACATCTCCTAATGTAGCTTGTTATTACTAATGAGACCATTTCTCTTCCAAAAGATTCGTAGAACTTTGCAAATGTACTACAGTCCCAGTTCTTGAAGGTTACACTTATTGAGTGACAAAGAAAGATGTTGTCAACATTTCTAGCAGTGTTACAATTGATTTAGATGTGCATGCAAGTGACATTGATGATCACTTGTCAACTTCTGTGGGGCATTTTGTGGATCTTATTTTGAATCAACATGGGTTGTCATATGTTGGGAATGCTGAACCTCAACTCAACATTGTAGGCTTGTTGAGACAAATCGATAGTGGCAAGAAGGGATGTTGTTAAAGGGCTATAAATGCATCTTTTAGGACTAGATTAAAAGCTTCTCATTTTCATCCAGTAGAGAACCATGTCCATCATTCAAGACTATAGTTTGTTGCCCCTTATCGCCTGTTTATGCACCCAGAACTGATGTATTTGATAAGTTTGAAAGCATAGGATTGTATGAGGAATTCCCTACCTCAAATGATGACAAGTAGCACATACAAAGTTTAAGAATAGGTGAAACCTTTAGTATTGGAGGAGCGCTCCACCTTCATGGTCTTTATTACAATTGTTTGAGCAGATATAGTGAGAGAAGATGGGGCACACTTTATAGATTGGTTTGACACACTCTACAAATATTTTTCAACATCAAACAACATTGCGTAGGATATGTAAAGGAGGCTCCCAGATCTTAAATATGCACTTCAAGATAGCATCATCTATGAGTCATTTGTTGAAATGTGAATAAAAGTGCTTTGTTTTCAAGATGGGGACTTGGTCAAAGTTTAGAAAACCTTTCTTTATATTGCCCTCCATAAAAGAATAGAGTTTGTTGTAGCGAATCATAAGGAAGGTTGTATTGAAGAGCACCCAACCTAATGGGGCTTTGTGGAGGTTTCTATGGCATTGTCCAAGGGGCACATATATCAAGGGAGGTGTTTAACACACAATCTCACACCTAAAGATGAAAAGTCTTAACACCTAGATGGAGACGTGTCTAGGAGGATGGTCACTGTCACCTCACCATCACTCCTTTGCACTTTCGACAAAGGAAAGACTTAAGTCAAGGGGGGCTTCCCTATGGTTGTTGGGCTCACTTGTAGTATGGAACAAGAGTAGAGGAGCTTTAGCAACATGAACAAATGGAATAGGAAAGTTTATAAGAGTTGGGGATGATCGATGAAAAGGATCTAGTGTCTTATTCATTGGGCTATGGAGGTCATGGATGTAGTCTAAGAGGGTGTTCGACTAAGGATTAACAAACAAGAGACTATAATGGATGCATGGGAAAGGACTCACAATAGGAGCTTCTCATCCAAACTTAGTCTAGTAGTAATTAAGCTTTCTTTCTCAATGAGAGGTTAAGGCCTTTAAACCATTTCTTTGTAAGGAAAAGTGTAAGATCTTCACTCACAATAGGAGATCTAGGGCTTTATCTCCTCTCCTTAGAAACAAGGTGCTCCTAGCTTTAGCTTTGACAACCTAACCTGCAATCACAAGTTTGCTAGAGGTGTACCTAGAACAAATACCACATTGTACATATATGAAAAACCATAACTTACAAGAAATGATACCTTACTCCATAAGCTTGGAGCGATTTGCTCACAAGTTCCTTTATTCCAAAATTTCCTTCACAAGTATAAAACGGAGAGATCAAACCTTTATATAGGTTTTAGCTCAATGCTCCTCTACAATAAAATATTATTTTCCTAAGAAAATATTAAAATATTTACATTAACTACCTACGAGTGCGAATTAGGTCAAGAGCACATACAAAAATGGTTGCATACAATGTTCTAGGTGATTGTAGTGCCACATGTCACCTTCCTCCATCCTTATCTTCATGCAAAGGCAATTTCTGGATTCCATTTGTCCTTCTCATGTGTAAGGTGCCATCCAAGAGATAACTACCTCAATAATAAAATTGCCAAGTCAAATGAGGTTGAGCACTTTCCCAAATGTGTGCATGGATGCCAAGTCTGCAAGCCTTTTGATGAGGATGCTCTTCGACAAATAACCACCTCCAAATAATAATATTGCTTGGTCAAATGAGTAGGGCGAATTTCCAAATGGATGAGTGATTTTCCAAGTGTATATCATGCAAATGTTGCGTGTAAAGCTAAAAAGGAGGTTGCTCTTCTAGATATGCCATGTGTCTTCATTCGCTAACTCTTTTTGAAACTCTGTTGGCCAAGAAATAATATAAAACTTCTCCATGAACTAGTGTGCCCTTGATCCTTGAGCTTTGTGGACACCTTTGACTTAATTAAAATAATAAAATAATCCTTCCTCTAGTATACCCTAGGAAAGCCTCATGTCCACTTAACAACCTCACAATAAAATATTCACCCATGCATGTGGTGTTGAAAAGAGAGGAGTGTGACTTGAAAAATGTGCATTGTGTCCACTTTGACCAAGACAACCTTGAAATTCTCACAATAAAAGGGGCACCCTTGATACTTGTTCAAATGGGTCTTCATCAATTTAAACTTAGCTCCTTGAAAAACATGCAAATGGTTTCCCTTTGACCAAGTCAAACCATCAATGTGAACAAGGTTATACATGAAGTGGATATTTCCTCATAGTGGAGTGCACTACCTAGGGATGTGTGCATAAGATAGATGATGTGGATGGATGAGGTGGAGAGTCAAAACCCTAGGGCGCATGTTAATTAATCTTCTCTAGTCAACTCAAGGTCAAACTAACTCGTCAAATCTTGTGGTAAAAGTTAAAGCTGAAGCATGAATGAAGTTTAGCATGTGTGAACAAGGCTAAATTGAGGCTATGGCAAATTGGCTTTTTATCTTGTGTTTTGCCTCAACATGTGCCTAAGGGGGAATGCCTAGTCTCATGTTTACCACATGGACTTTAAGTTATAGCCCCTAGTGACAAATTAGCAAGTAAAACTTAGGGAAAAGGCCTTAATGAAGGATTAGAACAACAAAGTACTAGTAGGCCGATACTTAGGCACTCAAACTAAGGTTTAGGATTTAAATCAAAATATCCTAAATTAGTTAAGTATGTTCAGATTGGAAATAGTGGAAATATGAGATTTGATAGGTCAATAAGGTTTATAACTTAGTGAATTATAGGAATAAAGTACCATGGCCTCCTAGGAGATGGACTGAAGTGGAATGTGGGTATGAAAGTGAATTTTACTTAGGTGAAAGATTAAGATGTGTTCTGATACACAAATCACCTAGGTAAAATGGTGGAAAGTGGTGAAAATGTATGTGTAAAGTGGATTTTACCTAGGCAAAAGTGATAAGGTGATTGCAAATAATAATTTGCCTAGGTGAAATGATGGAAATGACATGGAACACTAGGTAAGTACGTCGCCACATTAAAAATGCTCATGTTCTAACCATGCAATACAAAGTGAAAGTGACTAGGATGCGACTATATGATCACCATGACGAAGAAAAAGATGCACCACTAAAGCAACCTCCACCAATATCCCAACCTCTGAAAGGCTAGACTCATCCCATCAAATCTGCACAAGACTATTTACTACTCATGTCAATATGAAGCATAACAGGAGAAAGTGCTTCACATAAAGAAGTATTCAAGGCAGCAAAAGGTCACCATTTGAGGAAGTGTGTGGCATAGAAGGCTCTAGAATGTATGGGTAAAAACTTTAAAAGAAAGCACTCAACCCACTTGTAGTGCATTTACCAATGATTAGTGAGTGCTATAGCGTACGCAACCCCCTCTATACTCTAGTTGAGGTGATGGGGTATTCTAGAGCAACTCAAAATTGCTTTGTTATCATTTTGTTGCATTCCCAGGATTCCTCTCTTAGCCATCCAACACTACCCAATAGGTTACTTAGCCTCATAAGCTAATTGTGATGCCAACTGAATCTGTAACATCAATAAAATACAAAATTCATATGCAAAGATAAAACAACAATGGAAATAACATTGGAATTTGAATTCTTCATTATCCATTAAACTCAGTGCGTTAGCAAAACATAAAAGCATTCCATAAGAAAACAACCATGAATTATTTGCAAATAAAGCCATGTCCACCAAATTGGTTGTTGAGGAGGCCACCACGTCTTCGGTGTTTTGCTAATAGGATCATTCATAAACTATTAAGGTGGTGGTCTATATGTTTGGTTTCGATGTGTTTTTTCCCACGTGGAGTGTTCTTGCCTAACCTTGTTGTGACTTTACAGGTCTTGTTTCAGTGTGTTTTCGCTTACATGGTGAGTTCTTGATTACTTGGCTCTTACTTGTAGGTCTTGATTCAACATGTGAAGTTGACTAGACTATAGGAAGAGTAAAGTTGGCTATTGGTATTGTCTCGCTTTAAAAATATCTCCCCTACATGACTACTCTAGAACTACCACACCCTCATAGTAGTAAGTAGGGTCTTTAGTTAGTAACAGTGGGTCAAAAAGATTGCTTGTAGTGGGGTTGAAGAGGTTAGTTATGGTCGGTTTTCCACCCAATTGTCCAATTTGTTCACTACAAAGCTCTCCATGCCCTCTTTTTAGCTCTTAGACCAACCGTGGCACTATCTTCCACTACACCACACAACACAAGGAAGACCCACTCCTTTGCTCAACAATTCATTGAAGTGCTCTTCCCTTCGAGTGTGTTAGATTTTGGTAGCTCAAAGGTACTTTTGCATTGCCGACACTCAGCATGTAGAAGAGTTTGAGCATATTTCTCTCTTATGTGACTTTATAAAGTGAGTTTATAAAGTCAAGTTGAGCCTTTTATTATTTAATGGGTAAAAGTGACTTTATGACTTTTGGGTCACTTAAGTGATTTAAGTGAACTCAACGAACGATTAAGTCGTGACGGTTGATCTCAAGAGGGCAAGATCTAATCTTGACCATTCATCTCTTTGGAAGACCAAGGGTTAAGGCAACTACACATTAAAGATGCATAAAAGGAGCTTGAGAGAGATGAGGGGGCGCACACTTCGAGGAGAGCTTGGAGAGGAATGTGAAGAGTCACTCATATTTTGAAAGAGACCAAGAGAGTTTGAGCTAGAGGAAAGAGAGCTGCAGCAAGAGGGGATTGGCATACATCCCAAGGAGCGGATAGGCACGCATCCCAAGAGGATTTTTGACATTTAATACATCCTTGTATCGTACAACAACTGAAGGTGGGTCGTACAACATTTGTTGTTGTTCGTACAATTGAACTAAGGCATGAAAATCGAGGCAACCATTTCTATTATTGTTTGGCACGATTTCCAAGGTGTTATGTTGGGTGGAATTTGTACAGTTGAGGATTGTTTCGTATAGTCAAATTTGGGCACAAATTTCAATGGCAGTAATGTTGTACACGATTGTACAATTGCACAAAAATTGAGGCAGCAAGTTTGGGCATGAAAATTGAGGTGTTTTGTGCAGATTTAGAGAGATAAGTTGTTGTGTATTTAATGTCGATTTTTCTATTGTTGTAAACTCATAATTTTCCTAAGAGCTCAATAAGAAGAATATCCCCTAGACTTGTTTTCCCCTTGTGGGTTTTTCCAGGGGCATTTCCCATAAATTCTAAGTGTCAATTGTGGTGATTTTGTTTGTTGTTCATTTGTATTTCCATTGCTATATTTTCAGATTGCTTAGTCACTTGTATTTTTGCTCAAATGTGGTTCCATTGCTTTATTGGTGAATAACTATAGGAGGTTGAAATCTAGTGTTGGCTAAGTGTTTGAGATCATATTTTCAACATGGTATCAGAGCAGGAGCTCTGAGGTTCAACATACAAAATATTTGACACTTGATTTGCAGTGAGTGCAGAGGGGTTTTGCCTGGAAGAAGGAAGGGGAGGAGTTGAGTTTCAATTGAGAAGGTCATGGCTACTGGCTTGAGGTTCGAAGATAGGTTGGATGGGGCAACGAACTTTAGTCCTTGGAAGGAGAGGATAGTTTTGCTACTAGAGGACGTTGAGTTATGGGACATTGTGAACAACACAATCAAATCCTGTCACTGTTCCTACAGATGCAACTCTTTTGGCAGCATTCCAAAAGAAGAACGTGAAGGCCACGAGGATTATTCTTGATGCAATCAAGGACCATGTTATTCCCCATGTTGCTAGAAAAACAAATGCCTATGAGATGTGGGCATCTTTTACCAAGCTATACCAAAGTTCCAATGAGAATTGGAAGATGGTATTGAGAGAGAAGCTGAGAAACATAAAGATGACCGAGACTGAAAAAGTGTCCTCATATCTCACCAAAATCACTAAAATTCGTGATGAACTTGGTGCAGTTGGAGAGGTTATATCAGATGGAGAATTGGTTAGGAGTGCTCTGAATGTTTTTTTAGAGAAGTGAAACACCGTTGTTAAAGGTGTTGTCTCTAGGGAGAATCATCCCAATTGGGAGAGATCGTGGGATGACTTCATACAGGAAGAGACTCGTGAGGAGGCTCTTTGTAGCAGATAGTCAAAGGGTGAGGAGAATGAGGAGAATGTTGCCCTCGTAGCAGCAAAGAAGAAGGACAAGAAGTCTTCTCATGGCGAGGACATGAACAAGGTGAGATGCTATGCATGTCATGAGTTGGGACATTATGCAGGCCAATGCACGAACACGAAGAAGAGGAAGGAGCCATAGGTATCAACATCAACTGAGGTTGCTGAGTTCACGGAAAAGCTCGAGAAGGAGTTTTCCTTGATTGCTTGTCTTGCAGGTATTAGGTGCCTAGTGTGTACAAGCACCTCTTGCATGGTTCTTGGACAGTGATGCCTCTCGACACATGATGGGGATGAGGTTTGTATTCCTCAATTTTTTCGAGATCGGCTCAAGCAACTATGTGGGGTGTGGGTGAGCACCAGACATGTTTTAGCTGTGGAGGCAGTTGGAAGTGTTAGATTCCAATTGGAGTTAGGAGGGTATCTGGAGTTGGTTGACGTTTTATATGTTTTTGAACTACTGGTGAACTTGCTCTCTGTGTCGTCTTTTGAGATAGATGGATGTGGGATTGTGTTCTCTCGAGGATTGGCGTACCTATATCTAGAGGGAATCTCTTCTGACCTAAGTGTGTTGCTTGGTGTCCGGTCAGAGAGATTGTACAGAGTGCTTGGTTAGCCTGTACTTGGATCCTGTGGGTGGCTGGAGTCTGAGTTTGACAGTGTTGAGGCTTCAGAGAGAGGACCTTGGATGAGTAGGTCTCTTGATCAGAGTCCAGTGTAGGTAGCTGGAGATGATTCAAGTTCAGAGGGAGCAGAAGCCTCCAGTGCAGTGGGAACGACTACAACAATAGAGGACATGATGGGGTTAGAGACAGATCTTGGTGGAGGCTCCAGAAGTACCTCCCTTGCTAAGAGGGAGTGTTAGATTTTGGTAGCTCGGAGGTACTTTTGCATTGTCGACGCTCAACATGTAGAAGAGATCAAGCATATTTCCCTCTTGAGTGACTTTATAAAGTGATTTTATAAAGTCAAGTTGAGCCTTTTATTATTTTATGGGTAAAAGTGACTTCATGACTTTTGGGTCACTTCATTGATTTAAGTGAACTCAACGAACGATTAAGTCGTGATCGTTGATCTCAAGAGGGAAAGATCTAATCTTGACCGTTCATCTCTTTGGAAGACCAAGGGTTAGGGCAGTTACACATTAATGATGCATAAAAGGAGCTTGAGAGAGAAGAGGGGGTGCACACTTTGAGGAGAGCTTGGAGAGGAATGTGAAGAGTCACTCATATTTTGAGAGAGACCAAGAGAGTTTGAGCTCGAGGAAAGAGAGCATCAATAATAGGGGATTGACATGCATCCCAAGGAGGGGATAAGCATTCATCCCAAGAGGATTTTTAACATTTAATACAACCTTGTACCGTACAGTAGCTGGAGGTCGACCGTACAACATTTATTGATGTTTGTACAACTGAGTTAATGCACAAAAATCAAGGCAACCATATTTGTTATTGTTTGGCATGATTTCCAAGGTGTTATGTTGGAAATTTCCTAAGAGCTCAATAAGAAGAATATCTCATAGACTAGTTTTCTCCTTGTGGGTTTTTCCAAGGACATTGCCCATAAATTGTAAGTGTGCACTTTGATCAAGTCAACCATGAAGAAAAGCCACCATAGGAAGTGTACCCCAGATATTTGTGCACATGGGTCCACATAAAAATCATCTTATCTCCTTTGACAAAGTCAAACCAACTACTAGTCACTTCACCATGTGTGCAAGGTGTGAACAAGTCCATGCAAAGTGTAAATGTAACTTTCTAGAGGAGTGCACCACCTAATGGCCTAGAACATTGTGCACACATGAATGGGTGAATAGATGAGTGGAATCCATGAGGTGGATGGGTGGTCAAAACCCTAGGGTGCATGCTCAAATAATCCCTTAGTCAACTCAAGGCTCAACAACGTCCTCAAAATGTATGCCAAAGGATAAATTTATCACATGAGATGAATTGGCACGTGTGAACAAGGCTAAGATAAGGCACATCGAATTATTTGTTTTGATGGGCTACCTCTACATGTGTGCCAAAAGAGGAGTGTTTAGTCTTATGTGTGTACCACATAGACATGAAGTTGAGTTCCCTAGTAATAAATCAACAATAAAACTTAAGGAATAAGCCTTAATGAAGATTTATAACATTTGAGTATTAATAGGTCGATAATTAAGCACTCAATCTAAGGTTTTAGGATTTAATTAAAATATCCTAACCCAGTTAGGTGTGTTCACATTGGAAAAAGTAAATATATGACAAATGAGGGGTTAATATGGAATTGGCAAATTATAAGCAAAATATGTCATGCGCCTTCTAGGAGGTGGAGATGAAGTGAAATGTAAATGTAATGTGGATTTTACCTAGGTAAAAGGTAGAGATATGATGCGACCAACCACCTAGGAAAAACAATGAATTGTGATGAAAATACAAGTGTGAAATGGATTCCACCTAGGGACAAAATGAAGATAAGTTGTGATAAACAAATTACCTAGGTGAAATCATGGAAATGTTATGAATGACACTAGGAAAACACTAGGCAAGTACTCTACCATGCTAGAGGACACTCACAACTAAGATATGAACTAACCACGCAACACAAAGTGAAAGGGACAAGAACACGACTAAGTGTTCTCCATGATGGACAACTGAAGCAACTTCTACCAATATTCCAAACTCTGAAAGGTTAGAATCATAATACCATATTGCAAAAATGTGAATCATGTGATCAAAATCACATGTGCAATGTAACATACCTAGTAACCTTTGTACTCAGTAGAGGATACAAGGTACCTCTGGAAAACAAAAAAAAATCCATTTCTCTTGCTTTGTTACCACTTTGATAATATGCTCTACCATCTAATTAGGTTGAATCCATACACATTTTCATTAGCTCTGATACCATAATTTTCATTGTCCTGTTATTAATGAATTAATGATTATGCAAACATAATCATTTATTCAATTTCCCATAAGACCATAAATACAAATGTAGCTTTATTCATGCATGTAAATAGAACAACATTTAATTTATAACATTAACGACATAAATTCAACATGATAATCAAAAGACCATAAAGACTTATCTTTATGGGAATAATTCACCAATTGGCTTCAGACAAAGGATGTTCCACCCAACCATAGGCTCAACATTGCACTTAATATCATTGCAATGGGCCACCCTCGAGTTGAGGCCATGAGTCCACAAGGAATAATTCTCCTATGGTTGGCTCCTATGTTGCAGGAAACGCCCC
>ML777124.1:526930-573067 GCA_009831015.1 Picea engelmannii
CCACTTTTGTTTCGGAGCTCGAAATGGTATGGTATGTCGAAACGGGTACGGTATGATCCCGAAACGCTGTCGACCGTATCGTACGACGTTTCTCGAAAGGGAAACGTCGTACGGTACGACCACCGATGTTTCGGGGCCGTACCGTGCCCATACGGCCAGGTTTCCGCGACTTTCAAAGGAGAATTAGGCAAATTAAGGGGGTCGTGGGGCCCCCAAACTTCCAGTTAGTGTTAGTTAATGCCTTTTTTGGCCTTCTCTAATTAGAATGAAGATGATTTTATGTGTTTTTGTTTTAATTAAAAAAAGAAACTTCTAGATGCAAACCAAAATCTTAAATCTCCTTCATTTGCTATAAGAAACCACTTGCTTCACTCATTCCTCACACTTTCATTAGCAAGAGGAGCTTCCTACAACAACAAGAAGGAGATTGTGTGTGGTTTTAGTGAACATATTTCTTCTCTATTTGGTGAGTAGATTTATTTTATGTTTGCTTAGCAAGTTAGCAGTTTTTTTTTTTCTCTTGGTTTCATAGCAATCTCTCTCTCTCTCTCTCTCTCTCTCTTAATTTATGATAAGCCTTCTAGTGATTGGTGATTAAATGGTTGATGAATTTTGAGTTTAGCTTGCTGCTGTTATAAATTGTTAGCTACAACCATTAGCGCTGCTTCTTTCTGCTGTTATCTTTCATGTATCTCACAATTTAACATTGAAAAGTTTGTTTAAGTATTGGATCCGAAAATGCTTGTCAAGAGTTTTATTTTGAGTTATTCATATGCTGATTTTTATGGTTAAATATTGTTGTTGTTACAATTTACTTGCTGCTGATAATACTTATTTTTCATTAGTTTTCAATGTTCATTAGTTTGCTGCTGATAAAAATTAGTTTTCATTAGTTTTCATGGTTAGATTGACTGTTACAACAGTCAATCTAACCATGAAAACTAATTTTCTGTTTTGTTTGGTGAACAAAGTTTTCATTTTCTTCTTTTTCTTGCAGCATTCATGGCTTCTCAATGTGCTGTTTCATCTAATCCTAGAGCTGTTGAAGTAAGCAGGCAACAAGAATACTATCCTCTTTGGAGGCATGTTACCAAGGTCAAGGCTATGGGTGCCGGTGGAGGTTCATGGGAATGGAACTGCAATTTATGCAAGAAGGATAAGAACTTCAAGGGCTCTTACACGAGTCAAGGCTCACATTTTGCATGAAGGGAAGGGTATTGAAGGTTGTCGTCATACCCTTGATTTGCAGGTGAGGGATAGATTCCAAAAAGAGCATGATGATGCTCAAAAAGTGAAGGATAATAGAGCAAAGATTGTTATGCATGGCAGTAGCAAGCCTCCTCCTCCTCCTCCTTCCTTGGGTGTTAGCAATGAGCCAAGGATTGTTCACGAAGCAAGGAAGAGGAGGGCGATAGAGGTAGAAAACGAGATAGCCAAAGGCCCTGGAGGACGAGCTGGAGCTTCAAAATGCAGATTGATGAAGATGTTCAACAACCAAAAGAGAGAAGAAGCAGAGTCAAGAGTGGCAAGGGCCATATTTGCATGTGGCATCCCATTTAATGTGGTTCGGTCCCCCTATTGGAAGGATATGGTAAAGGCAATTAACGAGGCTCCTCAAGGTTTCAAGGGGCCAAACTATGAAAAAATCAGAACAATGTTGTTGCAGAAAGAGAGGTCATTGATTCATGATATTCTCAAACCAGTTTGCAGCTCATGGGCCAGCTCAGGGGTTTCCATTGTCTCTGATGGATGGACTGATACAAAGCGGAGGCCCTTGATCAATGTTATTGCATCATCACCAAAATGAGCAATGTTCTTGAGAGCAGAAGATTGTTCTGGCGAGATAAAAGACAACAAATTCATTGTTGATATTTTAATTTCTGCGATTGAACAAGTAGGGCTATCAAATGTGGTGCAAGTTATCACAGATAATGCACCCGTTTGCAAAGCTGTAGGGTTGATTGTTGAGAGTAGATATAACCATATTTTTTGGACTCCTTGCATTGTCCATAATTTAAATCTCATTTTAGAAGAGATTGAGGCAAAAACTGAATGGATTAAGGAGCTCACAGGGCAAGCTAGGGAGATCATTAAATTCATCACCAACCACCACCAGTCTCAGGCAATGTATCGAGAATACTCCAAATTGGAGTTGCTCAAAGTTGCTGAGACAAGATATGCCTCAAACTTCATCATGTTGCACCGCCTTGTTGAGGTCAAAAGTGCATTGATGAGTGAGTATGGTGGTGGGTGTGACTTGGGCTGAGTGGAGACAATCAGATTCAGAGAGAGGCAGTATGGTGTAGAGGGTGTTGATTGATGAAGATTGGTGGAGCAAGGTAGAATTCTTGCTCAAGTTTACTTCACCGACATTTGAGCTTCTCCGAGTTGCACACACAAACAAACCATTCCTAGGAGAGATTTATGATGGCATGGATACCATGGTTGAGAAAACCGTGGAAATTATTACACAGGAAGCTCCCACTCTGTTTTTTGTCGAGGTTGACTTTGTTGAACATGTGAGGTCCATCATTGTTACTAGATGGAATGGATTTAACACTCCATTGCACACTTTGGCACATGCTCTAAATCCCAAATTTTATGATGAGGATTTCATTTCTCTAAGCAATGGGAAGAGGAAGGCCCCACATAAGGACAAGGAGGTGGCCACATGAGTGAAAAAAGCCTTCCAGAGGTTGTTTCCATCTTCTCAACAAACATATGTGAAGGAGGAATTTGCTTGTTTTGCTGCTGGATTAGAGGATTTTGCAAACATGTCAGCTTTGGAGGAGAGAAGCACCATGGACCCGATTAAATGGTGCACTTGTCATGGGGCAAATCGTGTATATTTGCAAAGCCTTGCCACTCGTATTCTATCACAAGTGGCAAGCTCTTCATCAACAGAAAGGAATTGGAGCACCTATGGTTTCATTCATTCAGTGAAGCGCAACAGGTTGGGATTGCAGAAGGTTGAGGATCTTGTATATGTGCATTCAAACCTTCGCCTTGTGTCTCGCAAGGGTGAAGAATATACAAGTGGACCTCATAAAGAGTGGGATGTGGATGCAGAAAACCCTGACTTAGAGCTCTCTCTTTCTGCTCTTGATATTGATGATGATGCAAGTGGAAGTGGAATTCAAGTTGCCTCTTCTTCCCATCGAGGCTCTAGTTCTGCTGAACATGCATCTTGTTCTATTTTTGATGATGAGGATGAGGATCAATATGATTATTGATATGTAATTGTAGTTGCCTTTAGCTCATGTTTTTTTTCATTTTCAGCACATACAGCCTCATTTATAAAGGCTGATTTTGGATGTAAAGCCTCATCTATAAAGGCTAATTTTGGATTTTGCTACTTGCATCATGTAATGAATGATATTCATCATCTATGGGAGTTAATATGGACATGGTTTTCCTTCTAAAATGTCATTTATGTGTATCATTATGTTTTTCTTGCAATATAATACTTTATTTAAAATATATATATATACATATATATATATTTTTTTATATACGGCGTTTCCCCTGACGTTTCCATTTTTTGCCCATTCCCACTCTGTTTTTTGTCGAGGTTGACTTTGTTGAGGTTGCCAACTTCTGACCTCCTCCAGGATCAATGTGAGTGTGTGTTCTTTTGACAGCTTTGCAAGTGGTTCCCTCTAGAGTGAGCAGTGTGTACTTGTGGGCAGGGATTTGGACAATTCTTTGCAAAATTAATCTCTCAACCACCTATGTGAATGACACTCTGACATCAATATTTTGATAGGGTGGGCAAACTATAATCTGGTTGATTTAAAGATGTGACTTGTAATTGATGGACTGGATGAGAGGACCATACTTGGAATAACCATACCTGGCCTAATCAGAGCTCATGATTGGCCTTTTAGGACCTTACATTAGCATGGCTCATGTTAGTTAAGTCACCTTTTAGTGAAGGTAAGTTATAACATTACCTTCCAGTGAAGATACGTGATAATCTTACCTTCTAGCTTAGGCAAGACATTTCAGGACCCTGGTTGAGCTATGCTTAAGACCTTTGAAGACCTTACCTAGGCTATGCTCAAGAACTTTCAGGGCCTTACCTGAGCTATGCTCGAGACCTTTTGGGACCAACCATACTGCAGGTAAGACCAACCCAATAAGATCTTTATGGACCTTATCTGACCGAGAAAGGTTAAAAATTGTTGATTAGGGAGGCCGCTAGAAGGTGCTATTGGCTATTACATTGACAATAAACTGTAATTCATGTCTGTGCATGTGTCCATTTGTGTGTACATGCATGCTCATGTGCAACTGGTACAGTACTGAAATCGGTAGAGATGGATCTAGGAAAATTTTTCAGGTGTTTGTCCTACAGATCTTCTAACTGTTATAATAGTGGAAAACACCATGTAGATATTATTCCTTATTTAAATTCAATTCTAATTGTTTGTTAAAATGAACTGTTTAGTAAAATGAAGGATCTCCCTGCTTCTGGCCTTAAATCATCTCTTTGTTTAACACATCTTACGTTTCTCTAAAAGTTAAAGTTGCTCTATCCTTTTTCACACAATTATTGTACCACTTATAGCCATGTATTTATTTAGCACACCTTTCAGGACTTTTGCAGGTTTCACTTATAGTATGTCTAGTATAACATGAAGAATCTCCGTCCCTTGTTTTATGTTGTTTTCTCACAGGTTCCTGAATGTGAACTTGAACTAAATTATATAAAAGAAGGGATCTCAAAAAGGCTATTAGCTTGCGCATTGGTTAGAGAGGAATGGTGGGAAATAATTTTCCTTGGTAAATTTTTGAATCAGGGTAACTGTTGTGATCCTTGTGTTGCATTGAACTGGCATGCAGCCAATTTGAGGAGAAATTCGAGGAGATGAATACAGCTGATGTTCCAATGGAGCCGGCCTCATCTACACCTTGTCCTGCAGAAAATCCATCTATTCCTATGCTCCAAGAAGTTGCGGCTTCAGCTGAGATGGAGCAACAAGATCATGACATTCAGTGTTCAGATCTAGGTGGTGCTCAAGACTTTGTTGGTGGAATCATGAGGATAGTTCCATCAGATGTCAATGTAAGTTTCTTGTGGGCAACTTTTGTTGCATCACAGCTAGATTTCTTTGTTAAGAAAGTAACTTATTTCTATTGATTTGCTCTTGTGGCATGGCAGACTGATACTGATTACTGGCTTCTATCGGACCCTGGGGTTGGCATCACAGACATGTGGAGAACTGAACGTATCCTTGACATATACTTAATACTCATTGCTTTCCTTCCATTTAGTGCATGCTTGCATCTTATACACCATTCCTTGACTCTTGAAAGCAAATGCTCTATGGGATGAAGTTGGCAAACTCAATCCTTCTGAGTTTGGTCTTGGTGAGGAGGGTTCTCCACGACCCCAAACTCCTCCATTCAGTACTGTAGAAGTTACACCCACAACTCAGGGTTAGCATTCTGATTTTCAGAGAAGTTGGTATTCCAGTCAAGCAAAGTGGAGCTTGCTGAATCCATATTTTGGGTCAGCTAGTTGCAACTTGTAAAATAACTCTGAAGCTGTTGTGACATTGCTCTCATCATTTCCAGGATCATCATGTTTACATCAGCATCATAGGCATCAGGCCAATAATGGGATTTTCTTTTCTATTCCCCGAGTAGATCCAAAAGGGTCTATCATTATGCAATCTTAGCAGGGCCACCGACAGCAATGTATGAGGCTGTTATTAGAAAACATATATAAAGTTGTTCATAGATGCAGAGCCTACATGATATAATCATTCTTAGAAGGGGCAGCAATCATGTTTTGGAATTGTTGAAGCCTGCTGCAAATTTAAGTTGTGCTTCTTTATTGATTCATTTCCTGTCTAGATGTATAGTCAATATCTCAAGCCTATCTTGAGTAAGGGCTCAGATGTTCAATGAGCCTGGTTGGGATCCAAGGGAAAGGGTGGATTCTATTAATAGTACACTGCAATTATTTCTTATTTCTGCCATAGAGGTTTTCAAATTTCAATCTTGAATTCCAGAGTAATCTTTGCTGAATACCATAAGAAATTTTTGACTGCTTAGGTATACTGGATGTCCATATCAGGTGTTTTTTTGGAGTTGTTTTTCCATCAATTGCTGTAATCATTGGTTCCTGAACACAAGGTTGCATAGTACGTGTATCTCATACCGATTTTAGGTTAAGACCTGATGCCACCACAATCTTTTACATTTATTCTGGCTGGTTAAACCAGTCCAGCTTCCATAATGTCTTCCTGATTATTGCACATGCCTTGTTATTTTACTGTAGGTTTTGTTATTTTACATCTTATGAAATATTACAATAAACATTTAGAGAAACGTTAAACAATATATTTCAAGTTGAAGTTATGCCCTGTATATAAAATATTACAATAAACATTTTCACTTGTGGCAATGCAATTCTGTTTTAGTTTAATTTTTTCATGATATTGGGCCTGCAAAGCTTCCTTGAAGGAGCGATGCATATGTTTTATTTGTTGTTGATAAACCAACACAACCTTCAAATGAGGAAAATTGAGAAGATTATGGTTAGACTGTAGACTCTGCCGAAAATATGTCACCTGCCTCGTGCTAGCTAGCCTATTTATTGTTGATTTACAGATTTTAATATTAAATACACCTATACTACCATATTTTGGCCCTCATGTAGCCTATGTAATGAACTTATGTTTAGTTCATTACATTATGCAACTTGTGAACACTAGGAAATCTAGAAAGGTAGGAAAGCCATGGTTATGAATTAATACCACCCTTGAATCAAATCATACCCTTTGCACAAGTGCTCTTGTAGAATGTCAAAGTTAAAGAGGTCATATGGGGGTATTGAATTTTTTATGGATTTATTAAGGTCTTATTTGCATTTAATGTTCTTCATAATGTGTTTGTTGAGAGAAGTGGATGTTTTTAACCTCATATAACAGTATACATATTATAGGTTCCAACCATCCTTAAAGAAGCATGTCACTGAAAATGAAAATTAAATCTTGGTTGTAAGGAATGATGTGTCACACAAACATCCTTGTAAAGGAGCATGACATTGAGAATGGAAATTAAATTTTGGTGAAAGGATGTGCCATGCTTGCATAATCTTAGGTTTGATTTCAACCTTGCAAGTTTTGTGAGTTTTGGTTTCCATTGCTTTGTGTTTAGTACCATTCATGTTGTACCTTTTCTATGTTTGAATATTTTTGTTTCGCCATTGGGCATAAATCACAACATGAAAGAAGTTCGTTGCATTTTGGATGTTATTGTATTATTTTAAATGTCAATATTTATTTGGCAGACACTAATGTTGATACTATAAACTTGTGACATTCATTTCCATGGTGTAGTTTAATTATGAACTATTAACAAATTAACTCATGATCATGACAAAGTAGAGGAGCATATTGAACATTGTTTTCAATGTTGATTAGGGTTAAACTTTTCCTTTGTTGATATTGAGCACGTTGAGAATTATTTTAGCATGTTAGATTTGCTTTGTACATAGTGCCACTTTGATTGGAGTAACAAGGTGGAGTGTTTGGTGGAAGTTATAAATCAATGCTTTTATTAGTTTTTTAAATTAAGATTTGAGGTAGTCAATTAGGTATAATAAGTGAGCCCATCCAAGTCACAAGGGGTCAACTGTTCAATTAGGTATAACTAGGAGTGAACTGTTCAATTAGGTATAACTAGGAGTGAACTGTTCAACAGTTCACCGATTGTAACAAGCTCCTTCCAACAGTTCAATGCTTCAATACCCTTGTAGCCTCCATAGGTGTCATCATCATCACTATAACATTTTAGCACAACTAAATCTCTTAGGGCCAAAGTGAGATTCACAAACTTTCAATTACAAATCTGGATTTCTTCTCAATTCACCATAATTTCATTATTCCTCTATATTTCTCCCTTTTTTCTTTGGAAGTTGCCTCTTTTATAGAGTAGGGAGGAAGCCACGAAGAGGTTAGGATCTCACCAAAACGAGAGATAGGTGAGATCCACATCGATCGATAAACAACTCATCATCGAAGCTTCTCTTTTAGAAGCTTCGAGAATCTCTTATTTTTCCCACGTACGAAAGGTTCACACCTTTATATCTGAGCCAAAAACGACATTGTCACACTTGGTAGTGATGCAGACGGCGACACGTAGAGTTGTCGCACCTTGCTAGAGTGCAACCAACAACAATTATTTAATTTAGGGATTTATTAGAGTTGCTTGTTTCCAAAAGACTTCTTCCCAACTCACCTTCCAAATTATTATGCTTTTAAGGTGTCAGAAAATAGACAGTATAAGAAGTTGCAACAAAATGTTGTGTAACATAATGCTCCCCAAAGTATGAAGTTAGAAAGTTTAATAGTTGAAATACTTTGCCTAATGGGCATTGAAACAAAGAACACATTGGTTGGAGACTTGTCAAAACACAAGGAAAAATGCAGTACAATATTTTATCATCATTGAGGTAGGCATCCCCATACTTAGAATATAAGAGACTCTAAGCATGGTTGTTGATCGATATATTGTAGATCCATGATTATCATTTACTAATGATATGTCCACCAAGAATACATCGTGGATCCATATTGCCATGATTTAAGGAACTCATGGCTACTAGAATATACACTGTGGATCTATGAATTATGATAAGAACATAGCCACGATTCAATACAATGTGGATATATGTGACAACATTACTCTGAATACTTTGCATCACAACATGGGAAATTGAAATCAAAAGAGAATCCCCTAAGGTTTTTACCTCGTTTCTATTTTCGTAGTATGATTTTCACCACGTGAATAGATGTTTTGAAGTCGAATATGGTAGAAACCACTTGATTAACGGTCATGATGTATATCGTTAACAAGTGCGAGATAGATCATCATTGATGTTAATGACTCTCAAGGTACTTTAAATACAATCTTTTGAATGTGAATTGATGAGTTGAAGTCGAACATTCAAAAAAATCTTAGGATCAAAGGTCAATAACAAAAATCCTTGTAAAAAGCGAGGATACTTGCCATTAGGGCATGCAAGTTCCAAGGTACTAATGTAGCTTCTAAATCAACTTCTCGGATAATGATTTGGTGTCGATAGGAAGTGATTCGTCGTAGGAGGGCTTTGATGTATCCCCCATCAACGACACGAAATATGACTCGAAATAATTTGTAGTGATAATTCAAAATATTTTTTTTTAGGACCGACTTAGGGATGGCTAATGAGATCAGAGGCATAAATGATTGCAAAAAGGAGTGACACAATAGAAGGCTTAGGTTGAACTTCTCTCGAACATTGACATAACAAAGGTTTTGGCAGCATCGACTTGATGAAAATCACAAGGTAAGATATAGGTTCCCAAGGCATGATCGACAGAAGACGAGCAAATTTCCCAACTTCGACAGAAAATGGTAGAAGATGTCATGTTCGAGAGTGATCGTTGCTATGAATACGGATTTAAAATGTAGATTCTCTTCCCAAAACTCCCCCACCATGCTTGGCAAGTGCCTCTTTATTTTTTAATGAGCTTGATGAGGATAACAAATGCTAATGTGTAAGCTTGTCCTTCAGACAAGTCCCTATGAGTATGTTTAATGAATTCTAGGAAGGAGTGGTTCGGTCCCATATGGGTCTTACATTGTAGATTTTACGAGTCGAGAGAAAGTAAACTCGGTGGTTTTTCATGTTTAGAGAGTTTGAAAAACACTTAAAGAAAACTCCAAAAAATCATTTTTCGTAAAGTTTAGTTTCCCAAGTCCGAAAGAGTATAAAATAATCCAAGGGAGAACTCTTCTAGTGAATACGGATGTACTCCTAGAGCATACCTTTTTCGTGTTTGGTCTAACGAGGTCGAAAAAGGGGTAAACTACCACTCGAAAAACGCCCTTTCAAGCCTTTTAACGAGTGTGAAAGAAAGCAAGTTCATTCAACAATCTTTTCGTTTTTTAATAGGGTTTTGAAAAGAGTTTGAAAACGTCCCTTTAGAATTTGTTTTTGATTTTTTTTAAAGTATTTTTCCTCTGAAAATGATAAAAATAATACATCACCTTAGTTCCATATTTCGTATGAATGTCCTTGGTTGCACAAAATCAAACAAAAGTATTAATAACACTTGGAACTATACAAAAGTGGTTAATCATATGAAAAAAATATGCCAAAGAATATTCTTTTAGGTCAAAAAGGGGGCAAAACTCATTCATTTTTACCATTTTACCACTTGGAGTTGGAGAAATAATCTATTTGTGCTGAATTTCAAGTGTTGATTCCCTACGATCTAGGCAACCAAAACCAATTTTGTCTGTTCCAGGTTGGTCCTCTCTTCCTTTCCTTTCAAATTTTATCTTTTTAAAGCATTTAATTTAGTCTCTAGACATTTATGGTTTCTAAACCAAGTCCTAAATCACACAACAAGTTTGTCATGGGCAACCTTAATCGAGGACTGCGACAAACAAAGTTGTTGCAGTTTTCTTTGTCGAGAAGTGCGACAATTTCGCTCCGTGTTTTAAAACGTAGAGCGACAAGCGCAAAAGTCAAAATTTTCTTAAAAATAGGGTAAGGACCTATAAATTTTGAATTTTGAGTATGGATGAGGCTTATTTATGTTGTTTGCAGGTGTTTAGCTGAACAAAATGTTGGAATGGGGGGAAAGAGAGCATGAGCTCGAAGATCAAATTGCTCTTAATGATTCAAATACAATGGCTGCCCCTCGAAACTGGATTGCTGAAGTTTTTTAAACTCAGTGGTATGAGGGCTCAAGTTTCTCTTCTAGAACATCTAGTGAAGATGTGGGATCCTAATGATCAAGTTTTTAAGGTCGGGGTCCACGATCTTTCTCTTGAGATAGAAGATATATATTTCTTGACCAGATTATCTAGGCGAGGTCAAAGGGTTTCTCTATCTGGCTTTCGAGGAGGGGGAGTGAAAACTAAGACTCTCGTGAGAGACCATTGTTTTCCAAGGGTTAGTAAAGTCAACGGAAAGATCCCAATCTGTGATGTGAGAGATCTCTCTTTAAGGACAATATTATTTACCATTGTACGGGTAGTTGGAAGTCAAGCGCTCCATTTGGCTACCAACACTCAGATGCAATACGACATTGACTGTATGGCCCCTATCGTGTTTAACTGGTGTGGGGGATTGCTGGAAAACATGAAGGATCAACTAACCAAGTGTAAAACTGTCCGTTTGAAAACAATTTGGATATGGATCCATTATGGTGTCCTTTTTCTTGGAGAGGGTTCCTACCATGCATCTTCAGAACAAAGAATGGGAAGAGGATCCTAACCCACGAGATCCACATATGAAGAGGCGGGTAGAGATGATAGCTCGCCATGGTGGTGGACCTATTGTGTCTTATGATCGTTCCTTCTTCAAATGGTTGAAGACCCAGCTCATTATGATTGAGGATTACGCATATACATGGGTAAAATTCCAGGGAGACCCAGATCTTGTTCTCCCGGAAGGGCACCAGTGGGGTGATGTAGGTAAAAATAAATAAAAAATATTTTTCTTTAAATGTTATATTTTTTTTTATTTGTATGGTTGCTAACTAGCTTTCAAAATGCAGACATTGGTCAGCTGAGACCGTATGGGGATTCACTTATCCAACGATGGGGTGAGATCAATGTCATGGTGGTACAAAATCGAGAGTTTGATGATGAGATCAGAGAGATCGAGCACAACCTCGAGAGGTTGACTATGGACACCTCGGATGTACAGATTGATGATCAACCGCGTGGGGTCCAGCGCCACACTGTCAAAGTTTCAGGATCGATAGCTCGTCTCCTTCGACGCATGGCCTAGGCGATAGTGTGTTAGCGCGAGCACCATCATTAGGATCTATTTAGTGGTCATGTTGACCATCGACCTTTATCATTTCGAAAGCTACAAGCTTTAATATTTTTTGTAATATTTTTTGAAAAATAATCTATTTTTTTTTTGTTTTTAAAAACTTTAATACAAAAAATGATTTCTATTTCTATTCTTATGGTGTGTACAATGTGTATGTGTTTTTATAAATGACACAAATGTCTATCTAACACATAATTTGCTAAATCATCTGTAAGTGTGTTTAAATATCTCAGAATGTGTCGATATTCTAAATAATCAAAATTCCTTTCCAAGAGATGTACTCGTAAACATATCCTTAAGAGCGTGGAGTTTTTAATAGAATAAACGTTAGCCAATTATCATACCACGAGTTGAGAATCCAATTGGACAACCAAACGACAAATGCCAAGTGAAATGGCTTCGGATAATAGTTCAATTACTGCACTAGATTCCACAATATTATTAGTTGCGCGACCAAGACATATTCCATGTAAACATATCAACTCATTAGTGGGGGTATAGATAGCCCACATAGCAGACACGAGGTTTTGAGTACTACGACTAGCACCATCAACAAAACCCACATGAGGTAGAGAGAATGTCGACATCTGCAAACCAAACACAAAGCATGATAAGCAACAAACATAATTTGCGTAAAAGTTTAAAAAAGGTCACACCAAATAATGGTACAATATATACAAAGCATGAATACATAATGACTCTAAGCATATTACTTTTTAAGGTAAAGCCCATTCCGAGGCTCACCCAAAGGAATACCATCATAATCGACTAACTCATAAGCCCCTTTTGCTAAGATACGTTTGATAATGTAAGGGCCATGCCATAAATGTTCGAATATCCCGATCCTGATCATATAAAGAACCAAGTCACCTTTGGAAAAAATATGAGGTTTAATAGTCTTGTCATACTGAGATTTTACACGTTTCTTATGAGTTTCGTTATCCAAAGCGACATCACGACGAGTTTTATCTAGTCGATTCAAATGGAAAAAACGTTCTTCCTCGGTCGCTGTGTTAGGAAGTAATTCGACAACTAGTTTTAAGGATGGTATTTCACACTCAATAGGTAGCACAAATTCTAAACCACAAACAAGATGAAATGGAGTGAAACCTGTCGCTTTTTTTATTGAAGTACGATACACCCATAACACTGAAAATAACAAAGTATGCCAATTCGTCTTATGAATCCCTATCATCCTAAGAAGCATAGTGGTCAAAATTTTGTTGGCAGCTTCGACTTGACTGTTGTCCTGCGAGTAATAAGGAGTTGAGTTTTCATGTCGTAAACCCAACTTGGTCGTTAATTCCACCATCATATGATTGTCGTTAATTACTGCAATTTTTCCGGTATTATTGAATGTAGGCATCGCCTCAGGGCATTTAGTGAAATAATCCATGACAAAAATGATGTATCCATGCCTCTCATTCGAGTGAGGGTTACATGTCATGAAGTCAATGCCCCATTTGGAAAATGGACCTGTGAAAACTACATGATGAAGATGAGCAGGAGGTGCATGGGATTTGCGATTATAAATTTGGCACGCATGACATTTTTCGATTGCACGAATACAATCTTTAAATATGGATGGCCAAAAGTATCTTGCCCTCAAAATATTTTGTGTAGTGGCATATCCAGACATATGACCACCACACGTGCCAACGTGGCAATCGTTAAGTGCTCTTTCGGCTTATTCGTGTGTAAGACATCGTCGAAAAATAGAATCGATACTGCGACGATAAAGGGTATCAGAAATAATGATATATTGGCGAGCTTGGTATCAAATACGACGACGGTCCGTACGAGAAAAATTTAGCCGAAAGGTTTGAGTTTGGAGATAGATGATAATATTCCCATACCACGGGTCAGAAGAGTTGATGAAAAAAAATGATTCATCAGGAATGGTCTCTTCTGTCAAACTCTCTGTTGCAGGAGAAGGAAGATCACAAATCAACTCCGCAAAAACTAAGGGTTTCTTAGATTTGGCTCTTTCGAATTCTAATTTAAATTCCTGTAGGATGACAATCTATTTGGAATATTTCCCCCCAAACACCTGATGGGTCAATATATGTTGCATGGGGTTACAATCTGAAAGAACAATAGTTTTGCAAAGGATAATATAATGACGAAAACGTTGGACTGCTTGAACAACAACCAAAGCCAATTTTTCCACATGTGAGTATTTGACCTGAGTTGGAGCAAGGGATTTACTTAGATAGTAAATCACATGTTCGTCGTGCGAATCATCCTCTTGAACTAGTACCATAGAAATGGTATTGTCAGAAGTAACAAGGTATATAAAATAGTCACAACTATAATCAAGGGGGTGTAATAAAGATGTATGGGTTAACACATGTTTTAGAGCCTCAAAGGTTTTTTGAGCAATGTCATCCCATATAAAAGGAACCCCTTTCTTAATTAGACGAATGAAACCTTTAGTTATTTTCGCATAATGAGGAATGAGTCGACGCAAAAAGTTCGCCTTTGCAAACTTTGGAGTTGGCGTAATGTTGAAGGAGGAGGTAGATTAACAATAGCCTCAATCTTCAAAGGATCAACATGGATCCCTTGCTTGGAAACAATAAAATTGAAGAGATGTCCCGATTCCACACAAAAAACACATTTATGTGGATTTAAGCGAATATTGTAGAACCAACATCTAAGGAAAATTGCACGAAGATGGGCTAAATGATCTTGATGTCGCATAGAATGTGCATGCAAATCGTCAAGGTATGGTTGAAGAATATGCTTAATATCATGAAAAACGTAAGACATAGAGCTTTGAAAGTAGCACCGACATTTTTAAGTCCAAAAGGGAGTTTCTTATAAGCAAAGGTACCCCAAGGACAGATGAAAGCATTTTTATGTTGATTTGAAGGAAGTATGTTTATTTGATTATAACCTGAGAAACCATTCAAAAGGAGAAAATTTCACTATCGACACAATTATCAACGATCTGGTCAATGAAAGGAGTCAGGTAATTATATTTAGGGCAAGCCCTACTGATATCATGGTAATCAACACATACACGAATCATACCTTATTTCTTGTTGATCGGGACAATATTTGAAACCCAATAGGTAAGAGGTACTGGATAAATAAAATTTGCTTTAAGAAGTTTTTCAACTTCCATTTTGATAGCAACGAATTTTCTAGGGTGAAATGGACAAAGCTTTTTTCGGACAGGCTTGCCTCCAGGATATGTCTTAATCTCATGAATTACAATATTCGGTTCGATCCCAGTAATTTCTTCGTAGGACCAAGCAAAAATGTCACAAAATTATTTGAAAAGTGCTCTATAAACTTTAATTTATTCAGGAGAGCAAGAAGCACCGATATGAATGTTTTCCACGATTCCAGGTTTGATTGAAATATCAATAGGAACAATGTCATAAATGACTCCCAAATTCCCCTTAGATAAAATATCGTAAGGGAGGTTAGGAATGGGAGGATCAAGAGATATTGTAGAATGGGTCTCGAGTTCAGGTCTAATAAAAAAGGAGGAACGATGATTTACATCATCCCAAGGAGTCGCCTCTAAGGACATATCCTCCATGATACCTTCATCACTAGGAAAAATATCGTTGAATAGGTCAGGGGAAGTAAGGGAGGTAAGCTAGATAGAATGAAAATACTCATCTAAGATTGGAGTCATTTGATCATATGCATCAGAGGGAGATGCAGAGGAAGATTGTATGACTTCATAAGCCAATTCCACTAGGCTAAGTGGCATTCGGTCGTCATAATTATCGTATTCGTTTGGAGTAGGAATTACCCATGGATCATATGAACCAAGGGATTTACCAATATCTGTTGAAATCATATTGACTTGGGCGACAAAAGGAGAAATATTGGGTGGTGGCAGTGGAAAAGTTCCTAATAACGCAGAATCTTTTAAAAGACCCACACCAACATTCTCATAGGAGGAGGACGAGATTTTTTCTACTAAAGATACACTACCAATGTGTGAATCCGAATTAAAATAGGCAAGTTGGTTAACTGTAACTATTTTTCCTTGATGGGGAAAATGTAGTGCAATGAACAAGGTAGAAGCTACGCCAGACATGGCGTAGACGCAACTGCGTCCCAAGAGAAGAATGTAGTCTAGCGAAGCATCAACTATTTCAACTTCAACAATGACTGTCTTACCTTCCAATATGATTGGTAATGCATTAATAAATCCATATGGCTTAAATCCTCTACTGCCAAAAGCATTTAATGTATTAGATGATTGATTGATGGACAGAGAGCCAATAATTTTCCATCAATTAAGAGACATCACACATGTCGAGGCTCCTTCATCAATAACAATGCAAAAAATTGTCTTATCTTGTACAATAACTTGTATTTGAAACACAAGGTGATGAGGAAGTCTTGGAATATGAGTTTCCAAGTCAAAGGCTATTGTATTTGAATCATTAGGGAAAATCCACCTATAGTTGACAATAGTGATTTCTGTTGCACAGGGAAACTTTGAAGAACTTCGAGAGACGACATTGCAGAGGGTGCTTGAGCTAAATCTTCCACAACATATTAGTTTCGAGCAGCTCGTGCATGCAGATTAGAAGACGACTTTCAAATAACACCTTTGGGAGGTGGTCAAATCACTGTGTCAGTTCCGGGTTTATCAATTTGCAAAGGACCAGAAGGAGGTGGAGAAGACGTGAAAGGTTGATCATTAAACTTCTTGGTTGTAGGCGAATAGTCTTTGGTTCGTGTAGTAAGTGCGACTTCTTTATCTTTATCTGTAGTACACATAAGTACATAATAGTAATTTGACGTAGAGGGTTGATCTTGAGTGATCATTTGAGTTTACTGAGAGGGAAAAGGATTAGTTAATACCGCAGGTGCAGTATAAGTTCCTTTAAGAAAACGATTAATGTCCGCTCGACGTGGACAATCCTTGGTATAATGGTCCTCTTCGCAAATTAAGCAAGGATAATTAGGTTTTCGTTTTTGTGCCTCATCAACAGGTGGTGTTTTCGGTTTCTCCTTCTGTTCGGTATTTTGTTTAGCTTTACCTTTTCTCTTTTTCTTACTTTCGATTGATTGATCCTTACTAGATGTCGTGGTTTGAACTGCGTTAATCTCATAATTTTTTTCTGGAGAAATAAGAGAAGTAGTAGTGGTAGTAACTTGAGTGGTACTGGGGAAAAATTTAGATTGATTTGAAGGTTTACCCTTAATTTATTGAGTGACAGAACCAACCACACCATTAACAACTTGTGATGCGGTAGTAGAGATAGAAGTTGGGTTCATTGAAGGTCTAGGAGCATTGGGAATTAAATCATACAAAGTGTCGGATTGTGAATAAACGATATCTAAATACTGAGCACGAGCAATAGCTTGTTCTTCGGTTACGACGCCCCCCATCGCAACATCACGAGCGATAAGAGGTAGCAAAGATTTGGTAAACCAATTAGCTAATAATTGATTCGAGATTCTAGTTTTAATCAAACGACGTCAACGTCACCATTCATGTATGTGATCTCAAATGTGGGTAGATGTCGATTGTCGTAAAGATGTTAAAAGTTTGGTGCCATTTTCATAACGAATTGGCAACTGGAAATGGGTTAAAAAATCCATAGCCAAAGAGTGAAAAGTATAGAAAGTTCGTTGTTTTAATTCTATGTACCATTTAGTGGCATTACCAGTGAGCGTGCACTGAAAAAGATGTAAACAAATAGAATCATCATTTAAAGAGTTGGAAGAACACCATAGATGATAAGTCATGACGTGATTTGATGGGTCTTCTCCAGGTTTTCCATCGAACTTAGGGATGCCACTCAATAGCGTAGCAAGTATATGAGGCCAAGTAGGAAATTGGTAGATTGGATCGTTGGTAAGTCGAGATAGGTCAGGCAAGTCCAAAGTTGCAAAAAATGGCAATTGGACATTAAGGGAAGGTTGTTGGTAAGTAGGGTTCTGATAAGTAACATAAGGATCGATCCCTTGATATGGTTGATACCCTTGTGGAGGATTCATGGATGTTGTTGGTATTTTACCATAATAAAGTTGAAAATGTGGATGTCCCATAGGAACTTGAGTACCAACAACATAAGGATTATATCCTTGGAAAGGTTGGCCAGTAGGTTCCTGCGTACCACTAGCTCCACTAGTTTGAGGAATGTTCTGTTGACTTTCCATTCCAGGGAAAGGCATGCCCCAATACATTTGACCACTTGAGGGTGGCATGAATTCAGTTGCAGATGATCCGCCAGGAAGAGGTTGTTGACCAATAGTAGGCATCGATTTCCCAATAAAAGAAGATCTGAATTGAGGTTGTTGACCAGATCCAAGAACAAGTTGTTGGTGTAACATCCCGCTCTGGCGCACTGAGAAAACTTATTCTTTGAGGACACTTGCTCGCAAGTGATCCAGATTGTTATGATATTAAAACATTTGTCCTTGATTATGATGCGTTATGATAGATGACATGATGTTTTACTGCATTGACATAGACAGGTGCTATTGACTCGGTTTTACTGAGTGCGCAGGGTTTTGGACCTTGAGGATGCAGAGGCATCGACGAAACTCCTTGGACTCTAGATCGAGTCAGGGAGTGTGCTATTGGGGTTTGATTGTTTTACTGTGATTTTAGTACATTTGATTAGATGATATGATGTGGACATGTTCTGACAATATTGTTGATGATGTAGGCTGACGATAACTTTCCGACCAGACTCACATATGGAGTAAAGGGGCCACACAAGACTACCAGAGAGGTTGAGGGAGAGGTGTGGACAACAACCCTGCCACAACCTACTAGCACACCCGTCGTGGCTCGAACTGTAGGTTAACGATTACCTAGTTTGAGAGGACCCACGATGTCGCGATGACAGACTGTGACAGTCGGTCGCGATGATTCTAAGGGGCACGCAATAAGGCGGGGGCCTTATTCCTTAGAAGCCCTTAGTCTCCCACAAGTTTACCTAGCGGAGTGTTGACTCCAGGGGTTATTGATGTCTACCAATCAATCAAGAAGCGAGTGGAACCCTTGGAGCATGTGGTGCATCCGGAAGGGCATGTCGCGCAAAAGAAACAAAAGGGCGAGTGGCACCCTTGGAGCACGTGGTGCATCCTGAAGGGCATGCCGCGCAAAAGAAACAAAAGGGCGAGTGGCACCCTTGGAGCACGTGGTGCGTCCTGAAGGGCACATAGCGCAAAAGAAACAAAAGAGGCGAGTGGCACCCTTGGAGCACGTAGTGCGTTCTGAAGGGCACGTCGCGTTGATGATGATAAAGGAACGAACCTAGATGGACCTAAGACAATCAACACTTTAAGAAAATTTAAAACAACTCCCCTAATTAAATGTCGCCTAGTTCAGAATCTAAGTCCTAAGTCTAAAAACTTCGCAAGGGGTAAGGTTTTGTCTACCCTTGAGAAAATATCTATATGAAATTATAATAATAAAATTTAAAATAAAAACCCCTTACGTAATAATATGGTCTTCATAAATTTTGGGGTAAAATGAAGAGAGTAAGAAATTAAATAAAATCGGTGGATAAAAAAAATATAAAGAAAAAATTAATTATCTTTAACTTTTGATAGTTTTAAAAAGATGCTAAATAAATAATAAAAAAGAAAAGGGGTTAAATTGCAACTGCCATTTTTAGCTCTAATAAAAAGGGGAAAAGAGGGAATTTATAAAATTTAGGAAACTAGGGGATGGAGGTAACATAAAAGGGAAAGAGGGGAACTTATGGTAAAAAGCAAGAGGTCAACTTAGTAAAGAATCTGCAATTAAGAACCTTCTAAATTGAACTAAATTAACAATTTCTTTTAGGGAAAGTATTTAAAGCCTGTAAGGGAATCTAGGGACACCTACGAGTAAATTTAGGAGTAACTCTAGGTGGGTGAGGGAAATGAGACAATTATTAATTTAAATAAAATAATTATTGGAGGAAAGTGGGGGATGGACGACACTTGTACGAAGGAGAATTATTAGAATATTTTTATTAAAACTTAAATAAATGAGATTTAGGGAAAGTTTGGAAGTTCTAAAACTCTATAAAAGAGAGGAAGGAAGAGGAAGTAGGGGATCGATTGTTAGCGTAACGTTACACTGCCGGATTAGTGACTTGACTGATTTACTTGTGAGGAGTTGGGATTTCCCAGCTCAGATAGGAGTGGTAGCTCGGCCTTGCGAGGCGAGATGGGAGCTAGACGTACCATTTGGATAGTGTGTGGCCCCTTTGCGGCTCGGGGGGCTAAGAGTAAAACAGAGTACCCCTAGCGTTGGCTGGGAGGTACCGGTGAGGTCTCGACGGTCGGCAAGCGGGAGCGGCACGGAGCGCGTGGAAGTCATTCGAGGCAGTCGATAAGGCAAAGGTATGCTCTTTCATTTGTAGAGTAGAATGCATTATGAATTAGGCTAAGATCTGAAAAATTGATTGTAAAAGGTTGGATTATCTGGTTTCCTAGATGGTCTCTGCGCCCTTGTATTGTATGCTCTCGTCGCTGTTATAACTCCTATTCCCTAGTTGACTCTGGGGTTAAATGGTTCCGGGCTAGCATTAGCCCCTTGTGACTCTACTCCGCAATTTTATCTCACCTCTTGTACATAGTTACTGTTTCGTTCTAGGAGATTATCACTGAGATGAAGTATAATGGCGAATATGGTGTATTGTATCTGGTTCATTGCAGGAAACCCATCCCTCTACCCAGCTCAAAATTGTTTTATGAAAAAAAAAATTATATGTTTAAAATTCCTAAATTTTATATGTCCGAATAAATTCCCAAATTTTTGTGTCTAAAATTTTAGTGCGAATTTATATGGCTGGGTCAATTCCTGAATCTTTGTCTGATTCCGACTGTTTTTATGTGTCTGAATTGTTTTATTGAGTTTACATGTCTGAAATGCATTTTGTGCTTAGATTTCATGTAATGTAATCTAGTGTATTGAAATTTTATGTTAAAATTTTTACGTAATGTAATTTTAAGTATTGATGGAGAATTTAGTTCTTGTGGTTGGTTTTCTATTTAAAGTTTTATTAAATCCTTGATAAGGGTGTGATTCCAGTTTTCCTTCAGGAGTTGAATCGCCCTTGCTTCTGTTTTTCGTACCTAATTCTTTTTTTTTTTTCGGAGCCCCCTATAGCCTCCACCTTAATCTGGAGAGGGTAGAACCTGTTTATTTGTCAACGTCTAGTTCCCTTCCATAAGAAAAAGGGGAACTGGTTCCCTGACCCTTGATTTTGCTTGGAATGAAACTTAGATGACAGTAACTTACGAGAACCTCTTTTTGCCTTTTGTTTTATGTTGAGCGTTTTCATTTTTCTGTGGTTTATTGGTCGAATCTGCGTGGTTGGGTCATATTGCTGTCAGGACGGTTCCCAGGATACCGTTGTTGCAAAAACATGTTGATATTCCTGCTGTCATAAGTATTATCATGGTTAGAGTTGATTAGAGTTGATTATTTCATGATTACCTTGAGGGATCCGCTTTCGGAACTCTGTTGATCCATTTGGGCACCACAAAAATTAGAATAGCAATCTGATCAGCGAGAGCCAAGAAAGTCTTCAACCAGGCGATGATTGATTAAGCTCTCTCTCTATCTCAAGCCTTCGTTTTTGACTAATCCCTTCTGTTCTTCATTTTATAGAACAAAATCTCGGGTTTGCTTCTACAAAGAAATGCCCAAACCTTGTCGGTCAACCCCCCGCTTAGTCTGGGGTAGCATTCATTCTTCAACACAACCTAGTTCCAACTGAACTGGCAGTGTCAAATAATCCCTTGATTTCATCATGTTCACATGCGAACGATGGAAAAATATGAATTCCTAAAGACGTAAGAATAAAAAGGTACAGGACTGAAACTCTTCTTAAAGAAAATATTCTTGAGCCTCGACCCCATACTTATATTTTACTTATATTTTACTCATATTTTAGTCATTATCTGCTTGGAAATCCTTGGATAAAAATTTAAATTTAGAAGCACTGCGACACATGTCTTTAGGAATTGATTGTTGGGATCAACCTTTAAATACGCTCCATATAACTTATTTGAAGCACTATCACCGGATCAGAATCAATTGATTATTAGCGATTTTACGTAAGATTGATATGTAATTTTAAATATTCTTTTGATTTATTTACATTAACTATTAATTTATCTGTTCATTGATTTATCCGTTCATTGGGTTAAGAGGTATTGTTTTCAGTCTAGTATAAAGGAGATTTGTAATTAATTTTATGTTTAAGTAGAGCTAATACATGGTATTTAAAAAAATATTAATAACAAAAATATTTTAATCTATACCATAAATAAAATATTTCAATATCTACTTAAAAAAATTATTTTATTATCAATTTTAAAACATTTCAATGTTGTGATAAGTATGAGGGAGTTTTTAATTCCTTTAGTATTCAACATGGAGTTCACACATATGAAGTATCCTAAATCTATCTTAATGCTAATATTCCTGGTAATGTTAATGTTAATGTGGTCATCGTTTTATGGTAATGATATGTAATTGTTATAGATAACATGTAAGGGGTAAGGTGATTGTCATTTTATTTAGTTATTATAATATAAAATGTAATATGGTTATGATTTTATGGTGATAATGTTATGGAGCACACTATGTACTAGTTTTCCAAGTTTCATAAATGAATCAATTAGGATGGTTAGACAATTGCTTTTCTTTGGGGCTTTGGCACTGCTCCGTTCGATTGTGTAGTTGTGAAGATGACTCTTAACAGTGAATAGATTAATGCGTGCATGCAAACATGCCATAGTTGTTTTAGTAGTGGAATAAGTTTTCATACATAGCTTCTATGCAATGTTTAAAGTTTGGGCATATAGAACATTAATGGGCTATAAAAGCAGTGTTATAATAGTTGAAGATAATAATTTAATAGATTTAGTCTTAGTTTGGTGTATAAAAAAATATTATTATAATGGTTCAAGATATTAATTGCACAATTGAGTTGTAATTAGGTATTTAGCTATGTCAAAAAGTTTTTAAAAATTTCAATTTTTAGGTGAGAAATTTTGGGAACTTAACTAGGCTTTGAGGTTGAGGATTTTAAAACCTTATGAAGTTAAGTCTATAGTTCAAGCTCATAAACCTATTGTTTGAGTCAGTAAATCAAACTTACCTATATATAAATTGTAGTTAGGATGGCTATGTTTCCTTTGGAGTTCATTGATCTTCCTAGTATAGTTGTTCATACCAGAATGGCGTTACAGATAATTAGATTGTACTGTATTAAATTGTTCGGTTTTGAGCAAGAGATACAGTTCTGAATTATTGATGTTTAATATTAAGTAATGGTTATACTTGGTTGTAAACAATATTTCCTTGGTCTGCTTGTGTCGGGTGGGATGTAGACACCTCCATGTTCCTCAGAACAGTCGCCGGCCCTGAGACCTTAAATGGTTAAAATCGATGGGAACCTGGGCTTGAGAATTGCTTATGTGTCTTGGAGGTCCTAACCATTGCAGGGTAGGACGGGCGGGTAGTCAGTCTTATTATTTGTCGGTTGATTGTCGTTCATTGTTTGCAGAGGTTTATGTGCGTCTTAGATCTTTATGTTGATATCACAGTTGCATGCGTCATGATTCGTCCTCATGTGGCAGCGCAAAGTATAATGTCTTGTTACCCTTGTACACACGCACACACACAATTTTTTTTTTTTCACTTGTTATAAGAGGTTTTTCGGCGTAACGAACAAGTTCGTTACATATGGTATCAAAGCGGGTTCAACCCGCGACTTGGGATTGCTACGGCTTTCGCTGACATGATTTGATTATATTGTTGCTAATAGAGTTGATTGTGTGAGTGAAGGTAATCATGGTTAGAGGACGTCGCGGATGCAGACGACGGGGTGCTAGGGGAGGAGGCGCGACGCCTCCAGTAGCATCCACACTTGAGGGGTCTAACCCCCAGGGAGATGAGTAGGTTCTCGGACAAGAGCAAATAGCAGTTGGCGATGTTGTCGGGATGATGAGATATTTCCAACGCATGTCCGATGCATTGATCAGTTGTTTGGACATAGATGAGGCCAGAGCGTAGGCACCCACTGAGGTTCCACCACGTGCACCGACCGTTATTGGTAGCGTTCATCGTGAACTCGAGAAGGTCAAATTTCTCGAGTTCTTTGGTGCCTCGGACGGCGCAGCCGCCGAGGCATGGTTGGAGAACATGGCGATGTGCTTCACACTTCCCGATTATACCTCCAACATGAAGGTCCGCATGGCGGTCTTTCAACTGAAGGGGAGCGCTCTTCTATGGTGGAAGACACTCCTGCCACAACTGAACATGGCCGTCGAAGATGTGTCATGGGAATTGTTCGAGGAACGGTTCCGAGAGAGGTACCTTTCAGAGGAATTCATTGAGCATCAACTCAATGAGTTCAACGGCTTACGACAGGGAGGTCGTACGGTGCCCGAGTACAAGGCTCGTTTTATGGAGCTGCTCCGGTATGCTCCACACCTTAGCACAAAGAAACTTAAGGTCAACAGGTTCGTGTTTGGCCTTAACGACAACCTGCGTGTAAAGGTTAGGATTTTGATGCGTCAAACCTTGCACGATGTTGTCCAGAAGGCCCTCATAGCAGAGGAAGAGCTTATCAGTGGGGGTCAGACCAGGACTCCAGCGAGACCAGCAGGGAAGGTTTCATTTGGAACACAAGAACACCAGACACCATCGAGACATACGCCGAGATATCGTGGCTTCTAGAGGGGATTCACTTTCACTACACCCCGACGACCGCCGCCTCAGCAGCGGAAACCTTACCGGGGACCACAACATCAACAACAGTGTTTCCCGCAGCAGCAATAGTTTAGGCCTGTTCAGTAGAACAGACCAGGGTTTCAGGCCGGTGGGCCATCATCTTCTACTTCGAGTACTAGGACTACTGGGCCGAAGAAGGGGTTTTGGACGTGTGGGGAGCCACACTACCAGCGCGACTTCCCTGTGGAGAGGACCAGAGCTTCCGGATCAGCCAGACCCACTATCGTGGGAGATATGGGCAAGGCCCATCGGATTCATGCAACGATGAATAACCACCAGGCAGAGCACCAGTCGACTGTGCTCGAGATGACAGGTACTGTCGTTGACCAGACCCTTAGTATTTTGATAGATCCCAGTGCTACCAAGAGTTTCATTTCTGGTGCAACGCTAAAAATGATTAAGGTAAAGGCAGTCCAACAGGATGAGTTTAGCTTCGTGGAGATGGCCTCGAGAGCCAAACAAAAGGTTGGAGGAAAGGTTACGAGCTGTGCCCTTAACCTGGGAGAGTTTGTCACGAGGGCCAACTTGTACGTCACGATCTTAGGATCTTATGATGTTGTAATTGGTATAGATTGGTTGGAATCGCATGAGGCGATACTCAACTATAAGACGAAACGATTGAGCTTGATTGATGACGAGGGACAAAGATGTGTGATTGTAGGACGAAACCAGGGAGTTTCCCTGAGTTTCATCTCTTCCTTACAGTTACGGAAGAGTATGCGCAAGGGGTGCAAGCTTTATGCGATCCTTGCATTAAACGAGAAGGGAGTAGCGAAAGGTCTTGAGCACCTTCCGGTGGTGAGAGAGTTTGCGGACGTGTTTCTGGAGGAGTTACCTAGGATGCCGCCGGAAAGGGAATTGGAGTTTACCATAGACCTAAAACCGGGGACTGAACCGATAGCAAGGACACCTTATTGGATGTCGACCTCGGAGCTACAAGAGTTGAAAATGAAACTGAAGGAGTTGCTAGACCTGGGACTGATACGTCCTAGTGTGTCACCATGGGGTGCACCGGTTATTTTCATACGAAAGAAGGACAGATCGTGGAGGCTTTGCATTGACTACCGTCAACTGAACAAGGCCACGATCAAAATTCAGTATCCCTTTCCGAGAATTGATGATTTGTTCGATCAAATGAAGGGTGCGATGGTGTTCTCCAAGATCGATTTACGATCAGGGTATCACCAGTTACGGATCAAGGAGGATGACGTCCCTAAGACCGCCTTTAAGACGAGATTTGGACATTACGAGTTTACTGTTTTACCGTTTGGACTGACAAACGCCCCAGGGGTATTTATGATTTTGATGAATGGGGTGTTTCGCGAGTACTTGGACAAGTTCGTCCAAGTGTTCATTGATGATATTTTGATTTAATTTCGTACGACAGAGGAGCATGACGAGCACTTGCACTTGGTACTGCAGTGTCTGCGAGAGCACAAATTGTATGGAAAATTGTCCAAATGATCTTTTTATCAATCGAGAATTCACTACTTAGGGCATGTCATCTCCAACGAAGGTATCGCCATGGATCCAACCAAGGTCGAGGCTATTATGGAATTTCCCGCGCCGATGAATATCACGGAAGTGCGTAGCTTTATGGGTTTAGCAGGATACTATCGATGGTTTTTCGAGGGATTTTCGAAGATAGAAAATCCGATCACGGAATTGCAGAAGAAAAACAAGAAGTTTGTTTGGACCAAGAAATGCGCGAAAGCATTTCAAAGGCTTAAGGAGTTGCTGACGACAACGCCGATACTAAAGGTCCTTGACATGGACGCAAACTTCTTGGTATGCATTGACGCATCCAAGGAAGGTTTAGGCGGAGTCTTGATGCAAGACAGACGAGTGATTGCTTACATTTCGAGGAAATTGAGAATGCATGAGGAGAACTATGCAACACACGATTTGGAGTTATTAGCCATCGTATATGCCTTGAAGGTTTGGAGACACTATCTGGTTGGATGAAAATTTGAACTAAAGATTGATCATTGTGGACTACAACACATTTTTATGCAAAACGACCTGAGCGCGCGACAACGACGTTGGTCGGAATTGCTTAGCGAGTACGACTTTGAGATTACTTACATAAAGGGAACAGTGAACCGAGTGGCGGATGCTTTGAGTCGGAGACCACACATCTTTTCGATGTTGCCTCTTTAGACGAATCTGCGTGAAAAGATTCTAACTTTACAGCGTGACGATGACCGATACAAAGAGGTCGAGGGTTTTATCGGACAAAACACAATGATGGTACCACGATATGAGGGATTTTTATTTGATTACGATGGTTTATTGAGGTTTAAAAGTTGAATTTACGTACCGCCAAACAACGAGTTGAGGATGTTGATCCTGAGCGAGGCTTATAGAGCAGTTTACATGGCTCACCCAAGGGTCCCGAAGATGAGGGAAGACCTTAAACCCTTATTCTTCTGGAAGGGAATGAAGGCCGACATAGTCAACTATGTGGCCAGAGGTCTAGAGTGTCAGCAAGTAAAGGATGAACATAGACACCCATCAGGATTACTTCAACCACATGCCATTCCAGAATCGAAATGGGAGGTTATTTCGATGGATTTTATACTTGGAAATCCACTGACGGCCAGAAGACATGACTTGATTTTTGTAGTAGTAGAAACTCTGACGAAGAGTTCTCACTTTATTCATGTGCGTATGACGTATCAGGCACCTGACATAGCTAGAGTTTTCATCAGTGAGATTTTGAGGCTGCATGGCGTGCCTAAGAAGATTATATCCGATTGAGGATCGGTGTTTACTGGACGATTTGGGACGAGTTTCCAAGAGGCCTTGGGAACCCAACTTAAATTTAGTACTGCGTATCATCCGGAGACTGACGGGCAGACATAACGAATGAACCAAACCTTGGAAGACATGTTGCGCATGTACGTGATGGACCAACAAAAGCGTTGGGAAGAATTCTTGCCTCTAGTGGAGTTCGCTTACAACAACAGTTACTAGAGCACCATTAAGATGGCACCTTTCGAGTTTCTTTACGGGAGATCGTGTCGGACGCCCTTGAGTTGGGATCGGCTTGAGGATAGGGTCCTAGTGGGACCAGAAGCGATCCAAGAAATGGAAGAGCAAATGCAAACCATAAGACAAAGGATTAAAGAAGCGCAGGATCGACAGAAGAGTTATGTCGATGCGCACCGAGTCGACCGTAGTTACGAGGTCGGCGATCGAGTCTTCTTGCGGGTTAAACCGCATAAGAGTTCGATCAAGTTTGGAAAGGGAGCTAAAATCTCTCGTAGGTTCATGGGACCTTTCAATATTGTGGAGAGAAAGGGGCCCGTGGCCTGTCGACTAGCCTTGCCTGATTCCTTGAGGCGTATGCACGATGTTTTTCATGTATCTGTTTTGAGACATTATATTAGTGATCCTACGCATGTTATTGACATGAGTTCCTTGCAGGTATCAGATGAGGGAGTGCTCACGGCTGAGCCGGTCCGCATCTTAGATCATCGTGTTCGATAGTTTCGACGTCGAACGGTAGATCAGGTCAAGGTCCAGTGGGACAATTATAGTCCGCACTCGACGACCTGGGAGGACGCATATGATATGTGCCAACAGTTTCCATTTTTGTTTGATAAATAGACTTATGATACTATGATACATTTATTTCGGCATTTATACTATGAAACTTCGGGACGAAGTTTAGACCAAGAGGGGGGTGTATGTAACATCCCGCTCTGGGGCACTGAGAAAACTTATTCTTTGAGGACACTTGCTCGCAAGTGATCCAGACTATTATGATATTAAAACATTTGTCCTTGATTATGATGCATTATGATAGATGACATGATGTTTTATTGCATTCACATAGACAGGTGCTATTAACTCGGTTTTACTGAGTGTGCAGGGTTTTGGACCTTGAGGATGCAGAGGCATCGACAGAAGCCCTTGGGCTCCGGATCGAGTCAGGGAGTGTGCTATTGGGGTTTGCTTGTTTTACTGTGATTTTAGTACATTTGATTAGATGACATGATATGGACATGTTCTGACAAGATTGTTGATGATGTAGGATGACGATAGCTTGCCGACCAGACTCACATATGGAGTAAAGGGGACACACACAACTACCAGAGAGCTTGAGGGAGAGGTGTGGATAACAGCCCTGCCACAGTCTACTAGCACTCCCGCCGTGGTTCGAACTGTAGGTTAAAGATTACCTAGTTCGAGTGGACCCACGTTGCCACGAGGGAAGACTGTGATAGTCGCTCGCGATGATTCTAAGGGGCGCGCAATAAGGCGAGGGCCTTATTCCTTAGAAGCCCTTAGTCTCCCACAAGTTCACCTAGTGGAGTGTTGACTCCAGGGGTTATTGATGTCGACCAATCAGTCAAGAAGCGAGTGGCACCCTTGGAGCACGTGGTGCATCCCGAAGGGCACGTCGCGCAAAAGAAACAAAAGGGCGAGTGACACCCTTGGAACACGTGGTGGATCCGGAAGGGCACATCGCGCAAAACAAACAAAAGGGCAAGCGGCACCCTTGGAGCATGTGGTGCATCCTGAAGGGCACATCGTGCAAAAGAAACAAAAGAGGCGAGTGGCACCCTTGGAGCACGTAGTGCGTCCTGAAGGGCACGTCGCGTTGATGATGATAAAGGAACAAACCTAGATGGCCCTAAGACAATCAACACTTTAAGAAAATTAAAAAAAACTCCCCTAATTAAATGTTACCCAGTTCAAAATCTAAGTCCTAAGTCTAAAAACTTCGCTAGGGGTAAGGTTTTGTCTACCCTTGAGAAAATATCTATATGAAATTATAATAATACAATTTAAAATAAAAACCCCTTACGTAATAATCTGGTCTTCATAAATTTTGGGGTAAAATGAAGAGAGTAAGAAATTAAATAAAATCGATGGATAAAAAAATATAAAGAAGAAATTAATTATCTTTAACTTTTGATAGTTTTAAAAAGATGCTAAATAAATAATAAAAAGGAAAAGGGGTTAAATTGCAACTGCCGTTTTTAGCTCTAATAAAAAGGGGAAAAGAGGGAATTTATAAAATTTAGGAAATTAGGGGATGGAGGTAACATAAAAGGGAAAGAGGGGAACTTATGGTAAAAAGCAAGCGGTCAACTTAGTAAAGAATCTGCAATTAAGAACCTTCTAAATTGAACTAAATTAGCAACTTCTTTTAGGAAAAATATTTAAAACCTGTAAGGGAATCTAGGGACACCTAGGAGTAACTCTAGGTGGGTGAATGAAATGAGACAATTATTAATTTAAATAAAATAATTATTGAAGGAAAGTGGGGGATGGACGACACTTGTACGAAGGAGAATTATTAGAAGATTTTTATTAAAACTTAAATAAATGAGATTTAGGGAAAGTTTGGAAGTTCTAAAACTCTATAAAAGAGAGGAAGGAGGAGGAAGTAGGGGATCGACTGTTAGCGTAACGTTACGCTGCCGAATTAGTGACTTGACTGATTTACTTGTGAGGAGTTGGGATTTTCCAGCTCAGATAGGAGTGGTAGCTCGGCCTTGCGAGGCGAGCTGGGAGCTAGACGTACCATCTGGATAGTGTGTGGCCCCTTTGTGGCTCGGGGGGCTAAGGGGGAAGCAGAGTGCCCCTACCGTTGGCTGGGAGGTACCGGTGAGGTCTCGACAGTCGGCAAGTAGGAGCGACACAGAGTGCGCGAAAGTCATTTGAGGCAGGTGATAAGGCAAAGGTATGCTCTTTCATTTGTAGAGTAGAAATCATTATGACTTAGGCTAAGATCTGAAAAATTGATTGTAAAAGGTTGGATTATCTGGTTTCCTAGATGGTCTCTGTGCCCTTGTATTGTATTCTCTCGCTGCTATTATAACTCCTATTCCCTAGTTGACTTTGGCGTTAAATAGTTCCGGGCTAGCATCAACCCCTTGTGACTCTACTTCGCAATTTTATCTCACCTCTTGTACAGAGTTACTGTTTCGTTCTAGGAGATTATCACTGAGATGAAGTATAATGACGAATATGGTGTATTGTATCTGGTTCATTGCAGAAAACCCATCCCTCTACCCAGCTCAATTTTTTTTTTATGACAAAAAATTTTCTATGTTTAAAATTCCTAAATTTTATATGTCCGAATAAATTCCCAAATTTTTGTGTCTGAAATTTTAGGGAGAATTTATATGGCTGGGTCAATTCCTGAATCTTTGTCTGATTCCGACTGTTTTTATGTGTTTGAATTGTTTTATTGAGTTTACATGTCTGGAATGCATTTTGTTCTTAGATTTCATGTAATGTAATCTGGTGTATTGAAATTTTATGTTAAAATTTTTACGTAATGTAATTTTAAGTATTGATGAAGAATTTAGTTCCTGTGGTTGGTTTTCTATTTAAATTTTTATTAAATCCTTGATAAGGGGGGTGCTTCTAGTTTTCCTTCAGGAGTGGAATCGCCCTTGCTTCTGTTTTTCGTACCTAAGTCTTTTTTTTTTCGGAGCCCCCTATAGCCTCCACCTTAATCTGGAGAGGGTAGAACCTGTTTATTTGTCAACGTCTGGTTCCCTTCCATAAGAAAAAGGGGAACTGGTTCCCTGACCCTTTATTTTTCTTGGAATGAAACTGAGATGAAAATAACTTACGAGAACCTCTTTTTTCCTTTTGTTTTATGTTGAGCGTTTTCATTTTTCTGTGGTTTATTGGTCGAATCTGCGTGGTTGGGTCGTTCTGCTGTCAGGATGGTTCCCAGGATACCAGTGTTGCAAAAACATGTTTATATTCCTGCTGTCAGAAGTATTATCATGGTTAGAGTTGATTAGAGTTGTTTATTTCATGTTTACCTCGAGGGATCTGCTTTCGAAACTCTGTTGATCCAGTTGGGCACCACAAAAATCAGAATAGCAATCCGATCAGCGAGAGCCAAGAAAGTCTTCAAGCAGGCGATGATTGATTAAGCTCTCTCTCTATATCAAGCCTTCGTTTTTGACTAATCCCTTCTGTTCTTCATTTTATAGAACAAAATATGAGGTTTGCTTCTACAGAAAAACGCCCAAACCTTGTCGGTCGACCCCCCTCTTAGTCTGGGGTAGCATTCATTCTTCAACACAGTTTAGTTCCAACTAAACTGGCAGTGTCAAATAATCCCTTGATTTCATCATGTTCACATGCGAACGATGGAAACATATGAATTCCTAAATACATAAGAATAAAAAGGTACATGACTAAAACTCTTCTTAAAGAAAAGATTCTTGAGCCTCGACCCCATAATTATATTTTACTTATATTTTACTCATTATCTGCTTGGAAATCCTTGCATAAAAATTTAAATTTAGTAAATCAAACTCATCTATATATAAATTGTAGTTAGGATGGCTATGTTTCCTTTGGAGTTCATTCATATTCCTAGTATAGTTGTTCATACCAGAATGGCGTTGTAGATAATTAGATTGTACCGTATTAAATTGTTCGGTTTTGAGCAAGAGATACAATTATGAATTATTGATGTTTAATATTAAGTAATGGTTATACTTGGTTGTAAACAATATTTGCTTGGTATGCTTATGTCGGGCGGGATGTAGACACCTCCATGTTCCTCAGAACAGTCGCCATCCCTGAGACCTTAAATGGTTAAAATCGATGGGAACCTGGGCTTGAGCGTTGCTTATGTGTCTTGGAGGTCCTAACCATTGCAGGGTAGGATGGGCGGGTAGTCAGTCTTATTATTTGTCGGTTGATTGTCGTTCATTGTTTGCAGAGGTTTATGTGCGTCTTATATATTTATGTTGATATCACAGTTGCATGCGTCATGATTGGTCATCATGTGGCGGCACAGAGTATAATGTCTTGTTACCCTTGTACACACACACACACAATTTTTTTTTTTTTGCACTTGTTATAAGAGGTTTGTCGGCGTAACGAACAAGTTCGTTACAGTTGGCCAAATCCAGGGAGAAAAGGTTGTTGGCCAAATCGAGGGAGAGAAGGTTGTTGGCCAAATCCAGAGAGAGAAGGTTGTTGGCCAAATCCAGGAGGAGATTGTTGACCAAAACAAGGAGGTTGTTGTCCGAAAATCGAAATTTATTGGCCAGTTCCAGGAGCTAACGATGATCCTGGAAAAAATCACCCCCAAGTAGGCAAAAACGCCCTGGGAAAAGGTTCCCCCCTAGGAAGCGATGTCAATCTTGGAAGAGGTTTCCGCCCAGGAAACAATGATGATCCTGTAAGAGGTTGGCCCCTAGGAGACATTGACGATCCTGGAAGAGGTTTCCCCCCAGACACCATGGACCCTATGAACATTTGACCAATAGTTGTAGGTATGGATTGAGCTAGAGAAGACTGAACAATAGTCCCACTAGTTAAGGGAAGTTGTTGACTGGAAACTGGTTGAGTAGAAGATACTGGAGAAATAGTAGTTTGTGGGATTTGTCCTATATTCAAAAGAGTTTTAGCGGACATATCATGCATACCATGCATATCGGTAGTCCAAGGAGGATAATGAAACAATGAAGAACTTGTTGAAGAACCAGAAAAATACCATTGAGAGATTGATATCCAGCGGGAACTGATGGTCCACCAAAGTCATTTGATATACTAGGTCCACTAGAAATAAAAGATGTAGTTGGGATGCTAGTACCTTTAGACATAGGATATGTAGGAGTGGATTGATCCATTGTTGAACCGATGAAGAAGGACAATGGTGTAGGTAACAATGGGGTTTCACTCTCTTTGATTTAAGAATGATACCAAGTGTTATCTCTCCACGGAGATACAAGTGGTGTGGGTAGGTTAACAACAATTGAATCGTCATCGTAAGATAAATGTGGGTTGAAATGAAAACGAAAATCGTCGGGAGCATATTCTACAACTACGACACTGTCTAGAAATTCATAATGTTGAGGACTACTCTGTAATGGTTCAGATACTAGTATGGGTGAAGGAACGAAAGGTTTAGGACTAGAATTTAAGTGTGTTGAGTCTGAACTTGGTGAATGAAGTATTTCTACTTCGTAATATTGGGTGACTTTGGTTTCAACAAGTTCAGGTTCAGTATTTTCAAAATTGGGTTCCTCAATCCTAGTAGTTTTAGGTTGATTTACCTCTGATCCTTCTACAGTTTCATTAACAATTTTTGTTTGTGTAATCTCAATGTTGGTATCTTCAGATGTTGTGTTTTCTTGTTCTTTAGGGGGTAAACCCTGCATTCTACGAGAACGACGAGGAGGTTCTTCCATGTTTTAAATTTTCAACAATTATCAATTTTTTCCTAGGTCATCTAATGCAAACAACAAAACATTCTCTAAGAAATCTAGAAAGAAAACAAACCAACAAACAAGATCTTCTGACACTGTAAAAACTAGTTGGTGATGAAATCCAACATCATAAGAACAATATGTGAAAGAGTGGGGATGGAGGGGGTGGATCAATTACGTTGGCAACCTTCTTAACAGAATTACACCCTGGCGCAAGTCCCCTTATGGAGCAAGCCACGAGTGACCCTCCAAGGAGTGTGAGTGGGTTTGACCAGCGTCTGACCCAGGTACAATGAAGACTCCCCTTCACCGTCACCTCATGTAAAGACCCCCCTTCACCGTCACCTCATGTAAAGACCCTAAAGATAATGACAACTAAGTTCACCAACTAGTAATCAGCCTCCGGGCGGGTACAATCAACAGTCGGGTCCAAAAGTATGGGCAGGATATCAAGTCCGAAATTCCTTAAGAGGATTGAGAACAAGAGGACCAGATAAGCTCAAGAGGATCCCTAATGAATTCAAGATTCACGAAGTTTCAAGATCAAATGAAAACAACCAAATCTCAAGAAGAACCCCCAATATACTATCGTTCCACTATGTTTGGTCAACCCTCGGAGGGGTAAGCTCCACTGCTCTCCCGCACGCGACCTCGTGTGTAACCCTTGTGTGAGAGGGGGATCCTGGATATGCCGATACGGAATTTGATTTTCACTCCTTACCAAGAGATTCTATGTTGGTTTTGGAATATTTGGAAAGTTTACCTCACAACCTATTCCAAATATCTAGCCTAAAATAGTGTCGTTTTTCTATCAAGAAATAAAAATTGTCTGATAGATTGTATTAAACGCTTTTTTTTAGAGGATGTTGTTTACACAAGGTTATGGAAATGAAACTCATGATGTGAAACCTTGACTAAAAAATGTGTGAAAGGATATGAGATGCAAATTTAAATTTGATGAATCCTATGTACATGAGAGAGAGAGGTTTCTTCTTAGAAGAATACAAGTAATCTTTCCAAGATGCCTATAAATAGAGATCTTTTTCAAAAACACAAATTCCAATTTAAATGATTCAATTCTAATTTTCCGCAAATGATCCAGAATGCAATAAGATTCTCCTTTATGAAAAATAAATATGCTTCTCTTTTAATTTTTTTCTTTCAAACAAAGATATGAAATTGCAAAATAAAGAAAAGAGATATACCGAAGAAAATGAATCACATCCAGAAATTAAACAAAGAGAAAAATTCATAACAAAGCTCCAAAGACTTAAAACCAAACTCAATTTAAAAGTCTCGAAAAAATTCTTCAACAAGAGAGTTCAAAGCTAAATAATTCACTGAAGAAAACACCCAATCACTATCTAAAAAATCTCCATGAAAACAATAACAACTGTAATTGAAAAGCACTCAAAGACTTAACTAAGAGATTATATACTTTTCAATACAAGAAAACTAAAGAAAGCAAGTTAAAAAATATCAATGCTGAAAAGAAGTTCCATATTACCAAGAAGTCTGTAAATCAATAAATGAATCAACCCAAATTATTTTGTAACATCAGATCTCAGACCTGGGAAATAAAAAACTTTTAAAAATAAAATTTCAAAAAGTTGTCGCAGGTGGCTGTGACAGACAATGCGACAAGTTAAGTTGTCATGGATAGAGAAGTATACACAGCGCAAAAATGTCGCTCTCTGACTCAAAGAAAAGTGCGACAAGGTACTAAAGTTCAGGAAAAACAAAAATATGTTGAATCTTTCTAGAAGAATTTGGGTTTGTCTGATCAAACAAAGTGAAATGATGACTCAGGAAGACTCAAACAGGATACATGAAGCTCATTAGGAAAACAAATCTACAAGATCGTTCCCCAGTGGAGTCAACATTTTTGTTGTGGATAAATTAGTGAATGCATAAATAGACCAACATCCCTACTTCAAGCACCCGAAACTAGAACAAAACGAAACATAATAAATTATTTTCCTTAGGTTCAAAAGAAACATAAAAGATAGAAGTTCGTACCTTTTTTAATCGTCGTTTGTCATCGCAAGTGATAACTCCAAATTCTCGATTAAATGTTTCATAAAAGTAGAGATCTACAAGCGGAACAAACAAAACAATGAAAGAAACCAATATCCACATATCTCAATGAACCTATGTAAATAGCCAAGGAAAAATACATAGAAAGATCACGACAATCTTAGTTAGGAAAGGAAAATGTATCATTGTATTAAATAATTAGGAAATGACTTACAATCGGTGCCTTGGCATTGACAAGCTCCGTCCAACAGTTCAATGCTTCAATACCCTCATAGCCTCCATAGATGTCATCATCATTACTAGAACACTCTAGCACAAATAAATCTGTTAGGGCCAAAGTGAGATTCACAAACTCTCAATTACAAATATGGATCTCTTCTCAATTCACCATAATTTCATTATTCTTCTGTTTTTCTTCCTTTTCCTTTGGAAGTTGCTTTTTTTATAGAGTAGAGAGGAAGCCATGAAGAGATTAGGATCTCACCAAAACAAGAGAGGTGGGTGAGATCCACATCGATCGGTAAACAACTCATCATCGAAGCCTCTCTTCTACAAGCTTCGAGAATCTCTTCTTTTTCCCACCTACAAAAGGTTGTTGCACCCTTATATCTGAGCAAAAAGCGACATTGTCACACTTGGTAGTGATGCAGATTGCAACAAGTAGAGTTGTCGCACCTTTCTAGAGTGAAACCAACGACAATTCTTTAATTTAGGGATTTATTAGAGTTGCTTGTTTCCAAAAGACTTCTTCCCAACTGTCCTTCCAAATTATTATACTTTTAAGGTGTTAGAGAATATATAGTATAAGCAATTGTGACAAAATTTTGTGTAACACTTAATCTCACACAAATTTGATTCTCTAAAGATGTGTATGTTTTCTTAGTGTTTATCCTTTTAGGGTGTGGCGGGGTTTGTTACCCCCCCATGCCTAGGGGTAACTAGAGGAGATCATGTCTCGTGGCCTGCAATGGAGAAATTGATCCTAACCGAGATGATGATCAACATGTCCACAGATGGAAATCCAACAACCCCCCTTATTTTCCTCTACAACTAATGATCAACCAAGGCTTATCACATCCAGGCAACTTAGTGTATGGGAGATGGTAAGCCAGTGTCACCATGAAGTATGTTAGTCCTTCTTTCATGAGAAGTGTTGTACTTAATTTGTTGGGCATGTAGATGAGGATATTTGGTTGAAGTTGGATAATGGATGACTCGCTTGGGAAATTGTTTTAGTTTCCTTGTTTCACCTTGGTGGTCAGCCTTTGTGCCCTAGTCTCGTGTTTTCATCGCCCAGGGAAAAGGGGTACTATTGGGGGGGGCCTCACAAGGGTTATGTTCCATTCCCTACCATACTTAACAATTTCCATCATGGAACCTATCATAGTGCACTAAACTTCGGTAATGGTTCATGGTCCATTATCTCATGAGAATAAGGGGCTAAAGGCCTAAAGGTTGATGCAACTGCTATATGTATATGCTATAATAATGCAAGACACCATAAAATTCACAAGCCAACTTGAGCTCTACCCCCTCTAATGGTAATCACCCCTCTAATTGTAATCTCCCTTGTCCTAATGCAAATGAATGCACAATTATAAAGGACCACAACCTAGTAAGAAAATGAAGGAATAAATCTTGAAACCTGTAAAGGGGACTTGCAAAAAACAACCGAGTATCAACGGAAATTAAGGGGTTCAGAATGCAAAAATTACCGAGGAAAGCGTACCTCAAGCAACACGTGCTCCCTCTACAAAGGTGCTCATATAAATGGATTTATTGACACCATAAGCCATGAAGTAATCCCTAATTCATATCACTATCACACTTGTTGTTGAAGGGTTTCTTTCTTTCCTTCTTCCCTCAAGAGTCATGAGGGGCTAAAGGCCTAGAGGTTGATGCAACTGCTATATGTATATGCTATAATAATGTAGGCCACCATAAAATTCACAAGCCAACTTGAGCTCTACCCCCTCTAATGGTAATCTCCCCTGTCCCGATGCAAATGAATGTACAATTATAAAGGATCACAACCCAGTAAGAAAATGGAGGATTAAAGATGGAAACCTGTAAAGGGGACTTGCAGAAAATAAGTGGGTATGAAAAGGAAATTAAGGGTTTAAAAATGAAAAAAGTACCGAGGAAAGGGTACCTCAAGCAACAAGTGCTCCCTCTACAAAGGTTCTCATAGAAATGGATTTAATGACACCATAAGCCATGAAGTAAGCCCTAATACATATCACTATCACACTTACTCTTGAAGGGTTTATTTCTTTCCTGCTTCCCTCAAGACCTATCCCTCTACCTGGGTATTTTATTTCTTGTCTATGTTGGCACACCTAATAGGGTTGGATTGAGGACCTCCCTTAGTCAAACTTGCCAACTAACATGAGGTCTTGGGCTAGTGTGATGCTTGAAGGGGATGCTGAGGTAAATTTTTTACATGGTTAATATCTTAAGTAACAACTTACTTTGCATGATTTAAGGACTAACATTTCTCATGAACATTGGTTTACCTTGTCTTATAGTCTACTTTGTTTTGAATGGCCCTGGCATGGTTCTTTGAGGGACGTACCCATGACATTTTCCCTTTATTGTAGGACTTTGACACGTGTGATGTAGAGTAGTGAGTCATCCAGTGACTCATCACCTTCTGACATGAGCTCTCACATCCTTGGAACCTTGGACGATGGACATATGGGCTTGGTTTGAGCAGATTTGGGCATGATGGCACAAACATGGGATGAAAGCCAACAAGATGGGCATAGTACCCCAAGACTTATTATTCAGTGGATCAAGGATGTTGCAAAATCAAATAGCCAAACATCACTCAGAGATGAGATGAAACCTCCTTTTCCCTAGATATTGGACGTTGGCCCTCATTTGATGATAACGTCATCTTCTAGAGTTTGATGGTGTTAGGGTTTGATGGACATTTGGGGTATGAATGATGATTGGCATGACCATGGGTGAGGAGATACACCATTTTCTAGCACTTCACCTTGGATTGATGCCATTTGGCCTTTGGATACCCTCTCTTATCCTAGGAAGGATTGATGTCACCACACGTGTGACATTAATGACATGTTATTAGCATTTTTACATTTTGTAAAGGTTAAATTGGGGGTCAGCCCCACTTCAATCAAAATTATGTTATGTTATGTGGACAAATTGGTAAGGCTAGCCTCATATACGAAGGCTAGTGCTAGCTTCATTTTGATCATCACAATTCCTCACACTTGTGGGGTAACACTTGAAATTTTCGACCCTTTAGGCCTCTTAACTCTTTTCTCTTGTGCACTATGCTTGAAGGAGGATATTTTGTGGATGTATTGATGACTTGGATGTATATTTTATGAAATTAGGGTTTTATGCTCTTGATTGTTGGGATGAAGTAAGTAATTTTATGCAATTTTGTCTTGTCTTGCGAATGCTAATGGTTAAATTTCTTTCTTGTTGCAAGTAACATCGTTTGGTTGAAACCCTAAGATGAAGACATAAGTGCTTCTCTTCCTCATAAAGTTTTTATTTGTCCAAGTTTGTGAAATTTCCTTGTTAGGGTTAGAAGCCTAAAGCCCAAAAGTTCTTTCAATTTAGGGTTTTAATCTTAGACATTTGATCCTTGACCTAAGTGAAGCTAGAAGAAGGAAAAACGACACCTAGGGCCCAAATGTGCTTGCACCCTAGGTACTTTATTCCTCAAAGTCTAAAGCCTACGGACCAAACATGATTGCACCTTAGGTTTTAGACTCTACCTCTTTGGTTTCATCTAGATCAATCTTCAATTTTAAGGAATTTGAGACTCCATAGGCCCTAAAAGGACAACAACACTGTTCTAGGAGTGATATTGTGGCTAAAGTAGTTGTTAAAATCAATCATCTTAATCTCTCAACATCCTACTAACCTTACTAACTCTAACTATAACAAACTTCAATTATTTCTTGTTGCTATTATAAAATTTTGCTACAACCAATGAAAATTACATTAGAGTGTTGCATACACCTATCTAAAGGTGGATTAAGTAGTTTAGAAACTACCTCTAGCAATTGGATATTAATATATTGGTTTAATGCTTACTTTTGATGATCAATTGTTATGTTTCTGAGCATTATTTCTTGTTGTTGTTGCAAATATTTTTTTGTTGTCATACAATTGTTTACTGTTGTAACTTGCAACAACAATAGCAATTTTATAAAGAGGTCATTATTGCATGCTTTTATCTTGGTAATTGTCCATATATGCTACAAATTGTTCATTATTCCAGACATGTACAACAATTACCTTGCAACTTCTCTTTTCCTTCCTAGACCTAGACTTAATTGATAGGTGATCAAGATAGGGGGTGGTAGGCTTGGCTATTTCTTGCTATTCAATCCCTTGAGGTCACCATGGAAGCCTCCCTTGTGGTGGACCTCTTCCATCACTAAAATGAGGGAATATTCTACTTAGGTGATAGTGGTAGTTTCTTGAGGGAAAGTATTCCAATTGCAGATAAGATGAAACATTTCCTCAAAGTATTCCGGGGATTCATTCTCCCCTTGGATCATTCATAATATTTCATCTCTTGTGTCTATTTCACTACAACAGTCCCTATACTTGTTACTAAAATTTTACTTCATTTGATCCCAATAGGTAATGTTGTTAACTTCTAATTTCATGAACCATATCAAAGCCGAGTCCTTCAATGTAGAAGGAAAGAGCTTGAGATTTTTCTCATGTGAGGTGTAGTCATAAGTCTGGCACACAACTACAAACTCAAATAAGAAGGTATCTTGGTCTTCTGAAGTGAGGCCATGGAAGTGAGGAAGGGAATATTGATTATTGTTTTTCATTTTGGTTTCTCCGTTAGTTTCCCGAATGGGAAACGCAAATAATTCTGCTTGATCTTCATCATAAACCATTGTGTGGTGAGATGAGGATCACCCTTCCTTGAAGATATTCTCAAAATATCTTTCTTCCTCCTCTGATAAATACAAAAAAAATATATTCCCCTGTGGAAATAAGGCTCACAATCAACTTGTTGTTGTTCTTGATGACTAATACCTGGTTCATTGGTGGGGGTTGTAGGTAAAAATTTCCTTGATATATCCCTAGGTCAAGGCATGGATCTAAAAATTCTTGAACAAAATGAAATTTTTTTTTTTATACATAAGATGGTAAGATGTATGCGTCAACATTGTTTTTTTCTCTATGTTTTCAAGAATGATAAAAATGATAAAAATGGTGTGTAGTCTTTAGCACATCCCTGAAAACTATGCCAAAAACTGATAGGCTCTGGAATAACAACAACATTGTTTCACTCCTAATCTTAGTACTTTAAATTTAAACTCGGGGTTCATACAAACTTGAGAGGTACTATTCAATATGTGTGTAGAACCCACACATGCACCTATATACAAGGATACATTATCTTATCTATGGGCCACTTAAAATTCTTTATTAAGGGAGAGTGAAATCCAACAACTACTTAATAAATCATAAAGACAAAATCTGAAGTTTAAGTGTTAGGAAAATTGTAAATTAATTAAAGGAAAATACTGCAAAGCATAATTCAGAGGACCAAGAACTCAATGACCATTCCCTACTTATCCTGTCAATGGAAAGTTGGGGTACATTTTGCAAGGAACATAGTGTAAATTTGCAAATCTAGGTGAAGTGATAAGAGTTGTAGGATCAAAATCAAGAGACAATTATGGTAATAAATCAAATTGAAATTGTCTAAGTGAGTTGAAGCAAAGCAAACCCTATTCAAAATCTATTCTATTGCAAAAGATGAATTGAAGCATAAGAAACCAAGTCAACACCTTATGAAATGAAAATGAAGTGATTCATTGTTAAACACGATCATCTTGATGTTTACAAATGATTATTACTCTAGCCAATCAAAGATGGAAACAATGTTGCAGGAACTGTGTGTTGCTATAGGAAATTCTATAGGCATACATAAATTGCTACAGGAACAATACAAGAATTTAGAAATCAACATAGGAAATGCATAGTGCCATGGTGATCTTGTGTTGCAGGTAAAATCTACTAAGTAAAGCTAAATGCAAAGTGTTCATGCTTTAAAAATAAGTAAACACACCATGAAATAATACTTATAAAAATAATACAGGAAACAGATTGTTGGTTAACTAACTATGCATGATCTAATGTATAAACAAGGAATACTACAAATGATAACAATAATGTAAATAAATGTACAAAAAGGATCCCAGAGAAACATTGGGTGGGCCCTACCCAAGGTTGCCACAAGGAACCTAAAAACAACTAATAACAACCAACTAGAAGATGAAACCTTTCCTTTATCATATTATTTCAAAAACAAAGTTACAAAATGAAAACTATATAAGGTATGAGTACTCCTACAATAGCTTTCGAATGACTAACAAAAAATAACTAAATCCAGGCTAATCCTTGAGCTCTTATTATAGTAGGAACTAACATCAATTTGGCCCTTCAATCACTCCTTGATTGAAGGGATATGATCAATATATCTCTAAAATTAAGGTCCTTGGTCTTAGGAACCATTTACCTTGACATATTTTGTTCGTTGGATCAACAATGCTTATGGATGAGCTAGATAGGGTGTTTTGAAGGCCTTGTCAGCTTTTGGAATAAGGTGAGGAGGCAAGATCTCTCTTTTTCCTCAAATCTCACAGGAGCAGAATACCTCATGTGGATTGACCTATTGGAGTTAGTAATTCATACACACACACATTTATCATGAAATCAAGCACAACTCATCTAATTAACCAATCTCAATTCATTCACCATTCAATTTAAAAAACCATACTTTTATATTGATTGCGGTCAAAAAGTGAGTTTGTTAAGTACAAGGGTAGGTTAAAAAGAGTCATGTATGGGCCTCATGGTCTACAATTTATAGGCCCATCAAGAGGTATGTACTATTGGAGCATTTCCACTAGTATCTAACTCTAGTGACAAAAGAAAGGATTGCCTTGAAAGACTAGGGCATTCAAACAATAGAAGTATGAAGTAAATCACTCAACTAAATATGTTTCATGGTCTACATAGGGTTGCACCTCATGAAGGACTATGTAAGGCTGATTGTATTGTTGGAAATCATCATCGAGAAAAAATTAAAAAGAGAAAGGCATGGATGATGAAAGTTCAATTGGACATTGTACACAATGACCTCTATACAACGAAAAATCTATCCCTTGCTAGTGCAAGGTATGTTTCAACATTTGTTAATGATTTCTCTAGCTATACTTGGATATATTACTTAAAGGATAGAAATATGGTATTTGATAAATTCAAATAACTTAGGGAATTCATTGAAAATCAATGTAGAAGACCTATAAAATGTTTTAGATTTGAGAATGAAGGAGAATATATGAGTGGTTCTTTTTAATCTTACTTGGATCATAATGATATTCCATGGTTGATATTAGTGCCATATACTCCCTCTCCTAACCTCAATCAACCGACAAGGTTGACCCCTAAATAAATAGATGAAAGAAGAGAAAAGGGACTATCTCTCAATTGTGACAACAAGTACAGTAAGGGGCATAAATCTGGCGAGTATAAATTATTGTACATATATTGTGAAGAGGAAGAAGATCAATATTGGAACCATCACAAGATATAGATCTGGAATATACTACTTCAATGATATCTTGTCATGCATTGGCCGACATCGGTACTCAACAAAACCTCAATATACAAGGATGCATAGTAAAAAAAGGTAACAATGTTGATTGATTTTGGTAGTACCCATAATTTCATTAATTACAAATTAGCAAAACATATTAATAGCTTTGTATATCAAACAACAGAGTTTCAACTAATGATTCCAGATGCAAGTACCATAAATTTTCCTCGGAAGTGCCATAATATTAAGCTCAATATGGGGGGAGTATTTTTTGGATAGTCCCATGATTACTATCCAAATGGTATGTTGTATTAGGGGTCCAATGGTTACAATCATTGGGAACAATGGCCCTTAATTTTCAAGAGATTTTCCTCAAAATGAAAGGAACTTGAGCTTAGAGGTATCCAAGGAAAAACCTCTAAGGTGATAAGCTCTAATAGCATGATAAAATCACTCAAAAAGGGACACCATGGTGTAATTGCACAATTGTGTTCACTAGATGTTCAAACATCTATGTCCTCTTCTCCATTGGATCCCCAAATAGTTATCAACAATCATTCCAAGGTATTTGGAGAAATTCCTAAGGGTCTTCCACTTGCTTGAGATCATGACCATGCTATTCATTTTCAACCAGGAAGTGTACCACCTAACATTAGGCCTTACATGTATCCATATGCACATAAGAGTGATATTGTTCATATCATCCAAGAAATTTTAGAGGCTGACATCATTCAACCTAGCCAAAGTTCTTTCTCTTCGCCAATGGTGATGGTTACAAAAAATGTTGGTTCTTGGCATATGTGTCCAGATTATAGACAACTCAACAAAATGACCATCAAAGATAAGTTTCTTATTTCTGTCATTGATGAATTATTAGATGAATTGCATGGAGAAATTTTCTTTACTAAGTTGGATCTTCATTCCGGATATCATCAAATAAAAATGAGGAAGGAAGAAATTCCGAGAACAACCTTTAAAACACGTGAAGTTCATTATGATGTTTTGGTTATGCCATTTGGACTTACTAATGCACCTTCAACATTTCAAAACTTGATGAATTCTATTTTCAAGCCCTTCCTTAGAAAATTTGTGTTAGTATTTTTTGATGACACACTAATCTACAAACAATCTTGGGAAGAACATGTACAACATGTTGATACAATATTACAACTATTGGAAGAGTAACAACTTTATGAAAAACATTTGAAGTGTGCCTTTGGGGTTCAAGAAATGGAATATTTGGGTCATATTGTATCTCATGAAGGTGGAAAGTGGACCCTAAAAAAATTAAATCTATGAGGGAGTGGCCAATTCCCTAGACCTTGAAGAAAATCAGAGGATTCTTAGGATTGACAGGATATTACTACAAGTTTGTGAAGAACTATGGTCAAATAACAGTACCTCTAACAACATTACTAAATAAAGAATCATTTTCTTGGACTCAAGAAACAACCAAATATTTTGAAAAACTTAAGGAGGCTATGTATACAACTCTTGTGCTGGCCACACTCGACTTCACAAAAACATTTATTTTGGAGTGTGATGCCTTAGGCCATGACATTGGTGCAATTTTAATGCAATAAGGAAGGCCCCTTGCCTTTAAAAGAATACAACTTAAAGGAAAAAAAATTACTCAGCCCCATTTATGAAAAACAAATGTTGGCCATACTACATGTAGTTAAGAAATAACACCCTTACCTAATAGGAAGAAAATTCAAAGAAAAAACATATCATGATAGTTTGAAGTACTTCTTGGAGAAATATTATCTTCAGAAGAGGAAAAAAAAGGGTTACAAATATGCTAGGTTATGAATTTGAAATTATATACAAAAAAGGAAAATACAATGTTATGGAAAATTCCCTTTCAAGGAAAGAAGAAGAAATAGAAGGTTCACTATGTGTTATTTCTATTTTTCAATCTGATTGGGTGGAAGAAGCAAGGATAGAATGGGAGAAAGATCAAGAAGTATGCGCGATCATTCAAAATCTACAATAGGACCCCAGTTCATTATCTAATTTTGTATGGAAGAATGATTTGTTATGGAATCATGATCGCCTATATTTGTTGATTAAGGTTGGTTGTCATTGATGTCAACCCTTGAAGAAAGCCCCGTAGCACAAAGGCTTGGGTAATGGACCCAATTTTGTTTGATGTAAATATGACTCATTATTGTTTTTTCATGGTTGATAAGAAGTAAATATGGATGAACTCCAAAGTGGTCCCCTTATGGTGAAAGCCCTCACAGGAAGATGCTTTGTGGAGTAAGAGAAACCATGCTTAATTGTGGAATACTGAGATGAAGGAAAGTGATTTTGTCAGGGAAAATATCCTAGATGGATAGTGCTTGCCATTTTATTTCCGGTGGTATGTGGAATGTCACATAATTCCTCACGGTTAGAGAGTTACGGCCATGAGAAGTTGGAGACCCCAGGTTTGGGTAATGGACCCAAGTTTGTTTGATGGGTAACGGTATGAGTTATGATATATTTTCAGATAATACTATTCTATATGGATATTACATGTCATGCCATTTCTGGTGGTATGCATAACGTCACATAAATCCTCACGGTTTGAGAGTTATGGCCTTACGAAGTTGGAGGACCCTCATATGTCATCTAGAAGCCCCAAAAGGTCAAAGTAGTCAAAGTGGTTTAAGAGATTTTAAAAGGTAAATAATAAAGTGAAGTG
>ML777124.1:588816-621440 GCA_009831015.1 Picea engelmannii
TTTTTTGAAATACCGATGACACTTGTATTATCACAATATATTGGAATGGGCTCATCATACTCAACCTGTATATTTGTCAAAGTTTGTTTCATTCAAAGAACCTGTGTACAACATGCTGCTGTTGCAATATACTCTGCCTCAACTGTAGATAGAAATACTGATGATTGTTTCTTTCTTAGAGATGATACCAAACACTCACCTAAGTAGAACACTACTCCACTGGTGCTTCATTGGTCATCAATACAACCTGCGCAATCTGCATCTGTGTAGGCAATAAGTGATAGATCTTTTCCTTTTGGATACCATAATCCAAACTCTTCTATTCCTTTGAGATATCTGAAAATCCTCTTTACTACTAATACATGTGATTCCTTTGGTGCTTCTTGAAATCGTGCCACCTGTCCAACTACTTGCATTACATTTTGTCTGGATGTTGTCACATATAGTAGGCTGCCAATCATTGACCTATATTGCCTCTGATCTGTAGACTTTGAATCATCATATTTTCTTAACTTAAACTTACAACTAGTTTGCATGGGAGTGATAACTGGTTTGCAATCTTCAATTCCAAACCTCTTTATCATTTCTCTGATATACTTGGTTTGAGAAATAAAAATTCATTGGTTTCTTTGACGTATCTGAAGTCCCAGAAAGAAGGATAGTTCTCCAAGTAACAAAATTTCAAACTCATTCTGCATGTCTTTTGCAAATTTCTGGCTTAACCTGTTATCATCACTACCAAAAATAATATCATCAACATAAAATTCAACTAATAAAATATTACCTTGACTTACCTTGATGTAGAGGTTGTTGTCTGCACTTCCTTTTCTGAACCCTGCCTGCTACAGATACTTATCTAGTCTGGAGTACCATGCTCTAGGAGCCTATTTTAGACCATACACCGCCTTCTTTAATTTACATACATAATCTGTGTTCTCTGACAACTGAAATCCTTCTGGTTGTTCAATGTAGATTTCTTCTTCAAGTTCCCCATTCAGAAAAGACGATTTTACGTCCATCTGATATACTTTAACATTTTTGGAGCATGCATAAGCTAAAAGTAAATGGATTGCTTCCATTCTGGCAATTGGGTCAAGTGTCTCTTCAAAGTCGATTCCTTCAATCTGTGCATATCCTTTACATACCAATCTAGCTTTGTTCCTTGTAACCTATCCATCTTCATTCAATTTATTCCTGAAAACCCATTTTGTGCCGATCACATTCTTATTCTTTGGTCTTGGAACCAATTCCCAAGTGTCATTTTTCTCTATTTGATCCAATTCTTCATCCATGGCCTTATTCCAAAATTAATCCTTGTTGGCTTCTTCAAAACAGTTTGGTTCAATTGTAGATACGAGTTCTAGGTGTGTTTGTTCTGGTGAACAGATTTTTCTTCTAGTCTCAACTCCTGCATCTTTGTTTCCAATAATATGATCTGAAGGATGATTCTTCTGTACTCGTTTTCTAGGTGTCTTTGGAGATACTTTCTGAACTTGCTCTTCTGCCTCTGTCAGATTCTCTTCATCTTCATCTTCCTCTTCTACTTATTTTTCATTTTCTTCTTCGAAAAGTTGTTCCATTGATTTGTTTTCTTCTTCCTTTGATTCTGGTCTACCTGTTTCATCAATTGTTACGTTGATGCTTTCCACAAATTTGTTCAATCTTAGATTGTAACACTTCTATGATTTCATTGTATTTGAGTAACCAACAAGTATTCCTTTTTCCACTCGAGATTCAAACTTTCCCATTCTGCCATCTTCTCTTTTGATGTAGCATTTGCTTCCAAAAACTTTGAAGTGCTTCACATTTGTTGGTCTTCCTTTCCATAGCTCGTAGGGAGTTTTATCAGTGTTGTTTCTGAGCATTACTTTATTTTGAATGTGAACTACTGTATGCATTTCCTGTGTCCAAAATATATCTGTCAATTTGGAATCCATTAGCATTGTTCGAGCCATTTCTTGTACTGTCCTATTCTTTCTTTCAACAACTCCATTCTGTTGAGGTGTCCTAGCAACAAAGAATTGCCTTTTTATTCCATGACTGCTATAGTAGTCCATAAATTCCTTTGAAGTGAACTCTCCTCCATTATCAAATCTCAAACATTTTATTCTTGAATCCATCTCATTTTCAACCATTTCCTTGTAGATCTTGAAGTTTTCAAAAGCTTCTGACTTGTTCTTGAGAAAGCAAACTACAATCATTCTTGTATAATCATCAACTAATAACATAAAGTATTTTTCACCTTTTAAGCCCTTTGTTGTAGTTGGTCCAACTAGATCAGTGTGCACAATTTCCAGTGGTCTTCTTGTTGAATATTCCTTTGATTTGAACCTGGTCTTTGTCTTCTTTCCTTGTTGACAGTGCTTGCATAAAATGTTGGTTGGTTTTGTGATCTAGGGCATTTATTTGACTGCTTCTCTTTTGCTGACTTTGACAAGGTTATCAAAATTCACGTGACCCATTATTATATGCCATAGCCAACTTTCATCTTCCTTTCCTAGACAACACTTTTCATTTCCAATTTCACTTAACACATATATGTTGTTTGAAGTTCTTGCAGCTGTACCAACCAATTTCCCTGAACCTTCTTTTCTTATCTCACACTTTTCTGAATCGGAAGTAAGTTTATGACCTTGGTCACACATTTGACTCACACTTAGAATATTATGTTTCATATCTTCTACCATTAGAAAATTTTGTGCATTTTCATTCTTGTTCCCAATTCAGACTGTGCCTTCTCCAATGATTTTGGATGAATTATCATTTCCGAAGGAGACTGATCCATTTTTTTCTTTTCGTAATGTAAGAAATTTGTCTTTATCACCTGTCAAGTGTTTTGAACATCCACTGTCAACATACCAACCATGTTTCTTCTGCTTAGCTTGTAGAGTGACTGTGCATTCTTCATTGTTATACTGATCTTGCTTTCTTATCCATGCCATTTTCTAAGGTTCTTATCTGTGACTGTTGTTATTATGTTGAGGTTCTTTAGGAGGGACTTTCATTCTGCAATCCTTGGCCATGTGTCCAAAATTGTTAAATTTGTATCATTCCACTTCAGTTCTCAAATATTCAAACCTGTTGTAACTTCTTCTTTGTGTGTCACTAGGTATCCTTGAATAATCCCTTTGTGTATAACTCTCAAAGTCTTACAGTTCCTTTTGTTAGCTCTGCAATTCACAACTTTATGTCCAAAATTATTACATGCATAACATAAACCAAAAAATATATTTTGATACCTGGGAGTTGAATAGCTTCTGAAAGGAGGTTCTCTTATGAATCCTTCTTCTTCTTGAGGCCTATCTGTCTGTTGTTGATTCTGAAATCTAAATCTTCTTGATGGAGGAGTGTCCCTGTAATCTTCCTTGTATATCTTCCTATCCTCTTTTATTGTTTCTGCATAGCTCTTTGGATTTGTTTCTTGCTCTATTGTTTTGGAGCTTAATCCATTTTTTGTCTGATTGTATCCAAGTCCGGACTTGTCAATATGAGATTTTTGACTGCTGATAATGCCATCTAGAACTTTTGAGCTATTCTGCATATTTTTCTTTTGAATATCATTTCTTAATGTGACAACCTCTGCTTCCAAGTTTCCAATGATCTTGCCATTTTCTTCTAGTTGTTCTTTGAGTGCTTCTTCAATTCTTTTATCTTCTTCTATTTGAACCTTCAATTTTGTGATCATTTGTTCTAGTTCTCGAGTGTCATTTTTCTTGTCTAGTTTTTCTTGTAGTTTCTTGTTTTTCTTGTTTTCTCTTCTGATAACTTCTATGGCACACATTCATTCTTCTCAATAGTCAACTTATGCCTCTTCAATTTCTTCTTCGACTTCTTCAAATTATTCTTCGGCTTCTTCATATTCTTCTTCGGAGTCTTCTTTGTCAGAGTCTTTTACTGCCATGAATAGAACTCTTCTTGTCTCATTGTCACTGACTTCATCTTCATCTGATGATGAGATGTGTTCTTTGGTGTATAATCTTTTCTTGAAAACTTTCTTTGTAGTTCTTTTGCCTTTATATGTGTGTTTTCCTTTTTAGTAATCTTCATCATTTCTCTTTTTCTTATGAGGACATTTGTTAGCAAAATGACCAATACCATCACAATTAAAACAAATTAAATGGAGCTTACCTCTATACCTACCATTGGTTCCCTTGTTCAGTCTTTTGACGAAGTTGGCCACTTATTCATCATCTTTCGAGGCGTCATTGCTGCTGCAATATTCTTCTTGTTCCTTTTTCTTTTGCTTTAATCTTTTGGATGCCTTGAAGGCTGCTTCTTTTACATCTAGATTTTCCTGCTCAGTTCTCATTTCATATGCTGTGAATGTTCCATGCAGTTTGTCCTTGCTTATTGAGTCCAGGTCCGATCTTTCTTCTAGTTCTGATATCTTAGGGTTGAATCTCATAGGAAGAGATCTTAGTATCTTTTGAACAATTACAGATTCTTCAATTTCTTCTCCCAATCGTATGATTGCATTCACTGTTTCATCGACTCGTAAGAAGTAGGCTGCGATATCTTCATCTTCCTTCATTTTTAGTTGTTTGAATTGACCTCTGTAAGTCTGAAGCTTTGCTGCTTTGACTTTTGTATCTCCTTCATAAATATTTTGAAGCTTGTCCCAAATCTCTTTAGCGGATTTACAGTGTGCAACTTTGGTGAATACCGTATCACTGAGACCATTCAAAAGTGCATTTGTGGATTTAGAATTATTCTCACCGAGTTTTACTTCTTTTTCATTTGTTGGTGGAACTGCTGGTGCTGTGTATCCATCTACAATTGATTGCCAAACTTGAAATCCCTGTTCTTGTATATATGTACTCATCCTTATGCTCCAAAAATCATACTTCTATCCATCAAACTGTGGTATTCCATTTTAATATGAGTTGGTACTCTCCATGATCTATCTTTGAGTGGTTAAACTGATTTCTGAAGGAACCGTCTTTGATACCAATTGTTGGATTACTGAGAGGGGGGGGGGGTGAATAAAAAATAGAGCAATTTAATCCTTTTTAACCATATAATCCAAGTGTTATATCAATGAAGCATTATCATCCAATAACTGCAGAGTAAATAAGCAATGAACAAATGAACAAACATACACAGACACAATACACCCGTGTTTTACGTGGAAACCCAAATCGGGAGAAAACCACATAATAATTTTTCTTATATGTCTTGAAGAATTACATTCATTGGAAGCACCAACTTCCTTTGTTTTCCAGCTGTAACTGGAAGGAGTTTCCAACCCCCTAGTTTCTTAGGCTACAACCTGAGGGAATATCCAACTCCCCAATTCTCTGGCTACAACCAGAAGGAGGCTACAACCCCCTATGTTCTCCGACTAGAACCGGAAGGTGGCTACAACCACCTGTCCTTGCCTCGTCCTACCACCCTGAAGTAGAAGTAGAATAATGGAACCACTGCCAACTTGTCACTGTGAGATATACCGCTGTAAACCTGTACCAATAAATCTGAACCATGCATCAACCTGTACCTCAACCTGTAATCAACCTGTACCATAAACAAGTGCATCAACCATGCACCGACCTGTACCAAATAACCTGTAATAAACATGTACCATAAACAAGTGCATCCAACCATGTACCAAGTATGTACCAATCATGTGTCAACTACTCATCAATATGTACCAACATCATCAACTATACACCTCATGTATGTGCTAACACATCAACTACTTGTCTCAACCATGTTCTCAACATGTACCTCAACCAAAATCCCTCATCAATTTCATCATCTAAATCTTATTTGTATCTCTGTTATAGACCTGGTGTATATGATCACATTCTTGCAAACCTTCCTTAACTTCAACAATAAGAGACTATCATTTTCATCAAACTTTTCTTTAGTCTCACATGCCTAGTTTTGGATTAGTCAACAACCCTAAATTAAAGTAATCATAAATTTCTACCTGTAATGTATAAATATCTGAAACTGATACACAATGTTCTTCAGTGTGTTTTATGCAATTCCTCCAGGTGTCACTACTTGGAACCTCTCAAAAAAGGAGTCATTGTTGTTTTTCCTGTGTAGTGTCCTCCTACGATGCCTTCATGTGATTCTTCCAGAATCAATGGTCTTTCTGCCTCCATAACACATCTCCTCAAGATCTCATCAAGTCCCATCTTTTATAGTTGTCCAACTATAAGTGAAAAATCTGCAGCACGAACTACCAGCTATTTCTTCTGAATGATTGTATATTCGCGAGGTGCCATTCCTTTCGATAGGAACTGAACTATATCGGTGAAGTGATCATCAACCTTCCTAATGGCCAATAACTGTGCATCTAGCAGTGCATCCTAAAAAATAGTAGGTTCCTCTCCATATTCTAACCTGGACAAGTGGTCAGGTCCCTTGTTCATTCTCCTTAACTTGACCACAATTTCAAAATCATATTCCTGAAATAACATGAGCCATATACATATTCTTCCCCCTAACACTGGCTTGTTGACTAGGTATTCCAGCACAGAGTGATCAGTGAAAATATTAAAATGTCCTCCCAACAAGTAGTGACGAAACTTTTGTAGCGTGTACACCATGGCTAAACCTTCTCTCTCAGTGGTGGTGTAATTTATCTCAGATGTTGAAAGCTTCTTGCTAGAAAAGGATAATGTATGGTCAATATCTCCTGCTCCTGGTTGTGCTAGCATGACTCCTAATGAAATATAGGATGCATAGACATGCACATGAAATTCCTTACTTCAATCTGGGAAAACCAGAATAGGCGCAGTAACCATTTTCTGTTTCAGTGTGTCGAAGCTCTGCTGACATTCTTCTGTCCATTGGAATTGACAATCTTTCTTAAAAATATTCTCCATGGTTGTTGTAATATGTGCATAACCTTTAATGAACTTCCTGTAGTATCCAATATGTCCCAGTGCAGTGCACAACTGTCTAACTAAAGTAGGGGGGGGGGGGTTAGATCAATAATAATGGCGATATTAGATGGATCTACCAGCAACCCTTTCTTACACACAATATGGACTAGCAACACTCTGAAGGGTGAAAAGAAGATGCACTTCTTTAGGTTAAGGGAAATCTGACATTGCCTGCACTTATACAACATTAGTCTTAAACATTCAATATGATTTTGCAATAAGCTAAACATAGTCCAATCATCAAAATATATTTCCAGAAATTTATGTAAAAACTCCTTGAATGCTTCGACCACCACCCTAGAAAAGATGGCTGGTGCATTCTTCAATCCAAATGGAATTATTGTGTACTGGTAGGATCCCCATTCTATTGCAAATGTGGTCTTACGACGATCTTCCTTGGCAATCCTGATCTGGTGATAACCCAAAAATCTATCTGTGAAGGAGTAGAATTCCCGTCCTCCCACATTATCTAACACTTCATCAGTAAACGGTGTAGGGAATGGATCATGTAGACATGCATCATTCAGTTTCCTCAAGTCTACACATATTCTGATCTCTCCTGTTTTCTTATCTTGAACCACCATAGGGCTAATCCATTCTGACTCTTCAACAGGTTCTATGATTCCTGCTTCCAACATTCTGTCTAACTCAATTTTGACTTTCTCCTTATATTTGGGATTCTGTAGGGTCTCTGCTTGAATGGCCTTGCATCTGGTTTCAAGGTGGTCTTCATCTCTCCCATGGGCCCTTTAATTCCCTTCATATCGATGAACTTGGTTGGAAACAAGTCCCGATATTCATGCAGTAATTCAATGATCTTGTCAATAGTGGCATCATCCCAATAATCTCCAACGTTTGCAAGTTTAGGTGCTTGCTTTGTTCCGATGTTAAGTTTCTTGATTTTTATTGGCTGTCCAATAAAAGGTATTTCGAATCCCGTTCCTTCTATGTCTCTTTGTCCCTCTATTTCTGCGATGTTCACATTCCTAGGATCATCGTCTTCATCAACATTGATGTTGTAACAACCTTGCAGTTTCTGAAGGGGCGCAGTCCATTCGTCCTCTTCTTGCTCAACAGGGCGGGTAGGTGCCTCCTAAAAAATCCTCTGTCTTACAACTTGTAATGCTTGATCTACTGTGGGGTACTGAATTTCAGATACAAATGTAGATACAAAGTTCTGAGTCATACCTTGTTAATGTGCAGTGGTGAGGTGCAATTTTGCTTGAAGGTACCAATTGATAGGGGTTGTGTCCAAGGTGTTAATAAATTTATGCACCCACTGCTCTTGAGGAATGCTTCTCTAGGCCTCCTCACAACTTCTCACATGGTCCTTTGGACATATTTCATTTATGTATCTAACTTCGCACCCTCCTACTTGTTCTGAAAAGCGCGCTGTCATCAAAGTGCGACATTGCACCCAACCCACGATGTTATTTTTGTGTGTGCCCCACCATCTTGTTGGAGTTGCTTTCAAGGCCTCATCCAGTGCCAACAACCTTTTTTGTACTGGTACAATTTCTTCAAATTCCAACAAGAAAGCTTCTAGATGAATTAAACCGTCAAAGGTGGGTATATTACTTACTTATGTTCCAATCCAACGAACTTCCCTGGTCAATCTAGTAGATCTCCGTGTAGATACTTCATACATTTTTTTTCTACCAGTTATCTAGTGCTTCCTCTTAGTATGATGAGCATGGGTTGTCACTTCGCCAGATGAAATTCCCATCTGCAGTAGGATTAATGTAATCCCGTTGTCTTGTTGTTAACTTATATATATTCTCAAGTTCATAAGAACAATATTCTTCTCGAATGGGTTCTGTATATCTGCGACCTTCATCGGGATCAAGAGGTGAAATGACCCTAAGATCGTCACCTTCAAATGTCATTCTTCTTTTCTTTAAATCAACCACATTAGAGTTATTGAAAGCTCAATCAATTCCTAACAGCGCAGGATAAGGACAACTATCATCAACTATCTCAATCACCTCGAAGTTTTCAAATGTTATTACCCCGTCGATGTCCATAGGGACATGATCCAACCTCCCAAAGGGGCTTACTGCCTGCTTATTAGCCATCCTGAGCTTGATAGGGGAGTAAATCAACTTAGTTTTTCCCATCAGGGCCTAGGTCTTCTTATTCATAATATTGACTTATGACCCTAAGTCGAGGACCACATAGTCTATATCATAATCTCCAATTTGAGCATTAAGGTGTAGTTCCTTATTTGTCCTTCTCTTTCTAGATACTTGATGTACTTCTCTATTCAACAGGGGATCTATCCTGCCTATCTCACACTGTCTGATCAAATTTTGTAGTTCCTGTACATCTCTTTCATCCTTAATCAGATTAATGCAAGTACATAAGAATTCCATGAGCTTGCTTACCTCTTTTCCTTCTCCTGACGAAGAATACTGATCAAATGCCAGAGGCATTCCACATTCTCTCACTTCTGGTTGTGTCTTTGATGAAGAAGCCCGATCCCTTCCAAATTATTTTCTCGCCTCCTTAAATGTTTTCTTTTCTTTCCTTGCATCAAACACTTGTGTTTTCTCTGCAAATTTTCTGACCCTGGATTCTTCTGTAGTATTTTTTGGGGTTACTTTGTCTTCTCCTATAACAATGCCTCCTCTAGTGATTACAGTAAATCTGGGATCCTCTTCGCGAGGTTCTGCTGAGATTAGTTGTAATTGTTGGTTCCCTCCTCGTATTTCCTGAAGTTTGGCTAACAACACGGGACAATATTCAATGACATGTTCAAATGAGTTGCAGTAGTTGCAAGTGGTACAAGGGTTCTGACAGTCCCTTGCCAAGTTTCATGGTTGTGCGCAGTTATAACAAATGATCTGACCTCGAACTCGACCCATGCATCATGCTCGTCCTCTTCCTCTGAATCCACCATGAGGATTGAAGTTTCCTCTTCCTGGAGAGTTAAACTGCGTAGTATTGACTTTCTTTTGTACTTCGCCTTGAATCCTATATGTGTCTCTTGATATTTCATGCAATAGGTCATAAGCCCTACAATATTTTTCATCATGCCCCACATATTTACAAAATGTGCAGTAAAAATTGGTAGGTGTCTGGACATATTTTTGCATGTAGTAGCATTCACCAGGGAAATGTCTATTTCTACATACCTCGCACCAAGGTAGGGTAACCTGCTTCAAAGGGCTTGGAGCTCTAGAGGCCAAGTACTCGTGAAATAGGGGGTAGTGCTCATTATCATGGCCTTCTGATTTTCATCTAATACACCAGATACATTCTCTTTTATATTTTTCCTTGTCTTTCTTCATATCTTCTACCTGTAGAGATAAGCTAGTTAGATGACTCAAAATTTGACTCATACCTAAGCTGGATTCTCCCATGGGGGTTGATTCTATTTTCATGGTGATATCCAATGCCTCATCCTGTGAAGCAATCTTCTATTTCATTAAAGGGACTATGATGTGTGGCAAGAGGGCATCAATGAACCATTCTTTATTCTGTTCATCTGGAATCTGAAAACTCAAATGGCTTGTCAAGGTCTTAAACCTTTGATCAAACTCCCACACTGGTTTAACAATTCTCTGCTTGATTTCTTTTAGTTTTGTAATGCATTGTGACTCTGACTTGGGTTTCGTGAATTCGAAAATCAACACGGTCTTAATGACATTCAATGGTTTAGGTTGTGCAACTCCTTGGACAAATTTCATGTACCAGCTCAGTGCGCGGTCTCTCAAGGTAGTACTAAATTGATCTCTCTTAACAACTTCGTCGTTGATTTGATTAATACTCCATACAACTTCGCATAAGAACCAATAATGATCAAGATCTTCAGATCCATATCCCCTAAAGGTAGGTAACCTCATCTCATCTTCCATAGATATTCCTAGGTTTCTTGACTGAGTATGTACTAGACTGCTGGTAACAGTGCTCTGAGTGCTCTGGTGACTCTGGCTACTCTAGTTACTTAATGCTGCTAAAAAAATAGGAGGAGTAATAGTACTTACTTCAACAATCTACGTAGTTCCTGAGGTTTCTGATTCTTCTCGGCGAGGTTCTTTAGTATTCCTTTCCTTTGCCCTAGCGGACTTTGAGTGTTCCTCGTTCAATAGCTCTTCTTATTCTCCATTGTAGAACCCTTCGTCCTGTAGTGGTTTGTGGCTCTGTTCAAACAAGTTCACCAGAGGGACCTCTCTGAAGATCCTTCCACTGCGTGTATGTCCCACCTCTGCGTCATTATTGCTGTCTGAATTCTTGAACATTAACTTTTCAATCTGACCAACTATTGTATCTTCAAGATGTTCTTCTCATGCAATAACATCTCGATCTTCAACTTTAAGAAGTGTAAAAATTTTCCCCTAGGTCCCTTAAAGAAATATCTCTTTGCTTGGCTATATGACTCAACTCTGTCAATGGAAAACTCAGTGATATACCCTCCAATAGTACTATCAAACCAATGATCTACTGCTCTTGACACAGTGTTATCAACTCTTTTGACCTTCTTGATTAGTGTCGATGTCCAAACCATAGGCGGTCTAGATCTGATCTCAAACTGGGTATCTACTAGTCTGGCTAACCACTCGTATAGCTCCTTATGAATTCCTCTAACAAAAATCTCATGTATATCGGTGAAGATATACCTTCCCAACCACTCTTCTATACTGAGCTTAGGGTTCTTGTTCAGGGCTTCAACGAAGTCCTTTTCTTGTTCTTCTATCCACTTATGAATATTTGTCTTCGATGGAAACCACCTTGACATCCCCTCAAGAAGATCCCGGTCCTTGAAACAGAACCATTTGTTGGCACAAGGGCAGACCCAAAGTTTATCTCTAACAACGCACCAACAAGCCCTAACTACTGGCCCTTTCGACAACACCTGCAAAACAGATGCAGTCTCACCCGAAGTAGCTATTGGGGGTTGCAGGACACAGGTGTCTAAAACCATAGAGATTGCAAGTGGATCCAAGGTAGCAACACACAAAGATATTAATTATTCTTACCAAGCATAAATCTACTTCACGCAGCTATATTTCAGATCTAACATACTAATGCATCAACAGGGTAATCAGAAGAAAAGAACACACCATCAATCACACAGAACAACAAGATATACGTGGTTCACCCTCTCCCTAGGGCTATGTCCATAGAACTACGTTTCTTGATACTATATGAAAACATACAGTTCTATCTGCGCTCTTAGCTTGCAGTTCTCTATCTCCTTCTCCTCTTCTCTCCCCTCCCTGCACACCCAGCGACAACGTTGATCTTCGCACCCCACTGAAGATATTACAATACCAGAAGTCTCTCTCACTCAAAACTTCTCTCTCAACAATAATAATGAACTCTCAACCAACAACAAACTTGGAACGAACCCTCTTCCCTCATCTAGGTTCTTATTTATACATTACAATGACTCACTGACAACCTTAGGCCGAAACCTAGGTGTCAAAACCCTAGATACCAAAACCCTAGGTGTCTACAACCCTAGGTCAACTTGATCCGCGTGTTCCGGGCTTCGCCAACCTGTCTTTCCTTCTTTCTCGTGAGGTGCTCCAAAGCATCCATTGGTGGATTTTCCTACTTGTTGATTTGTCCACGATCCATCTTCCTTTCTTGACCCGTTCTCCTAGATCTTCTCATCCAACGACTCATTTTCCCGTACTTCTCTCCTTCTTTTCTACTCCTTTGGCCACTTTGACCCAATCTCAGTCAATTTATCCTCTACGCAGTTCACACTTCGTATTTTCTCCGCTTTATTTCTTAATCCATACCCAAGGGCCAACACCCTGTATAGACCAATATTGTTTTATTTCTTACTACTTCCATCTTCATCCAATTTGTTTCTAATAACACATTTTGTGTCAATCACATTCTTTTATTTTGGTCTGGGCACAAGTTCCCATGTATCATTTTTATCAGTATGATTTAGTTCTCCTTTCATAACATTAACCCAATTCTTATATTCACTAGATTATGAAAAATTATTGGGCTCTATTTTAGATAAAAAATAAAATTTCAATCTTCTTCTAGTTTAAACTCATGTATCTACAAGAATCTTATTTTTTGGATAATTTTATTGAAAAAATCTGGATGGTGTCTTTGGATGTTAACGTTCTAGTTCTTCTTCCTCTTCTTCTTCTTTTTCTCGTTCTCTGTAGATTGTCTCCTATGGATCTTCATGTGTTTGTGACTTATCCTTTTGAGGTATTTCTTCATCCACTCTTACATAAATACTATCTACAACCTTGCACAGTATTTTGTTGTAACATTTGCTTGCTTCCAAATTCATATCCAATAAAGATAGCTTCATCTATTCTGGAATCAAATTTACTAAATTATCTTCATTTCTCTTTATATAGCACTTACTCCCAAAGAGTTTGAAGTATTTGACTATATCTGGTGCACCTTTCCATAATTCATAAGGTGTCTTGTTGTTGTTCTCTCTAATTCGTGCTCTATTCAAAATGTAGACTGGTGTGTTAACTGCTTCTCTCCAAAAGGTGTCTGGTAGTTTGGATTCATTCAACATTGTTCTATCCATTTCTTGTAAAGTTTTTTTCTTCCTTTCTATAACTCCATTATGTTGTGGAGTCTTTGCTGCTGAAAAATATCTCTTGATTCCATGATTCTCACGGAATTCATCAAATTCATAAGATAAAAACTCACCTCCTCTATCTAATCTTAAGCACTTGATTTTTAAACAAATCTCATTTTCAACTAGGGCTTTGAAAGCTTTAAACTTCTCAAACGCTTCAGATGTTTCTTTAAGAAATGTAATCCATGTCATTCTTGTGTAATCATCGATAAGCAAACATGAAATAACTCTCACCTTTTAAATTTTGTGTTCTTGTTGGCCCGTAGAGATCTGTGTGTATACGTTCCAATGTCTTTGATGTTGAGTAATCCTTTGTTTTGAAACTAAATCTCATCTACTTATGGTGCTAACATGGCTTGCAAATAATGTCTGTGGGTTTTGAGATCCTTGGAATATCTCTTACTTCTTGTGTCCTCTTGAGTTTTACTATATCGTCAAAGTTTATATGACCCATCCTTCTAAGCCATAACCATATTTCATTTACTTGTCCCATACAATATTTTTCTCATTTGACTTCATCGAGAACATATACATTGCTTGGGGTTTTGTTTTCTTTTGCCACCAGTATTCCTGAACCTGCTTTCCTTTTCTCACATATTTTAGAATTAAATGTGAGGTTGTAACCTTGATCACACATTTGACTAACACTTAGAAGATTGCGTTTTAACCCTTCAACAATTCATAGATGATTTTAGGGGATAAATTTCACAAATGGACTAATTTTCCAAGGTTTTTCCCAAAAAAAGATTCGCCAATTTCCATTTTTTCTAAAAATGATTCGCCCAAATGCTATAGAATAAAATTATTTTACCTTAAAAATCGTCAAAACTTTATATAAAATATACAAAATCCTTAGAAATTTGAATATCTTTACAAAACTATCGCCAAACATTTTACATTTTTCATATTAAGGACTAGTAATATTAGCCCAGGTTTCTACATTTTAATATAAATTTTCATCCTTAAAATCATCCCTGTTCAACATACAATACATTCTATGTTTTAGTCTTTCCATCATCAAGACTAACGGTACCTTTTCCAAATATCCTTGTAGAAGCATTATCCCCAAAGGTAATGTTGCCTCCTTTTTCTTCCTTTAGGGTGAGAAATTTGTTTTGATTCCTTGTTATGTGTTTTGAATATCCACTATCAATGTACCATTGGTTTCCTTTGCCTTTAACATACCTTGCATGTCCACATTATTCCTTCTTTGGTTCTTCTTTCTTCCTTTTCCACACCTTTTTGTATTCTTCTCTATGCTTGGTAAGAACAACTTCTTCCTTATTTTGCTTAGGATAATTTATTATGATGCTTCTATAGTCATGTGCTATGTTCCCATAGTTATTACACTTTTAACATTCAATATTGTAATCAAGTAGGGGAGAAAATGAATTGTAGTTTCTATCAACAAACCCATGAGAACTTTTGGTTTTGTTGCTCACATAATCATTCTTTGAGATCTTATAAGAACCTCTATTTCTATCTCTCATGTGATCACTTCTTTCATAAGCTCTACAATCTAGTGTTTTATGACCAAAATTATTGCAAGAAAAACAATAGCCAAGAAAGAGATTTTGGTACTGGGTTGTGAAAGGCCTTCTTGGTGGAACAACTCTTCTAAAATCATCCTTTTTGTTCTTGTGAGAAGAATCAAGTTTGTGTTGGTCATCATTTCCTTGCATTCTATTTCTTTAATTGTTGATGGATTCTTTGATAATAATAGCATACATTTTAGAATTTGATTCATTTTCCTTTTCTTATGGCTTTGTGATCTTAGTGCTTGCATCTCCCTCGGGGGTATTTTTTTTCATCATAGCCAAGACATGATTTGATGAATGGTGACCTTTGGTAAATAGGAATATTATCTAAGGTTCAATACTTGTTCCAAACTTCAAGCTTCTACTCAACTGATCAATTGTTTTCTCTAGCTCCTTTCTTAAGGAAATGATTTCAGCCTCTAGCTTCTCCCAATTTTCTTCTGTTTCTTTCAATTGGATTATCACCACTTTTTATATACTTGTTTCCTCTTCTAGTTGAGTCCTCAGGTTGATAATTGTTTTTTTTGTTTCATCAATATCATGATCCTTCTTTTCATATTTCTACAATTTCTCTTTCTGCATTTTATTCTTTCTGTTGAGTCTATCTATTTCTTCTAAGGAAGTAACGAGTTTTGCTTCAAGATTCACTTCCCCATCAATGTCTTTTTATATTTAATCAGATTTTTCTTTTTGATTGTATTCATTTTCTGTATCGATATACTTTGTATCCATGGTCATGAAGATGATTTTTTCTTGAATAGTCGTGTGTTCTCTCAAGAGTTTCTTTCCAGTGGTTAGATTGTTTCCAAAGGAACCCGCCCTGACACCAATTTTTGAACTTATGATTATAATGAGAGGGGGGTGAATCAATATAATATACTTTTTACTTTAAATTAGCATTCACCAATCAATAAAAAACAATAAATCTATGTAAATTCAAATCACAATACACAAAGTTTAATTTGAAAAACCTTGTGGGAGAAAACCACAAAAAATTATCTTTATATATGTTTGTAGGCACAAACCTATTGTTACAAAGCTTGTAGGAACCAACCTACTAGAGGCACCAATCTCTTCAGTTGAGCACCAACTCAACAACATATTGTGTAGGCACCAACCTACTAGAGACACCAATCTCCTCAGCTAAGCACCAACTCAATAAGACATGTATAGGAACCAACCTAAGATATTCATATACATAGTACTTATGACTTCACTTGTGTGATTCATACTTCATGTATTTCATAGAATCATCATACCCTTAACTTCTTTGCTTCATACCCCAGACATAGATTAAATCCCTAGTCATATTTAGCCTTCATTCCCTAGCGAACCTCATAGCATCATTCCTAGAATATAATTCTAGACTATAGCAACACAACCTCAAAATAGTTCACTTTGTGGCATCATAGACCTTAGTCCTTTATAGTGCACCCTTAAAACTCCAAGAAAAATCCCCTTGCACACCTTTAAACCCAAAGAATACTTTCCATCTTCTCTTGCACACCTCAGATCTCTTATGTGCACCTCAAACTTGATCTTCTTGCTTGGATGCTATTTAAATGTGCACATGTATCCTATATTCATAGTGTTTTTGTGCTCACTTTTAGGTCCGACTTGTAAAGACTAGTTGGGCCAACCTGAACTTTTTGGCTAGGTTGTCTGGAATAAAAACTCATATATCCTCCTTCCTAAGGAGTTAGAGGGAGTGTCATATACCATTGGAAAGGTATTGGAATAATATTTCCAACCATATAACTTATGCTCCCATTTGATCTAAGTATTTAGAGTAAAACAAATTTCAAATATAGGGTATCCAAACTGAGCATCAAAAATCCAAAAAAAATATTTCGAACAATCTCCATCTTGCAATATTTATCTTGGACATTTGTAGTCTCCCCCTATATTTGACATCAATGAAAACAATATTTCCAACAAAGTTGTACATATTTATATACCTTTGTTTGTGCAATAGGAAACTTAAAATCCTTTCCTATGAAAAATGACCAAAAATTGTCTTGTCGGACAAAGAGGGAAAATTTTGCGTTGGTGTAAATTTTTCCTTTGTGCAAAATGCACAACAGGCTACACTAAAATGCACGCCTAGGTCTCAAAATTCATTCAATTTGAGTGGTTCAAATTGTAAATGATTGTAAATTGTATTTGACATAATCGTATATACTTATTTTTTCATTTGTAGTCATAAAAGAATCTGTTGTGCGAAAATAGGCAAGAGATACCTAGTAAAACCATAGAAATGCACAACATGTTTGTAAAAAGTACGGCAAGGTTGTATTATACCTTGGATTTCAGTTGTGAAAGTTTTTGGGGGTGTAGTTTATCATATTAGACTTGTTCATGTTGTTAATTTTGCAATTGCAAGTTTAAAAGGGGATGTTTTTCAAAAGAGGCAAAGTTTTCCTCGTAATTTGGAAGGTTGAAACTGTACTAAGTGACCAAATTAAAATGCATGCCCAAGATTCCATGTAGCTCCAAAAATTGTTTTATAATTTTTAAGATGGATTTAGATATATGGTTAATTTACCTACATCATGTAAAGTTCAATTGAAGAACACGAGAGGTTGCTTTCATGCACATAGATTTGGGATTTCATGTAAATTTGAAGATAAAACTGCCTTAAAGTATATAATGCATGCCCTAGTCTCAATTTTGACCCAAATTGAGTGGTTCAACTTGCAGAAGGCGTAGTTTGTAATTTTACACCTGATTATAGCCTTAGATTGGCATTTGTTGAAGGGTGAAATATAAATTTTTTTGGGGGTTACATGCTTGAACTAATATGTATTTTTACATATACAACTCTAAAATGCTTCATAGTGATAGATGATAGATTAATGATTCCATAAGTGAAATATTGTGGTTTTGGATTGTTGTTGTATATGAAGATACCTAGTAGGGTATTTATGCAAGAATGCTTGCATATTAGGGTTTAAGACTAGGGTTGCATATAATGTGTTATTGCTAAAGGTAAACAAACTTCTTATAAGTTTTGTTGTTCCATGAAGGACCAACCACCTTAATATTGGGTAAGGAAAAAAACACACAATTGGTAAAGACTTAAGCCAATTCCCACTTCAGTATGGAAATTTTGAAAAACCATGTTTAATGAAAATTCAAAAATTTAACCTCATTTACTTGATGTTTCTGATATCTATTTCCCATGAAATTTGAACCTTATCATTGAATCTCGAATATTGGTTGTAGTAGAATGTATTTCACTTCTATAAAACCTAAATCACTAGGTAACCCAAGAAAATGAACACTGAAATAATGCACTTTGTTGGTGGTTTTTGGTCACAAGGGTGGATAAAACCCCCTTAAGCTCAATAGTTGTGGGTTGAGCCTCAAGACAAATGGCGATGGATTTAAAACAAACCCTAGATCTATTTACATATATTAAATCCTACTTTAGATCAGATATACAAATCCAAAGCATGAAATGAAAGCTACCTAACATGAAATTTCATGAAATTATACACATTATGCAATTATGCTACATAACATGAAATTATGCATATTATGCACATTGCCCTTATGAAATTTCTTGAAAATGGGGCATTGAGGAAAATGCAGGATGTATATATGTTGTTGTGTCCCCAGAATTTGGTGAAGGGTGCAATGTACATTTTGGTTTGGGGTTACATGCATGAACTAATGTGTATTGATACATATAAAAATTTGAAATTATTTATAGTGATAGATGATAGATCAATGAGTCCACAAGTGAAATATTGTGGTAGTGGATTGTTGTTGTATATGAACATACCCAGTAGGGTATTTATGCTAGAATTTTTTCATATTAGGGTTTAAGACTATGGATATATAAATATGAAATCCTTGGAATATATATAGGATTATGAATGGTCGTGGTATGAAAATTACCATTGTGGAGGAAATTGGGAAAATGTTGCATTTGTAGCTTGTGTATGTAGTGCAATTTGCAAGAACAATTGTTTTTTTAAAATCCATATGCATACTTCATACATATAGGTTCCATATTCATAACAACAAAAATGGCCACTAAAACCCTAGAAATGCATAACTTGTTTGTAAAAAGTAAGGTAAGATTATATTATACCTTATATTTGAGTCGTGAAAGTTGTTTGGGGTGTGGTTTATCATATTAGACCTGTTCATCCTATTAATTTTGCAATTGCAAGTTTAAAAATGGATGTTGTGCAAAAGAGGTAAAGTTTTCCTTGTAATTTGCAAGGTCAGTAATGTACTAAGTGACCAAATTAAAATGCACGCCCAAGCTTCCCTGTAGCTCCAAAAATTGTTTTATAAGTTGTAAGATAGATTTAGATATATGTTAAATTTACCTCTATCATCTAAACTTCAATTGAAGAACACAAGATGTTTCTTTCATGCATCTAGATTTGGGATTTCATGTAAATTTGAAGGTAAAACTGCCTTAGAGTACAATGCACACCCTATTCTCAATTTTGAACCAAATTGAGTGGTTCAACTTGTAGAAGGTGTAGTTTGTGATTTTACACATGTCTATAAACTTATATTGGAATTTTCAAACAAAAACGTACTCGATGTGCATAAAGGATAAACATTGCCTTGTAAAACCAAAGAGTCAAATTGTTAAAGTTGTCTATATGAAACTGCACGTCCAAAGTTGGCTAAGGCTCCATATTTAATATTTAAGTTGTAAATTGATGATTAAAATATTTATAACATTTTTGTAGAATTAACAATGCGTTTACACTCCAAAAAAGATGATTTCTATTCACAAATATTCACGACCTTTTGATGAATCAAAGGATGACAGGTTATGAGAGAAATCAAGGTCAGTTTTTCATTTTCAGTCATAAAAGACTCTACTTTGAAAAAATAGGCAAGGGATGCCTAGTAAATCCCTATAAATGCACAACCTGTAATGTCCCCAACCAAACTAGGAGGAGAAATTATCTTTTCAGTCCCAAAATTGTTCACTACTACATATTGAAAATTTTGCGACGACTACTTACGACGAAAGTACCCTTTCGTCGCAAAATTGAAGATAAAGAGTTGAATTTTTCATTTTTTTTAGAAATCCATCCCGCGTTCTGTTGAATTTTGTCTATGCTTAGCTCAAGGGCATGTATTTTATTTCATTTAGCATGTACTCGAACCATAAACAAATGCAACAACACCATACACAAGTGATGCAATAACCAAGATCACAAGAAGAATAAACATGCACAAGAACACAAAAAGTATCATGGGAAACCCTTCTCAAACAAGGGAAAAACCCATCAATTCTTTGTTATATTCTCAAGAGAATATCCCCCACACCATAGACCTAGAACACAAAAGGGTGCTTACCAAAACCTAGAAACTTGCACCCTAGAAAGGTGTGCACTTCATTCGTACATGCACTTGCTGAAATTTCCAAATGACAAGTGAGAGTGTGTGTAATCCTCAATGGGGATTCACCTCTATCTATACAAGACTTGACACAACAAAGGGTGTGTCTATTGGCACAATAGGGTTGAACTCAATAACTCAATAATATAATTAATCATTACACAAATAGTAATTATCTTTCACATATGGTGGGGTCGACTTATACCCTTTACATCATAAATGAGAGTTACAAAAAAATCTTACTCTCAAACAATATAGCAAGGATCTCACACGTACACTAGTGCTCATCCACTAGGTACATGTCCACATGTGCTTGACCACATGGACGTCATACTCAATAGATCTTTCAATTGAGCCCACAGGAGAACCATCTAGACTACCATCTCAAGCTGAATCAACTGAGTCCACATGAGTACAAGGAAGGAGACCATCTCACATTGAATCAACTCAGTCTAAAGGAGTACAAAGAAATAGACCACAGGTCATCATAAATCAATCCAGAGTCTAACGCACACCCTTCACATAGGCACACCCAATACTTGGGATTACTCACACAAATGTCTCAACTCAATCTAGAGGAGAACGATTTGTAGGACGTCTCATGAAGCTGCAATCAAAAACACTTCCTCTCAGCTAGGGAGGCATTCTCCATCAGACCAAGTCTCTCACGAAAGTACTTGAACTTCGTCCTGGTAAGTGGTTTGGTGAAGACATCTGCAACCTGCTCATGTGTAGAAAGGTATTGCACGTGTACTTCTTTCCTCTGCACCATATCTCTGATGTAATGGTATTTGATCTCAATGTGTTTCGATTTATCATGAAACACAGGATTATTTGAGAGTTTCACACAACTCTGGTTATCGCAATGGATAATGGTGGAATCCATCTCATGACCAAATAAATCTGCAAGGATCTTGTGAAGCCACACTGCTTCGTGAACTGCCACACATAACGTTATTTTCTCTGCTTCTGTGGTACTCAAAGCCATAGAGATATGTTTCCTACTGGACTAGGAAACCATGGCAGATCCCAAATTAAAAAAAAAACTGTATGTGCTCTTTCGGTCCACTGCACTCCCTGCCTAATCTGCATCGTCATACCCCTACAATCTAATGTCTACATGGGAGGCATATCTCAGTCCATATCCAACTGTGAGTCGTAGATATCTCAACACATGCTTTGCTACTATCTAGTGAGTCTATCTCGACTGAATCATAAATTGACTGAGTACGTTCACTGCATAGCATATATCAGGTCTGGTGTCAACTAAATATATCAATGATCTAATCAGTTGTCGGTAAATATTTGGATCAATCTCACCTGAATCAGTAGAAGCCTCATTCATTTTCTTCAAATCCATCACCATCGATGTAGGCATGTATTTGTAGTCTGTCATACCGAATTTCTTCAATATCTCCACTGTATATTTTCCTTGACTCAAGAAAATTTCATTAGTCCTTTGTCATAGTTCTATTCCCAAGAAGTAGTGCATCATACCTAGATCCTTCATCTCGAATTCAAAAATCAATGCACATTTGCATTCAACAATAAGACTTTATGAACCAGTGAGGAATAAATCATCAACATACAGGACCAAAATCAGGCACACGTTACCAACAATATGATAATATAGGTTTGGATAAAAAACACTCTTGTTGAAGCCCAAACTCATCATGAATCCATCCATCTTCTCGTACCAAGCATGAGGTGCCTGCTTTAGTCCATACATGGATTTATTCAACCTACACACATGAGACTTCTACTCATGTATCGCGGATCCATCTGGTTTCTCGATGTAAACATCTTCCTCAATCTCACCATTAAGAAAGGTTGTTTTTACATCCATATGATGTAGTCTCCAACCCATGGATGCATCTAGGGAAATGATCATACATATGGAAGTGTATCGGGCTACAAGAGAAAATGTCTCCTCGTAATCAATTCCCTCCACCTGAGAGAATCCTCTGGCCACAAATCTTGCTTTGTACTTCTCGACACTTCCATCAGCTGCATGCTTGATCTTATATATCCACTTGGAAGTCACCACAAAATTCCCTTTTGGTCTTGGAACAATATCCCACACATCATTCTTCATGATGGACTGATACTCTTTTGTCATGGCATCTTGCCAAACATGATGACATGCTGCTTCTCCATGACAAGAAGGCTCAGTATCAATGATGTGGCTCATGGTTGAAACATAGCTTGAAAATCTCTATGGTTTATTTCTCTCTTGGAATGTACCTCAAGGAGATGTATGCCCCTCTACCTCATACAGAGTTTGTCGAGCCCAGGTAGGCATTTTATGGCCTACCGCAATGTCTATGGGAACATCAAATGGAGCTACTGGATCAAATGGATCAATGATTGTCTCTCTCTGAACTGCTGAAGGGGGAGAAGGAACTGTCTCACTATCAATATCAATATGATATTCTTTGGATCTTAGAAATGCTATCTCTTCCTCAAAGATGACATCTCTACTCACCTCAATTTGTCTCTGGCCAGGTATGTAGATCTGGTATGCCTTTGAACATTCACTGTACCCCACAAATGTGACCTTTCTACCTGAAGGGTCTAGCTTGGTTCTCTTCTCCTTGGGTACATGAAAGTATACTGGACACCCAAATATCCTAAAGTGTCCAACCTCAGGCTTCACTCTGGCAAAATCTTCTTCGAGAGTCATGTTATTCAAAATATGATGAGGAATCTTGTTATGAACATACACTGTTGACATGGATGCTTCTTCCCACAGAATCATAGGTAGATTCTGATCATGTATCATCGCTTTGGTTGCCTCAATGATTGTTTTGTTCTTCCTCTTTGCAACCCCATTTTGTTGAGGGTTATAAGGAACAATGTACTCCCTCTTGATCCCTGCCTCAATACATAAATCAATGAAATCTCTGGAGGTGTACTCTCCTCCATTATCTGATCTCAACACCTTGATCCTCCTCTCAGTCAGGTTCTCAACCTGAGCTTTAAATTCTTGAAATTTTGCAAGGACTCCATCCTTGGTATTCAAGAAATAAATCCACGTTTTCTGAGAGTGATCATTGATGAAGAGAACATAGTAAAAATATCTATACAAGGAAGAAACAGTCATGGGTCCACACACATTTGAATGTATCAATTCCAAGATCCCCTTGGATTTGTTGTCACTGCTCAAGAAGGACCCCTTGATATCATTTCCAAGAGCACAACCTCTGCAAACACGATCATGATGAACATGTATCTTTGGAAGGCCTGTTACCATATTCCCCAGAGCGGGAAGGGATCTATAATGGATATGATCAAGTCTCCTATGCCATAGCTCACTCAAGTTGATAGTATCATGTAACAGGGCCTGGACTGGTCAGAAAGTCAATCTGTATAAGTTATTTTCTTGAACACCAATTACTTGGGAATAATTCATATGTGAGTTCTTCAAAAGAAGAATGATTCATCTTTTATGTATTCAACTCTCTGATGTGACTCTGGATCAACATCAGAAATGGAGGCAAGTTGTCTTACTTTCTTCCTGGTAGGACAATCTCTCACAATGTGTCCATACTTGTCACATCTGAAACGCTAAATCTTTGATTTGTCTTTTCTGTGTTCATGACTTGAAGCTAATGACGTCTTCTTGTCTTTGAATTACTTGTTGAAACTTCTTCTATTTATTCTTTTTCATTTCTTTGTATGAAAATCAAGAGCATGATTGTCATCATGAGGGGAGTCTTGCACTCCTCTCACTATAAGTCTAGTTTCTTCCTGGGTGCAATCTATCCATAGACGATCAAATCCAGGTAGATCTACTCTACCATTGATACTTTGAAGAAATGGTTCCCAATGTCTTAGAGGAGCATTGAGAGTAGTCAAGACAATTTCTATGTATGATATGGTTTCTCCAATGGAACCCAGTTGATTTCTGATCTCTGAAATCTTCATGAAGAAGGTAGCAACAATGTCAGCTTTTGTCATCTTGATATGATGAAGTTGACTCTTCAATGTAAGAGCTCTAAGGGTGTTGGTATCTCAAACATATTCTTCAATGCATCATACATCTCATAATTTGTCTTTAGGTTAGAAATATGAGGTAGGAGATGCTCTCTTACTGAACATATGATTATCTTCCTTGCTTTGACATCATCTTCCTTCCACTCTTTCTTCTCTTCATCGATAGTTGTTTATGGTAGAGTCTTTTGTTCACACTCAATAGGTCATCCTCTTATAGGGTAATATGTAGTCTTGATTTCCAAGAACTGAATTTGCTTAATCCATCAAACCTATCTTCCACAAAATTTATGTTCCTCATGGTTTGAAGATTCTTCCACAAACCCTTAGAAATTAGGCTAGGAAACCTAACGGTTAGGCTAGGCTAGAAACCCTAGGTTTCATTGGACTTATGGCTGCCAACAATAAGCCTTGAAAGTAATAAGGACACTGGTAAACTTGAAAAATCCCCCAATGAGCTGTAGAAACCCTAAAACCAGAATTTCTGTAGAAACCCTGGGGCCAAAAATCAAAATTTCTCTGATTTGCAATCTGAGAGTCTCTGGAGGTGCGCTGAAGGAAGTCATACAATCCTATTCCAAAATTAGCCCCAATGTTTCAGTGGAAGGTGTTGAAACAAGCAAACAAAGGGAGGGTTGTACCTTTTTCTGGAAACCCTAGAGGGTCATACTTTTATGCAACTGGGAGGTGACAGTTGGCTTGAAAACCTGTGCAATGGTTCTTCAAGAACTCTTCTCTGATACCATGTTGAATTTTCTCTTTTCTTAGCTCAAGGGTATGTATTTTATTTCATTTAGCATGTACTTGAACCATAAACAAATGCAACAACACCATACACAAGTGTTGCAATAACCAAGATTACAAGAAGAATAACCATGCACAAGAACACAAGAAGTATCCTAGGAAAACCCTTCTCAAACAAGGGAAAAACCCAACAATCCTTTGCTATATTCTCAAGAGAATATCACCCACACCATAAACCTAGCACACAAAAGGGTGATTATCAAAACCTAGAAACTTGCGCCCTAGAAATATGTGCACTTTAGTCGTACATGCACTTGCTGAAATTTCCAAATGACAAGTGAGAGTGTGTATAATCTTCAATGGGGATTCACCTCTATTTATACAAGACTTGACACAAAAAAGGTGTGTCTATTGGCACAATAGGGCCGACCTCAATAACTCAATTATATAATTAATCATTACACAAATATTAATTATCTTTCACATATGGTGGGGGCGACTTTTACCCTTTACATCACAAATTAGGGTTACAAGAAAATATTACTCTCAGACAATATAGAAAGGATCTCACACGTCCACTAGTGCTCAGCCACTAGGGACACGCCCACCTGTGCTCAGCCATAGGGACGTCATACTCAACAGATCTCAATTGATTCTACGGGAAAACCATCTAGAGTACCATCTCAAGCCGACTCAACTGAGTCCACATGAGTACAAGGCAAGAGAACGTCTCAAGCTAACTCAACTCAGTTCAGAGGAGTACAAAGCAAGAGACCACACGTCATCACAAATTAGTCCAGAGTCTGACACACACCCATCACATGGGAACACCCAACACTTGGGCTTCCTCACACAGATGTCTCAACTCAATCCAGAGGAGAACAATCTAGATGATGTCTCATGAAGTTGCAATCAACAACACATTCGTCACTCTTGCGACAAAACCAACTATACGTCTCAAGAGCAACGAACGTGAATATAGTGGACTCTCATCGTTCTTGCAACGACCTTTGGTTATCGTCGCAAGAGCGATGATCCAATGATGTTCGTTACACTGTTTGACAAAGTCAACATTGATCGTTACACAGTTTTACCAAGTCAACATTGACTTGGTCAATGTTTGTCGCTCTTGCGACAAAAAAAATATCTATAAATATTTTACAAATTAGAGATTTTGTGACAATATTGCTATAACAACGATGGTTCATAAAGGGTATTTTTGTGTGGAAGAATGTCACAGAATATTAGAGGTGGGAAAAAAAGTAAAGAGGGTGAAAAGGGTGATGGTAGATGTTATTTCCCTTGCAAAATATTTTGTACTACATGTCCCGTAAGAATTTTAATAGCAACAACTAAAAAAAATTGTAGGAAATATGGGCACATTGATGGGGGATCGAATGAATATTGTCCCGTGGTAATTAGCTATATATTCATTATATGTTTTTAAATTGTCAATTTTATATAAAATTATATATATATATATATATATATATATATATTACATGATTGTTTGTAATTATAAAGTTAGAGTTTCCCTCTAACTTTTTGCTGAATATTGCACCAAGTAGTAGTAGAAATGATGGTGTACAAGCTGAGGAACATGATCAAGCAAATGAGGATATCATGGAAGAAGATAATGAGACAAATCAAATGATCCAAGATTTTTTTGCTCAGCCGGATGAGGATGGGGACAGTGATGTTATTTATGATGAACCTCTATGAGAAAAGGAAAATAAATGACTTTATGAAGGCTCAAGAGAAAATATTCTCTCTGCTACATTGTTGCTAGTGAACTTAAAGGTTATGGATAATTTTTCGAACACTTGTATGACAAAGATCCTAAGGTATGCAATATGTTTCATCTCATATACATAAATGTTGACTTTTTTCTATTTTTTTTAGTGTTAATTAATGTGTAAAATAAGAATGCAATTTTTATGATTAGTATTCTTTACATTAACTAGTTATTTGTTATGTTGTAGATTGTTAGGTGAATTTTTGCTACTATCGTCAAATATTTTACCTCGCACATATCGAGATTTGCATGCCCTTATGAAATACATTGATATGGATTATCAAACTATAGATGCATGTCCTAATGATCATATTATATATTATGGACAACATGCTTCGAAAACAGAATGCCTGCAAGGCCTTATCAGTAGATATCGAACCAATCAAGTAACAAAAAGGGTGCCTTGAAAGGTTCTTTTTCATATTCCCATAATTCCATGTTTGCAACGATTGTTCAGGTGTGAAAGCATAACACAATTTATGGATTACCATGCACGTAATAGAAGTGGATATGGTGTTCTTCTAATGCCTATTGATGGTTATGCATTTAGGGAAATTGAGGAAAAATGGGCAGATTTCAAAGATGAACCTCATAATTTTAGGCTTTCATGGGTAGCTGACCGTGTTAATCCATTCATAGAGCTTAGGTCTATTTACTTAGTGTGGCCTATTTTTGTTATCAACAATAACATTTTTCCTTAGATGTCAATAAAGAGGGAGCACATAATGTTGACAATGATTGTTCTAGGTATTTGTTTACATTAATTTTTTGAATGTAACATTTTCATTTGTTTCTTTTTTTGCATAATATATTTTGTTTATTTATTTACTTATATATAAATATCATGGTTATAGTAATTATGTGTAATTTCAAACAATTAGGTATTACCAAGTTAAATATATGAATGTATATATCGAGCCTCTTATCGACGAGCTACTAAAGTTATGGGCTGGCATCACTATGTATGACATCTGTAAACCAATCGGGGAGAATAAATTTAATTTTCGTGGAATACTTTCATGGACAATTCATGATGCCATGGGACTAACACAGTTTTTTGGTGTGTAGCATTCTATTGCTCTTAAATATACTATATAATTTTTTAAAGATATCATGTTGCATGTTTAATTTTTAAATAATATCATCGTATAATTGACATTAATCCCTCTATTGTAGGTCTTCAAACAAAGGGTAAATTTGCATGTCCAGTTTGTGGTCCTAATATGAAGTATCGTCATTCAAAAATTTTAGTAAATGCGGTGTTTTATGAGTATAGGCACCTCCTCCCTAATAACCATAGGTATCGTACTGCTGAAAAACATATTTTCAATGGGAAAGAAGAGACTGGTTTAAAACCATGAAGAATGACACATCACCTATGGAGGTTGGAATATAATAGAAAGCATCAAGGTACACAATTTCTTTATGTATCATATATGTAATGTTTTGAATTTTTATTTTAATCATTGAATTTATTTTACCGTATTTGATCATTATTGTTGTGATTTCTTTTATGCTTCATGAAGGCCGCCATCATGAAGGTATTAATAATGGGCTTCCATGAGGAATGAAATGTTATCCCACTCAATTCATGAGGTTTCTATACTATGAGGAGCTAAAACTAGCTCATTTGTTTGATACAATTCATATCGAGAAGAATGTGATAGAAACGTTATGGCGAATCATAGATGGTAGGAGGGATAAAGAAAAAAATTGTCAAAATTTGTATTGACATTCAGGAAGGCAATCAAGCAATGTGAAGTGTGATTCGATCAAATAGAGATGGAGACCGAAATAACCTTCCATGGTTATTAACAGAGAAACAAAGCAATGATGTAAAAGAGGTCATTCAAAGAATTAAATTTCCCACGGGTTTTGCTTCAAACATAAATAATATCTTAACGAAGAAAGGTGAATTTGGTGGGGTAAAAACACTTGATTAGCATACCTTCATTAAGGTAATAATTTTGGTATGCATATTTATATATTGGCCTTATACATCTTTTAATTTTTTTGTTTTTTTTGTTTTGTATATTTTGTTGAAACAAATAATGATTCATTTTTTTTGTTACAGTATATTCTACCACAATCTCTCCTAAACTAATTTGACAAAAACGTCAAACAAGTTATATATGATCTTGGAAAATACATGAGGTAAGTAGTTGTGATTTATATGCAAAATGTTCTTTCAATTTTTTGTTGTTGTACTTAATTATGACATGTGTTTTACTTGTAATGTAATATATATTATGTTATGTTGAAACATGTTATTTTCTTGTGTCATGATCTCATGTAGATGGTTGTCATTGAAATAAATCCATGAAGATGATATAGAGTATTGGAAGAGAGAAATTCCTTGGCTAATGTGTGAAATGCAAAAGTATATACCTCCAACATTTTTCAATGCACAAGAACACTACCTCATACACCAAGTTGAGGAGATTGAAATGTGTGATCCTGTACACACAAGGTCAATGTGGATGGTGGAGAGGGACTTGAAATCATTGAAGGATTTGGTTAGACAAAGAGCACGTCCTGAGGGTTCTATGGTGGAGGGATATATGGTGTATCAATACATGGTGTATATTAGTCAGTATCTTCCTAAATTAGCAACACCAACTATTCATGCATTGGATGACATTTGGGATGTGAACTCCATCAAAAACTTTGAAGATCAAGAGCACCTGTTGGGGAAATGTAGAATGAAAAAAATGAGAGGTAATATATTAATAATTGTGGAGATTTATATTAATACATATATTTTTTTTGTTTTTTGTGTATATGATCATACTCATTAATATATGAATATCTGTTATTTCATAAATTATTAATATTTACCATGGTTATAAATAATATTTAATATTGGTGAATTATGATTTTTTGATTTAGTTTCTCAAGATTGGGATGCACTACATTTATACATTGCAAACAATCTTGACTGGATGAATGTATGGATTGAAAGATGTAAACAACATCATGGTGGTAGGTTATCATAGAAACACCTGTCTTAATTGGTTAGAGAAGCTCGTCGTAATGGAGATGCCAATGTTACGCAAAGGGAAATTGATTTAGCATATGGTTTGAAATATGGACAGGCAAGCAAATTCACCCATTTTATTAAGTTATTTTATATTATATCAATGTGACTACATGTGTACTGTCTTTTTCAGTTACTTTCCAGGTTATATAAATATGTTAATTTATTAATTGACAATGCATCTTTTACATATTTGGCATATTTCAGTTGAAACACCACAAGGCTATGTGGTGCAATGGTCGTAAATTTCACATTAGACAGTTGGATGCAACTAGGAAAACTTATGATAGTGGGATAACTACAATATTCCAGGTCACTGATGTTTCCTCTAGGAGTGACAAACATCCTCAAGAATCTAAAAATAGATACTATGGGTATTTGAATGATATACTTGAGTGTGACTTTAATTCCTTCAAATTAGTTATGTTCGACGTCAAATGGTATAGGTTATGAATGCATGGACGCAATGAGGAAATAAATGCTATTCAACATGCCAACGTATTTCTGATGATTAAAAGAATGATGTTTGAAAGAGGACATGATCGCTATGTTTTTCCAAGCCAATGTGAACATGTATTTTACTCAAATGTTCCAAGTGAGAGGGATTGGTCATTTGTTGTTAGATATGATCCAAGAGGAAGGATAGTTAAGTATACTCATGTACAAGAATAAGAAGATAATTCGCCAGATCAGACAGAGCCAAAAGATCATGCAGGGTTGAAAGACGAAGACGATGAATAATATCATGATCCAGGCATAGGAGACAATGTATTTCTTGATGATGATGTCGATGAAAATATGCTCGAAAATGAAATTGATGACAATGATGATATCGTCAATCCTTTCAACATCGTGTCTGAATCGGATGATGATACAGATGTTGATTTCGATGAAGAAGAAGATACAGAATCATGATGATTATACAGATGTTCATTTGGATCAGGTATGTGACTATATATTTTAATTTGTATGAATTATTCTCTTAAAATAATTTAATTATTGTTAAGCCCTAATATTGGATCATTACCGCCCACAGGGGTGTAGACTGATTGACAAGTGCCGTGTAAATGGAAGGAACTATGTAAAATGAGGTCTCAAGGTCGATTCTCACCCCGATTTACCTGGAGGACGTGCTTGTGGGCGGTGCGTTTCTCCCTATGGGTTATAAGGCAGCCGACAGGATTCGACCCCGTGTCACGCGAGTACGATAGTGCCGTTGTTACCGATTCCCCTAGTTACAAAAAAAAAATATTGGATCATTACCCCTTAATTGGGGCATATTAGATTAGTAATGTTATTTTATTCATATCGTCTTTATTCCATTAGTTGTAATTATACCTCCTAGTCTACTATATATACCAAGGAGACATTTTCATTTGGAATCATCTTGTACTTGAACATTTAAGTGGGGTAAAAGGAGGTTGCCCCCTCAAAGAGGCTTATTATCTGAAATTATCTCTTTTTCAAGGCGTTGAGTACTTTTTCTGAGTTTTTTCTATGCTATATTGATATTTGGTTCTTAACATATGGTATCCGAGCTCAAGGTCTTAGGGTTTCACTGTTACATCTGAGACACCTTGGAATTTTTGCTATAACTTTTTTTCTACAAGGTTTCAGAAGGAACGTCTTGGAGGATATTTAGTAGACGGATAAAGGTACGTTGGGTTAAAATTTCAGCTCCTGAGGCCTTATAATTTCAGAGATACAGCCTGTACAAGATAGGGTTCTAGAATAATCCTGAAATGAGTCATTGTGTAATTTTTGCTATAAAAATTTTTCTGTAAAGTTTCAGACCCTGAAATCCAGCAGATATTCACAGAAATTAGTAAGGTATCTATGGTAAAAATTTCAACTTCTGGGTCATCTTAAATTTGTATATACACCCTATGTAAGATAGGGTATCTGACTAGTCCTATTGACTAGTCTAAAGAAGGTGTTCCAGGTAAAACAATCATAACTTCTTCCTAGAGTATCCAAATTGAGTGGGACTAGTTTCATTGGATCGTGGATAGTCTGTAGTATTTTGGGTACGAGTTTTAGAATTTTATATCAATTATTTTGTGCGGGGTACACTATACAAGTGAGATCTCCTGGAAAGGCCAAAAAGAGACAAGTTGTGGGGAAGTTACTATAAATTCCACTTGGCACATCCAATTTTGATCAGACCCATGGAATTGCAGAGAAGAAATATCAGATAACTACATAAAAGAAATATTCATACCCAGAAGGGCCAAAAATTGGGAGATACAATAGAATAAATATTGTCTAGCAGAACCACCTCAAAATTAAGGTTCAAAAGTGATACTTGGCCAACATGCCACCCAAAAAGGGAACTTCTACACCAAATAAGCCTCCAGACAATCCTACTTGGACTCTTGATGAAGGTGAAGAAATGCGTAGGGACATAAATGATTTACAAAAGAAAGTAACAAAAGATGAAATACAAGAGATGGAAGCTAAGTTGGAGGCAAAGATGGATGGTTTAAAAGAGGAGATCATGGAAGTATTGAAAAATTTCATAACAAAGAAGACACCTGAAAGTGAAAATGCATCCCATGAAATTCATGATGAGGACACAAGAAAGGTGAATCAAGAATGGAGAAACTCCAACTTTGGGTTGAAGACCAACCACGTTCCTAAGATCGATATGAGGAAGTTTGATGGCAAG
>ML777124.1:624863-637421 GCA_009831015.1 Picea engelmannii
AAATTATCACCAAAGTACTATGTCCCTTATAAGGTGTTGCAAAAGATTGGTACTATGGCATACAAATTGGAGTTGCCTGCATCTTCACGAGTACACCTAGTTTTCCATGTTTCATGCTTAAAGAAGGTTATAGGTGACAAGATTCCAATTCAAACTATATTTCCAGAACTTGACGAGGAAGGAAAAATCATATTGGATCCTGAAGCCATCACTGACACAAGAATTCACCAGCTGAGGAATAGATCCATTTCAGAGTATCTCATTAAATGGAGGAAACTACCGGTTGAAGATTCCACTTGGGAAGATGAGTCTTTTATACAGAAGCATCCATAGTTACTCAAGCGTTGCAGACAACACTTGTCTCAAGGGGAGGGGCATGTTAAGCCCTAATATTGTCTCATTACCCCTTAATTGGGGAATATTAGATTAATAATGTTATTTTATTCATGTCGGCTTTATTCCATTAGTTGTAATTATACCTCCTAGTCTCCTATATATACCAAGGAGACATTTTCATTTGGAATCATCTTGTACTTGAACATTTAAGTGGGGTAAAAGGAGGTTTCCCCCTCGAATAGGCTTATTATCTGAAATTATCTCTTTTTCAAGGCATTGAGTACTTTTTCTGAGGTTTTTCTATGCTATATTGATATTTGGTTCTTAACACTTATGTCATGGGTTAATTACATGTTTTTAAAGTTTATGCGACGTTTTTATATCATATGTTACATGTTGTTTAATTAATATGTGAAACCTGAAAAATAGTCGCCAATATACTAAAGTACGTGGTAAAATAAAAATATCATTTACAAACACATAATTTCAATATTTGTCTTCAATAATTTTTGTTTTTGTAGTTTCTATGCATGAATCTTACTAGCTTGCTTTAGATTATTTTCTCTTTTATAGATTGGGTATTGGGGAATTGAGAGTGATGTGAGGGGGAGGGGAGGGGCCATATGAGCTTCCACCTTCATGTGGTTGGACTTTTTCAGTAGAGGATAAATTATTCTTGAAACCAATAGAAGCTCATTCATTTTTATACCATCATGATCGTAGATGTAATCATTGTTGTCATAGTATTGCATCAACGAAGTTTCAATGAACGTGTTTTTTATTTCTATAGAGTCTTCGTTGAAATTGTTTGAAAACATGGGACTTTGGCCCATGAGTTATGTGGAAAGAAGAACGCGTGTTTCCAAAATTAAATATGACTCACACACCCACTCTATATTATATCTAATATCAACCTCATTTCGTTTGAACTTTTCGTTGTGATGAAAAATCCCTCTTTTCGTTCATTGTTTAATCAACACCATAAAAATATTCCCTTGCAGTACTAGATGCGAGAATGTGTGTATTTTCGAACGAATTTTAAAAGGAGCAATGAAAAGACATTGTACTAGGACTGTACATGGGCAACAATGATCTGTGAATGGGGCCAACATTGATATTTTTTCAAATTTTTTCTGTATGCACTGAAATTTGACATGGATAGACTATTCACATGCCTTAACGATATGGGAGGGTTTCTGGACTCAAATTTGACTCACACACCCACTTATTTCCATCATAAATTCATCATGTAAAACATAAACCCTATTTTTCTTTTGAATTACACAAATTGGTTCACACTGCAAGTTTTAAGTTTGCATCATCCTTTCTTCATTTTTCTTTCAAGTTCTACATTGTATATACAATCTATGTTTGTCATAGTTGTGATGAAAAATCCCTCTGTTTTCATTCATTGTTTAATCAACACCACAAAAATATGCCCTTGCAGTACTAGATGCATGAACGTGTGTATTGTCGAACGAATTTTAAAAGGAACAACGAAAAGACATTGTACTAGGACTAGACATGGGAAACAATGACCATTGAATGGAGCCAACATTGAAATATTTTCAAATTATTTCTGTATGCACTAAAATTTGACATGGATAGATTATTTGCATGCCTTAAAGATATGGGAGGGTTTCTGGACTCAAATTTGACTCACATACCCACTTGTTTCCATCATCAATTCATCATGTAAACCATAAACCCTATTTTTCTTTCTACGTACACAAATTGGTTGACATTGCAAGTTTTGATTTTGGACTAGAATTTCTTCGTTTTTCTTTCAGGTTCTACATTGTATATACAATGTATGTGTGTCATAGTTGTGATGAAAAGTCCCTCTTTTTTCGTTTGTTTTTTAATAAACATCATAAAACTATGCCCTTACAGTACTAGATGCGAGAACATGTGTATTGTCGAATGAATTTTAAACGGAACAACAAAAAGACATTGTAGTAAGACTAGACATGGGTAACAATGACCTGTGAATGGGGCCAACATTGAAATATTTTCAATTTGTTTCTGTATGCACTAAAATTTGACATGGATAGACTATTTGCATGCCTTAACAATATGGGAGGGTTTTTGGACTCAAATTTGACTCACACACCCACTTGTTTCCATCATCAATTCATCATGTAAACCATAAACCCTATTTTTCTTTCGAAGTACACAAATTGGTTGACACTGCAAGTTTTAAGTTTGCATCAACCTTTCTTCATTTTTCTTTCAGGTTCTACATTGTATATACAATGTATGTGTGTCATAGTTGTGAAGAAAAATCCCTCTTTTTTCATTCATTGTTTAATCAACACCATAAAAATATTCCCTTGTAGTACTAGATGCAGGAACGTGTGTACTGTCAAATGAATTTTAAAAGGAACAATGAAAAGACATTGTACTAGGACTAGACATGAGCAATAGTGACCTGTGAATGGGGCCAACCTTTAAATTTTTTCAAATTGTTTCTGTATGCACTGAAATTTGACATGGATAGACTATTCACATGCCTTAACGATATGGGATGGTTTATGGACTCAAATTTGACTCACACACCCAATTTTTTACATCATCAATTCATCATGTAAACCATAAACCCTATTTTTCTTTCAAAGTTGTTGGCCCTTGACAAAGTTTTGGGAGATTCTTGGTCATGTTGACCCATTTTGGACTTCAACAGCCTGTTGAAGAAGGATCACAATATGAAGCAGAGATCACAAGATCTCGGCCCCTTTTTGGTTCTTTGGGATTGTGTAACGAGAATGGGATGTTGGCCCATGGGTTTATCCATGCCTAGGCTTATTTTGTAATGTATAAATAGATGTCTAGGTAATGCAAAGAGATATCATATCATCTATGTGATGTATGCTAAGTGAAATTAAGGTCTGTAAGTGCTTTGTGCATGAATGTAAGAGACTTGCAGTGCTAAGTGAAAGTGGTTGTAATAGATGGTGCAAGGCTTTGTGCTCTAACGCAAGGAAGAAGGATCTAGCGAGCTACGCAGATATTCAATCCTATGCGGAGTAGGGGTTTGGTGGCTCTGTGCATGTAACTTATTAAAGACGCTAATAAAGAAGAAGAGTTGGTGGAAGTAACCCCGGGGTGGGAGTGAACCACGTAAACAATGTGTTGTCTTTCTTTGTGCTTGTTTGGATGTGTTTATACCTTCTTTTGCTAAGTACTTGAGAGAGATAGAAAAATCTGCTTATGCTTTGTGCTAATGATGTATGATAATGTTATATCTGATCAATATGAATGTGTTGACTGCTTGATTTGGTAGATATGACCTAACTATTGATGCTATGCTAAGTGCTTAAATACATTAGATCAATATGAATGCTGCGAAGCCCTGTTTTATCAGCGAAGTGGTTATTGATTTCATATTATGGAACTGGCAGTGCTAAGTGCTTTATTAAGTATCATAATCACAGACCTATGTCCCATCTAAGGTTGCAGACACTCGAGTCTTGCAACCACCCCTGCCTCTACCTCAGGTGAGACTTCATCTGCTTCACAGGTGTTTCCGAAAGGGTCGGTAGTTAGGGTTTTGTTGGTGCGTTGTTGTAGCGTTGAACCCTGGGTCTGCCCCTGTGCCAAAAAAATTACACAAATTGGTTGACACTGCAAGTTTAAAGTTTGCATCAACATTTCTTCATTTTTCTTTCAGGTTCTACATTGTATATAAAATGTATGTGTGTCACAGTTGTGATGAAAAATCCCTCTTTTTTCGTTCATTGTTTATTCAACACCATAAAATTATGCCCTTGCAGTAATAGATTGGGGAACGTGTTTACTATCGAACGAATTTTAAAAGGAACAATGAAAATACATTGTACTATGATTCAGGAGCATCGCTCCACCTCAACAACAAACCATCATTCAAGCACATCAGTGTGCATTTAAGAGAAGGAGGGGCATTGACCCTCCTATTTTTAAATTTGAAATCTAATCCAATACGGATATTGTGTTGTAAGGCTGATAAATGCCAAGCCATGCCTTTGTAAAGGTAGTGGATAGGGTTGCCTTAAATGGTTGCTTGTAGCAGGTCTAGATCGTATTCAGGTCTGGATCAACAATTATGTAATGAATTCGTAGGAGTATGGTGTTGTAACTGAGACAATGATAACACTAAGGCAGTGAATAGGATAAGCGCGTAGATCCCTCTTTTGTAAAAAAGAGAGAGAGGGAGAGAGATATTTATAGAGGGGTCTGAGAAGATATTAGAAGTTCTTAGAAGTATAACTCAGGATAGAGTTAGATTAAGATAACTTGAGAGAACTGGGACTCTGTTACAGTCCAGTTTTTGTAAACATTTGTATAGACACACAAAGGTAATAGAAAAGCATTTTTTCCTGCATATGGTGTGTTCATGTATTTATGTTTATTGGTATGCTTTTATATGTCATTCATGTTCTAAATTTATGAACTGGTGAAGTATTGTATGAGTTTCAATTATTTCTCGTCTTTGAGTGTCGAGTGCAAGGAGTGCACATTGTCCACAAGGAGTGCGTTGACAGAGGTGAGTTAACCTCAGGAAATCTCAGGAGAGAAACCGTTGAACCTTCATCAGTAGACGTGAAAGGAGTGCACAGGAAGAAATCTATGTTGAGTTCAGAGAGAAACAGAGTTAATGAGAAAGTTGTAGAGCTCTTCCAAGTGGGCATTGAGCGAGTGCAGGAGTGCACAGGAAGAACTCTGTGTTGAGTTCAGAAAGAGATGGAGTTACTGAACACTCTGCAAGGTGTGCATCAAGCAAGGAGAACGTCGGGAGGGAGAGAAGAATTTATTTTTCAATAAATCCTTCGGATATGAGTTTGACGAAATCCCATAAATGAAAGGAGTGCATGGGAGATCGAAATATTCGAGGAGATCAAGATCATAATGGATATCGCAAAGAGTGCATAGGAGATAGACTTATTCTAAGTCCGAAATCTCAAAAGAGATAATGCTTGCAAGGGTGTAAGCATGACCCAAGATAGTCGGGTTCATAGGAGAAAGTTCAAAGGCTGAAACCTTTGAACACTGACTAAATATTCCAATTTGGGAGAATTCAAAAGCTCAGGAGCAGGAGTGACAAAAACCATCAGATTGGTTGTGATAAGGAGCATGGACCGTTAGATCAACGTCCAGTGATATAAGGAAGCACAGAAGAGGAAACAAATCTCAATCGTTGGATCTGAGTGCAAAGGATCGAAAACTATCTGATCAAGGTGAAGTGCACGGGATTTAACCCTTGTGTACACAGGGGGACTGGTCAAAGCTTGAAACTTGAGATTTCCGAAGCGCGAAGAGTCGGAGAGCCGAAGTGATTCTGGATCATTAGATCTAGAAGGGTACATGTCAGTGGATCGTGAGATCCAGAGGAAGGAAAAAGGTGAAAGGTTGAAATACTCGAAGCCTAAATAGATGAAGAGCCATGAGTCGTCGATCTGCGAGGGGACACTTGTCAACAAATCACGAACTTCGGGTAAATGGTAGTGGGTTTTTAGTTTGATAACTGAGATTGCCAAATATTGAAGACCCGAAGTGAATCTGGACCATCGGATCCAGAAGACATGTGGTGCATATCTAAGCACTCCAGGAAAAGTCTCGAAGTGAATTCGGGTCGTCCGATCTAGAGGAGATGTGGCGTAAATCTGTGAACTTCAGGTAAAGTCTGAAGTAATTCATAGTTGTCAGATAAGGGAAGATGTGAAAGGATCGCAGTCGTTGATCCAGAGTGGAAACGCGTCAGTGGATTAAGAAACTCCAGAAGTTTTAAGTACGTAGGAAGGCGAGGTTTGACATTTGAGATTTTCGAAGCCCAAAAATCCGAAGTGATGACAGTCGTCGATGTGAAGGTGGAAACATGGCACAAGATCCATAACTTCGGAGGAAAGAGGAGGGGAAAAAAAGGTTCGAAGACTTAGAGAATATCTTGATCGTTGATTAAGAGGGGAATCATAAGACCGTTGATTTGGTTGAGGAGGCCAAAGTCCTGAAGCGAGATCACGACCGTTGATTGGGGAAAGTACATGTCAACATATCTTCCACTCTGGAAGATAACCAGTCAGCAGTGGCGAGGGTTTGAGATTTGATATTCATGAAGGTTAGATCTGTGGAGGAGATCCTGTTCTTAGGTTCAAGGAGATAGGTGGAAATAGATCGTTAACTCCAGAAGATTGGAGTACGGAGAAAAGAGAGGTTTGAGATTTCAAAACCCCGAAGTTCGAAATCGCGAATAGATCTTGTATGTTGATTTAGGAGAGATAGATCTAGTCCGTGGATTTGGAGAGGGAAGATCTGAACCATCAATCCATAGGTATCATCAATATCAAGAGATCGACGGTCCCACAACATTTTGAGGGTTGAAGGTGCATGAGGTTTAACAGGTAATCACGTGTGTGTGTAAGGACGCAACTCAAGGTCACATGTGAAGAAGGGGCTTAACAGAAGGAGCTTGCGGAGCGTGAGAAGTTGAGATTTATGAAGTCCAAAAACTCGAAGAGGATTAGGGTCATCGATCTAAGAAGGGGAATCGATGGTAGGGAGTCATTGCGGGGAGCAGAGGAAAAATTAGTGAGTGCGCTAGTTCACAACCTACAATGTACTGGAGTCGTTGATCTCGTCGAGACAGGAGATCAACGAGCACGATCAAAAGGATATCGGGTGAGTACTTTCAGGTTGTGGGAACAAGGTTCTTCCGTAAAGGGTGAGAAAGTTGGCGGCCCACAATTGTTGTGAACCGTCGATCGACTGGAAGATTGATATCGATTAGATCATGACCGTAGAAACAAGGCGTGTTTGACATGACCTGCACACAGAAGAAAAGGGGACCTGTGTATAGTTGATTTGGGTTCAAAGAGGAACCCAAAGAGTCAATCTGATTCAGAATAAATAAATATCTAGAGACCGAGAGGTTCCAGAATCCCTGGAGGGTAGAGGGGGCTGCATCATACTAGGACTAGATATGGGCAACAATGACCTATGAATGGGGCCAACGTTGAAATTTTTTCAAATTGTTTTTGTATGCACTGAAATTTGACATGGATAGACTATTTGCATGCCTTAACGATATGGGAGGGCTTCTGGACTCAAATTTGACTCAAACACCCACTTGTTTCTATCATAAATTCATCATGTAAACCATAAACCCTATTTTTCTTTCAAAGTACACAAATTGGTTGATAATGCAAGTCTTAAGTTTGCATCAACCTTTCTTCATTTTTCTTTCAGGTTCTACATTGTATATAAAATGTATGTGTGCCATAGTTGTGATGAAAAATACCTCTTTTTTTGTTCATTGTTTAATCAACACCACAAGAATATTCCCTTGCAGTACTAGATGCATGAACGTGTGTACTGTTAAATGAATTTTAAAAGGAACAACAAAAAGACATTTTACTAGGACTAGACATGGGCAACAATGACCTATGAATGGGGCCAACGTTGAAATTTTTTCAAATTGTTTTTGTATGCACTAAAATTTGACATGTATGGACTATTTTCATGCCTTAACTATATGGGAGGGTTTCTGGACTCAAATGTCACTCACACACCCACTTGTTTCCATCATCAATTCATCATGTAAAACATAAACCATGTTTTTCTTTCGAAGTACACAAATTGGTTGACACTGCAAGTTTTAAGTTTGCATCAGCCTTTCTTCATTTTTATTTCAGGTTCTACATTGTATATACAATGTATGTGTGTCATAGTTGTGATGAAAAATCCCTCTTTTTTCACTCATTGTTTAATCAACACCATAAAAATATGCCCTTGCAGTACTAATTGCAAGAACATGTGTATTGTCGAACAAATTTTAAAAGGAACAACGAAAAGACATTGTACTAGGACTAGACATGGGAAACAGTGACATGTGAATGGGGCCAACATTGAAATTATTTCAAACTATTTATGTATGCATTGATATTTGACATGGATAGACTATTTGCATGCCTTAACGATATGGGAGGGTTTCTAGACTCAAATTTGACTCACACACCCACTTATTTCCATCATCAATTATGTTGGATCATGTTGTCATTGATGTCAAAGGATTGATTGATTGATTAATTGATGTCAAATGACTGATTGATGTCAAAGGAACAATGTCTTGTCATAGCATACTGATGTAATATGTATTGTCCTTGATGTGAATGGATAGATGAAGATGAATCATAGTCACGTGATATGATGCATAGATTAAGATGGATCAATGACTTGTCATTGATATATGTTGCATAGATTAAGATGGATTGATATGTTGTCATTGATGGTTTGATGCATTCATGTATTGATCATTTGGATCAAGTGGTCATGCATGGAATCAATGATAAAGGGACAATATCATAGTGATATATTTTCATAGTAATATATTGATGTAAATATGACTCATTATTGTCTTGATAAGAAGTACAAATGGATGAAATCCAAAGTGGCCCCCTTATGGTGAAAGCACTCACGGGAAGACACTTTGTGTTTGAGTTATCCTATAAGTATGGTTAGATAACCCATCCTTAAGTATGGAATAATGAGATGAATATCAGTGAATTTGTCAGTGAAACTATCCTAGATGGATAGTGCTTTTCATTCCATTTTTGGTGGTATGTGGAATGTCACATAAATCCTCACGGTTTGAGAGTTATGGCCTTATGAAGTTGGAGGATCCTCATATGTTGGCTTGAAGCCCCAAAAGGTCAAAGAAGTCAAAGTGCTCAAAAAGAATAAATTATTTAAAAGTGAAGTGACAAAGTCAAGGAGGTTTATTTAAATAATAAAATTAAGTGACAAAGTCAATAAGCATTATTTAAATAATGAAGTAAATGGAGATCTTTCTAATTATGGCAAGTGGTTATAAGAGGGTTAACCCTAAAATGAGGAAAGTGGGTAAAATGGTCAAGTGGCTAATGGATATATGGACAAGTGGAAAATTGGGAAAAGTTGGACATAGGTGACTATGTGGACAAAGTGGCTATGTGGACAAAGTGTCATAGAAGATGGTTATAAGGAAGCTACTTGGAGAGTATAAATAAGAGGCAAGGGTCTCTTGTTAAATTAATTTCTTGAGCATATAGTGAATATTTATTCTGAGAGGGAGATTGACTGGAGGATCTCATGGATGCATAAAAAATTCTGTAAGTTTGAGATCTTGACGGAGAAAGTTTTGGAAGTTCAGTAACACTAGTTTATGAAGGAATATGCGAGAAACAGTGGGCCAGAGAGAATACATACGTGGGCTGCAGTGAGCTAGATCACGTACACACGTGGATTGAAGGAAGACAGAGCGCGTACAACTGATGAAGTCATGAAGATTTGAGTGTGAGCTGGTGCCAAGTTCTTGACGGTTGAAGTAAGTTTCAGATTTGAATTCTATGGGCTTAGATCTTCCATAGAAGCTCTCATATGGTTACATATTTTTCTTGATGGATACTCTTTCATATTGTATGGTGAATGATTCAATCATTATTGGTATGGTTGTTATGATTTTGTTTGTGTTGGTTGATGGAGCGAGCAACACTCTTATGTTTCAGTACTGATATGATTGCCATAGTATACTTGATTCTTATGCATGATTAAGTAGTATTCATATTGTATGATTGTGGAGTATAAGTAAGTTGTGTGAGAGCATGGATGTGTTGTGATTGGTTCTGATTCAGATCATATAGTGAATTCAATTCAAAGTTTGTAGCTCAAAGGAAAGAAAAGAAGAATGATGCATTGGCTCTCAAGACCATTCTTAGTGGACTCTCAAGTTCTATTAAAGAGAGCATGGGACGATGCACTACCACCAAGGATATATGGCTAAATCTAGAGGAGACATACCAAAGCAAGGAGGAATATCTTGAAGACAACTCCATCAAGAACAATGAAGGTAAAGAATCTCCAAAATCCTCTATTTGCAATGATTCTAAATGTGACGATGTTGGAAAAAAGGAAGACCTTGAAGACAATTCCATCAAGATCAATGAAGGTAAAGAATCTCCAAAAACCCCCAATTGCAATATTTCAAAATGTGATGATGTTGAATATTTCTCTATAAGTGAAGAAGAAAACCTAGAGATAGTATGTGTAGAGTTAGATAATGGTTATCCCATGGAAAATGTAGAAGAATAACTATCAGAGCTTAAAAGGAAAGTTTAATGGGGTCTATATGAATACAACTATGGTCGTTGTTACATAGAATATAGTTATCTTTTTGATAACACTAAAAAGTTTCTTAGAAATAATCAAAGGCATATCTTGAAGTTAAAGGAAATGCTTAAGGAACAAGAAGAAAGTAAAAAGACTCAATTAGAAGAAAAGGAAGAAGAAATCAAAAGACTAAGGAATTAAATAGAAGATAATACGAAGCTAGATGATGAGATTAGAAAAATTCTTGAAGTCAATGTCCATCTCAAGACCCAAATTGAATAAGCCAAAAGAATAGAGGAACTATTAAAGAATCAAGTAAATGAAAAGGAAGAGTCATGTCATAAGTTGGAAGCCGAAGTTGTTGATCTTAGAAAGAAAGTAGAGAGTTCAAACAAATTCTTAAATATCTCAACAATCTTGAATGAAATCTTGGATTTTCAAAGATCACCAAATGATAAATCAGGTCTTGGATACAACAAAGTAGCTACACATGCTGAAGCAAGCACCTCAAAGAAGCATGAGGTAAGTCCCTCACTCTCAAAGGATGAAAATAATGTTGCAAGTAAACCATCTACACAAGGAAATGAAGGTTTCAAAAGAACAAAGCAAGGAAAACATCAAGAAGCCATCTTTACACCTCAAGAAATATGGACACCAAAGCAAAGGTATGAAAATGTTTTTCATGGTCACTGTTACTCATGTAATGAATATGGTCACTGTTACTCATGTAATGAATATGGTCACAAATATTTGGAGTGCAGATTGTATGCAAGGAGAAATAATGAAATATTTCATAACACCTTAAGATGGTGGAGATTTAATCAAATAGGACACATTGCTTCTCATTGTCACATCATGAGATGCTATATTTGTAGAAGATTTGGTCACAAATCCCAGGATTGTTGGAACACAAAAAGAAAGTCAATGATGAGGAATTCATATAACATGACTAGAAGAAGGCATGAAGTTAGGAAGGAAGACATTTTTGAAAACATGGAAGCTCAGAGCTCAAGTTCTGAAAAGTAGGGACACCTTCAAAAGTGGGTAAAAAATACTGGACAACCAAAGCATAATGGAAGCCTTAAGGGAAGCTCAAGTTTGTCATATTCAGAAGCATGCACGGGGTACAATGGTAATAGTCGCGTACATATGCGAGATGACCTATGAATATGTCATGTACATAAGCGAGTTGTATGTGCACCAGGTTGTGTATATGTGGTAAAGCCTTGGGAAAAAGGCTATGCATAAAGTTGCAGCATGGTATAATGGTATAACTCTGTGTTTCAGGATCTGACATGGTTTGTTGCAGGGTATTACATTGTTTGCTGCAGGTTTTCATGATTACATGTTGGCATACTGTTGTAGGAAAATCTCCCTGTGGACAGGTATACCTCCTCTTGAGAGCTAGACCCTTAACTCTAAGACAAAAGGTGCTTAACATGGACACTGACTTCCTTTTATATCTAATCAAGCTGATGAACAAAAGAGAAGGAGGAAATCATGTACCTTATGAACGTCATTTCTCCCTGCAAGGTCCAGGATGCGCTTCGATCTTTAGTTCCTTGGTAGATCCTGCAAGAAAAACAAAAGTACAAACAACTTCCTACTCTATTGAGATTAGCTAAAACATAGATCCATCTACTATAGACAAACTTATATTGAACAAGTACAAGTTTGAAAGAAACAGGCCAAGCATTGATTATATTGATGAGAACAAAGTGTTACTTACAGCCATGGATGTAGTGTAGCAGCTTCACCAAGCTCTCCTTGTCCAAACCCTTGCTTAAACAGTCCACACACATAATGCTAATGCTCCAAATGACATCTTCCTCATGAGATCATAAGTTAGATGCTTCACATTTCTTTCCATCTCTCTTCAATACCACTTATGAGATCATAATTTTGGTATAATTCTCAATATCCATTCCCCCCTTCCTCCATGGAAATCCCTCATTATATAATATTTGGAGACTTAACCACCATGGAGAGGATCTCTCATCATATCCACTAAGAAAGGGATCTCTAAGATATTTAGGGAGAAAATATATCTTAAGGATTTTGGGGAGGAAATATCTCTCAAGGATTTTAAGGAGGAAATATTTCAAC